>PVJL010001128.1:0-13953 GCA_004026885.1 Lyroderma lyra | reverse complement strand
GTTTTACATTCTCTTTTCATTATAAACTTAATGGAGACTTGTTAAGTCACATGGAGGTATCTCAGCTTTCACTTTCATATATAACATTCATGTTGGAAAATGGACTGGGGTAGTAACAAGCATAAGGGACACAGAGCTCTTAAATGTCACTTATTGGGGCACATGCTATGGTGCAACTGCCCTCCGAATTTTGCAAGCATCAAATCAAAGAACCTTAAAGAGTAAAAGTACTAGATAAACATCAGTACCCTCTGGTGCACATGACCCTGGGCAATTTATGTAACAGTTACTAAAGATGTCAGTTTGCTCCCGATAACTTTTTGATGAAAATACTATGCTCAGCATTCCCAAAGACATTGGTTTGTCAGAAACTCTCTGCAGCCTCATACGTTGCTTCCTTTTTTGCTTTTCTGTGTGTCATTTTGCAGAGTGGTCAAACCAGAAGGCTATTTTGGGCAGAGGCATTTCTGCATCTAGATGGATAGTTCAGTACAGTCCTTTCAACCCATTAGTTATCCCAATGGGCATTTTGTTGCTGATGAATCTTGGTGGGCCCCTGCAGGTGTCACAGTCCTGCTGAAAAGAAACATTAGGCAGGAGCCATTCTCTAGGCCATCTGTGATGGAGCTGAATTGTTACACAGAAGAGAAGTCATTGGCAGCTGAGTATTGGTTTGAGCATTTGACGTGATCCCAGTTGTTTTAGAGACAGTCTTACTTGGACCCTTAGACATTCCTTGTGGTACTCATCTGCCCCAAGGTATCCGGTGGCCTTGTGTCAGGACAGCCCTCACATTTTCCTGCCCAAACAAGAGCTGGTCTGCCTTCCCCATCAGAGGAGTAGCATTCAGTCAGTTCCTTTCAGCTGCGTTCTGATGGCCTCCATTTGGAATCATCTGACATAGATCTCCAGTCAGAACAACTGATGTTAGAGAGAGCTGATGCTGTACCAAGTGACAGGTCCATAAAGCTGCACACCTGGACGACATTTATCTCATTCCCAACAGGGCTGTGTTAATAGGTGGATGACTGTAACACTCGGTTTTTATTGAGGGTCATGGTATGAACTGGCTAGATGGGTTTGTACTTTGTGTAAAACATCTGTTGAGGACACTATCCATCATGGTAAGTGGCTTTAGCATAATGATACACATGGAAATGTCCCTTTTGTTCAGAGCTAGGGCAATGGCGTCTCTCCTGGTGAATTCATAGAATTTAAGTTGGATGAAAACTACTTAATATGTTGTGTTTCATCTTTTGCCTTGGTTGCTGTGAAGCTCAGAGATCATTTTTGTGCTCAATTGTAGAAATTTTTGTAAGTTTAGTTTTAAAAGATGTGATTCCCACCCTTCTTCATCTTTATTTTTTGTGTCTGGTTTTTGGGTTACTGATAATGCATTTTGGGGGGACACTGATGATACAAAGCAGGCCCGTCAGCCTGCGGCCCACATGGCTTTGCATATGGCCAGCACAAATTCTGAAAACATCATGAGATTTTTTTGGTGACCTTTTTTTTTTTTGTAGTTTTAGCTCATCAGCTGTCATTAGTGTTCGTGTATTTTATGTGTGGTCCAGGGAAGCCAAAAGGTTGGGTAGTGCTGATACAGAGATTCCTCAGTTGCTTATGATTTGTGGTCACCATTAGTTAGGGGACAAAGGCAGGGAAAGGAGGAGGGGTTTTGAATGGGGAAAGGAAGAGGATATAACATAATAACCCAGAAGGGAGGTGAGCAGTTGGGCTGCTGTGAGCAGTAATGGGAAAGAAGATAGGAAACCAGAGGAGATGGCGTGGGTCTGGGAGTCTGGCTTTGGAGGCCAAGTTCATGTAGGGCTGGGTTAAGTGAGCTCTGAGAAATTTAGGCTTTTGAATAGAGGTGGGAAAAGGTGTATAAATATGATGTAGCATATTTATCTGACGTGCATAATGATTGAAATTAAGTTGAGATTAGAATGGAAAGATCAGCTGATGGGAGGTTGCAGGAATTTAGGTACCGCTAATCCAGGCCTAGATTTGCAGGGATGGAGAAGGAAAGGACTCTGAGCTACGATGTTAAAAAAGGAGAAAGACCTAGAGCAGGCCGTGTCCAACCTGCAGCCTAGCTCGGCCTTGAGTGTGGCCCAACACAAATCCTTGAAACATGATGAAATTAGTTTTGGGATTTTTTTCCCCCTAGCTTATTAGTGTTAGTGTATTTTATGTGTGGCCCAAGACAATTCTTCCAGTGTGGCCCAGGGAAGCCTACAGTTGGGACACCACTGACCTAGAGCATTTGACTTACATTCAGCCCCGTGTCAAAGATGATCCTGGAGTTAACAGTGTCAGAAAATTATATGAGGCCCTACTTTAGTTTGACCTCAAATCCAGCCAAACATTGCTTTGGTAGACTGTGTCTAATACCGAGTATGTTGAAAATGTTAACGTTGACATTTTGGCATTCTTTGCTAATTGCTTTCGTGTTGCGTTATGATGATTATAACATTTAATTATATATTTAATTTTTTTTTTTATTATACTGCTGATTATATATCCTTCCGATATTACATTATCTAATAGATGCTTTAGTCAGGGGTGTCCAATCTTTGGGCTTTTCTCGGCTACACTGGAAGAAGAATTGTCTTGGGCCACATGTAAAGTACACTAACACTAGCAATAACTGATGAGCTAAAAAAAACTGCAAAAAAAAAAATCTCATAATGTTCTAAGAAAGTTTACGAATTTGTATTGGGCCACATTCAAAGCTGTCTTGGGCCGCATGTGGCCCGTGACCTGCTGGTTGGACAAGCTTGCTCTAGAGTGTAGAGAACCACGTAAAAACGCAAACGTTGTTGGCCTTTTCAATTTGATTTTGGTTGTTTGCCCATTTCCTCAGCTCTCCGTGAAGTCGGGGGGCTGCCCAGCTCTGTCTTCCGCCTGGATTGAGCATTAGCGGAGCTGGTGACCGATGTTTGGTACAACGGCTAGCTTTCTTCGAAGGCCCGGTGCTCTGCCTTTCTTTCGTTTGGATTCTTCTTCAATTGGTTCCTTAACCTGGCAAGACTTGCTGTCTTGACTTCATTTTCTTCCCTTGATGAACTTTTCTTCGGATCTCCACATTGGTCGTCTCGTGATGGCTTTCCTAGTTATCACAGCTTTCAGAATCCGACTTAGCCTTAGCTGTTACGTTTCCTGCAAGGGGAAATGAGCCCCATCGGTCAGGAAGGTGTGAGCCGACGCACTGGTGCTTAGAGGCTGTTCTGCTGGTTAAAGGGGCCCACCTGAAGCTGCTGGACTGATTGTTCTACGACTGCTCATGATTAAAAAATGCTAAAGCTTGCTCCCTGGAATAAATACAGAGGGTGCCACAAAAATGTACACACATTTTAAGAAAGGAAAACACTGTATTAAAATTGTAATACCCAATATATGTCGATAACAAAAGATGAATACTAGTCACGTTTGACTTCTGCAATGACAAGAGGTGCTCACAGTGCCCATCAGTATTCACGTAACACAGATAACATCGCTTCAAATGCGTATACATTTTTTAGGCACCCAGGTAGTTAAAGATAATCTTTATTTTTTGGCACAGGGTTCAATTTTATTTTTCTTTGCATTTCTTTTGAAATTTAGAATTACATACAGCTAAAGGAGGAATTAAGGTCGAAGAGTTGAACACATTATCATACTGAGGAACAATGAGTTCATGTCAAGCAGCTGCTAAGGGAGAGAAGTCAGGCGTCTCGACCCAGGACCAGTGCCTCCTCTTTGCACGCAGCCTGACCTCAGGCCAGTGTGCCCTGAAAGAGCCTTTTCCTCGGGTGGAAGAATATAGAAATCTTCGCCAAACGCCTCATTTTCACTTTGGAGGCCACCTGTTTGGAAGGAAGGTGGTATGAAATAGACTTATCACGGACTTTGGGGTCAAAACCCAGCTCCTTCATCTCCCAGCGTCGTTGAGTTCCTGACCTGCTCTGTCCTTCTGTTTACTGACCTGGGGACCGGAGATGAGTGTCACTGACTGGTCTCTTCGGTCAGTTAGTATGTTGCTTGCACCCCACTAGTGTGTGCAAAAAGGCCCTCAGGGAAAACTGTATTTACTTTAGCGATTTTTCTTTGATGGCTGACGTTGGGTAAATTGCTTACTCAAAGTATATTTTAAGTATAGTTTGGGAGGAAATCAGTATTGAGTAGAAATCTTGCAGTTGAAAAAAGACACATGCATAAGATTTTATGAATCTCCTCAACATCAGTGCAAGTCAGGAGCTGAAACGTGAGCAAGGATAACGAAGTGGTTTCTGAAGTACAACGCCAGATAACTTCAAGGACTTCTTCGTGAATGCCAGATTCATCTTGACCATGGAGGGCAAAAAGGGAGATGTCTTCATCTAGCCCCAGAACTCTTACGGAAGCTCTTGGTGATTTATTCTTTGAGACTGACTTGTAGGTGAAAGTGTGTTTCAAAGAGGCACGCCTGACCAGTCCCCCGCCCCACCCGTGCTGCCTGTGGCCTGCTAGGTGGGTCCGCCGTGGACTTGAGGCAGCTGTGGGTGTACGCTGCCATCACGTATGGCTAAAGGAACGTCGCACGCCTAGCCTTCTACTTCCTGTAACCTCGGGCAGGAATTTAGCAGCCCATCTGTATCTGCTGGTGTGCCAACGACACGCTCCTTGAATTTTAACCCCTTCCTAAACTCAGTGACTCATTACACGTGAACTAACCTGCTGGATGCGTTAGGCGGGCGTTGTAAACTGATGGTACTTCTCTGCACAACATAAGCGAGATTTCATCTTACTGGTATGACTTGTTTAAATGTAGAAAAATGAGATTGATTCCTCAGGCTTTTAGCTCAGTCAGTGTTCATCCTGTGATGCTAGGGTGGTTACTGGTCCCTATGCTCTGTTCTTACTCTCTATGTGTCCCATGTGCACGTTCCCTAAGTTTCTAATCCTTTCCGGTAACTTCCCGAGAAAAAAAGAATAATGATAAAGGCATACGTGTACCAGGAAGAGTCCAGAACAAAACGTCGATGCTGGTCCCTGATCTGCGATCTCACAAGAACCATTACAGGTAAGCAGGACACCTGGTGTCTGTGACTCGGCAGGTAAGTATCCTTCCTTCTCCTACTTGTGTCAGGGGTCATGACAGCCAGCTATCTGTTGTTACGAAGAAAACTCTCCAATTTGTAAATAAAAAAAAGAGATAAAAAATGGCAATCTCTCTTAGAGAGATGGTTGCTTGATTTTGCACTCATTTTGGTTGTCTGTGTAGGGTCTGAGTATGTCACATAACTCCCCTGTGAATGCAGCTTGCAAGCCATATTGCTAGGTAAATGGTGACTGGTTCGGTCATGTGCTCAGGAAGTAAATGCCATGGCAGTTCCTCGGGTTCGATCCGGTTATAGAAAAAAAAAATTGAGTTTGAAATGCTTTGAGTGTATTTGCTTTAAACATCATGGGAAAACTCTCTTTTTGATTCGCTTGTGGCATAAAATGGTGCTTCCAGTTTGGAGGGAGCCTGTGCTTACAAAATCCCAAACCTATTATATACTCCACCGCACTGCCTTTTCGGGTGGATCAAAGAAAGAGCTAAGAATGAAACCGTTGTGGATTTTTCCATTTGCATTTTTCCTTGATCAAAGCTAAATATTCTGATGGGGGGGGGAGAAACAACTGAAGATTGCTTTCAATTTACATCAATTGATTGCGCATCTATTTGGGGCAAAGCTCTAGGGAGACCCAGTGTGGTTTTTCTCAGAAGATCATCAGTCTTAGAATTGGAGGGGATCTTAGCACTTGTTTGGTCCAGGCTAATAACCAAGGTCAACAATCAGCAGAGCACACCCGTTCAAGGTCACAGGGAATGTCAGCATCTGAGGCTGCCCAGCTTTTTTATTTTTGTTCAGTCCACAGTCAGCACATTGTCTTCTTATTGTTTTCCCTTTAACAGGTTGACCTGATTTCACAGATTAATTCACTTTTGCATCCTTCTTGGAACGTTTTGAAACTTGGTTACTCCGAGACTGGTTTGGTTTAGCTCTGATGCCCCGACAAACCTGGGGTGAGTGTTCTGGTTAGCAGAGGCCAAAGAGGTCTGTATTGTCCTCGGTTTTGGGGGGACTGGGGTGGTTCTAGATTATGAGGTAGCCTTCGCTTGGAGGCCCTGCAGTGGGAGAGGAGACCAATGGGTGTTTGCTTCCTTCCATAGAGTCCATTGTGTAGTGTGAGGACATGGCCTTTGAATCATGTCTTGGCTCTGTCACTTAACAACTAGATAACCTTGAGCAAGCTACTTTGCTTCTTCATGCTTCAGTTTCCTCATCTGTAAAATGGGAGCAATGTTGTTAGTAATTCATTATCTATGAAATCCTTAGAACAGTACCTGACAGATAATGTGTATTCCATTAGGGTTACTTATTAATGTCCTTGGCTCTGCCTTTGTCTTCCTAAAATGTACCCTCTTGGAGAATGCTGCCTCACGTCACAGAGTCCGTGAACTAAGGACAGCTGGCATATCCATTGGGTAGAGTGGCTTTGGACATCTTTGCTCTGCTGACTCTGAAAGTTCTGTTCCAGTTCCCCTGATGACATTGTGCTCGTCCCTAACCAATGAGGTTAATGCTTTTCTTTGTCAGCCTAGCACTTAGGGGGATCACATGCTCTTGCAAAATTGACCTAAATAAGACCAAATGTAGTGCTATAGATTAGTATACATCTTTGCCTATAACTGTTGTATATGGTGCTAAACCCAATATTAATCGAATTTTAAAAATCAGTCAAATGATTTGATTTCATGTACAAGAAGAGCTGGAGTTTTTCCATTTCCAGCTCTTAGTATTGGCAACATGAGGGTGTAGCTCACTGAGACCAGGTCTTATGGTAGAAAAATCGAGGCTCAGAACAGTACTGACTGCTCAAGGTCACACTGTGTTTGGCACCCCAGGTCTAGGATCTGTAGTTCAGATCTTGTATCCAAACTACAAATTAGAAATATTTATATCATGATGAGGGTACATGAGGTCAAATATTCCTGTCCTATATAAACATCAAATACTTGAGGACTTGCAGCCGAATCAGATAGGAAACTATCCTTTTTGCAAATGTCAGCGTTTGGCAGACCTTTAAGAATCCCTTTGAAATTTCTTAATAATCTGTAGGTGTGTCTATAGTGAGTATTGGAAGGAATAAACTTATTGTTTAAACATTGGATAATGGCTTAAAAAAATCTAGTTTCTCTGTGTGGTCCCTGTTTTCAGTGCTTACTGAGGTCTAGTCTCAGAGAGTTTGAAAGGACACCCCATCCTTGTCTTCGGACCAAGAGGCACACTCCTGTTTTGCTGGAAATGGCAGGGTGCGTCTGCAGCTGGAGCTTTCCTTCCTCAATGATGGCCAGTCCTGTGAGCTGTGGAATTCTGATCATGAGAGTGTCAGTTCTGTGTAGGTCACTGTGTCCTTCAGGCCGAAATGCAGATGTAGAAAAGTGGGAAGTTCGATCACAGAAGTATCATGTTTATTTTAATAGAAAGCTGGCTTGAGGGGGGAAAGCTAAATATAAGGTGATGGAAAGAGAAGTCACATTAGGTGGTGAACTTATACATCAAGTTGACAATGCACTGTAGAATTGTATGCCTGAGACCTATGTAATCCTTGCTGACAGATGTCGCCCCAATACGTCTAACAATAAAAATGAATATTAAAAAAAAAAAGCTGGCTCATTTTGTAACCTCCATTTTTAAAAACGGTTTACCTATTAAACCTTCCATTATCATTTCATTTTTCATGATATATGGTACAATTTGGACCACAAAAGTTATGTTCATTTTCTTTCAACCTTGATGGTCTTAGAAATCAGCCAGAGTGTGGCTCATGGCCCTTAAACCGAGAAAAAAAGGGGATCAAGGCGAGATATTTTCTGAATAGACTTTTGGTGTCTGGGCACTGACTCTTTGAATTGGTTGTAATTCAAATGAGGGAGTAAATCTCATCTGTTTAGCCAGAGTCTTTGTGATGGGCAGTTGGAAAATCAAAACACCCTTCCCCCATACGATACCCCTAAATAACAGGCACATTGTTAGTGCTTAGTACAGTCTGACTGAATGACCGAATTCATGCTGGATGAATGACATCTTTATGTTTAATTTGCGGAAATTGTGGGGAGCGCCATTGCAGCACTGAAGCAGGACCTGGGGGTTGCGGGGGCCCTGCCTGGGGTAGGGCTGAGCTGGGCGAGGACACTGAGGTGCCCCTGCAGACCCGTCAGAAGGACGGGCACCGTCATTCCCACCCAGATCCAAGGCACCCGGGCAACGGGCATTCCCAACTGGAGGAAATGGGACTGGTACTGCCCGGCGGTATCCGGCTTCTCTCGCATCTTCACGCAAAACAAACAAACAAAAAACAAAACAAAATGAGAAAAAAAATTGCTTCCGGAGAGGCCCGGATAACGCATGCATGTTAGGGTCATACGGTCGGAGGATGGCAGTGAGGACACGGAGTGGAGTCAGAGGCCTCCACCCGTGCGGATGGCGCGCGTGTGCAGGTGGGCCTGCCAGGCACGTGTGGCAACCTGACCGTCCCTCCCCCGGCGACAGAGGTCTTTCTGGAACCTCTGCAGGTCTGCTCCCTGAGTCTGACGTCGGCAGCTTTCTGTTTCATTCTCATTTAATTCACTGTTTCCTCCCCACCCCCCCTTGCCTCCAAATCGTTGGCTTTGGGAAATGAATTCCAGATGTTTCTAAAGCCAGTAAGGAAGGACTGGTTTTTATCAGTTCCCTGGTAACATTGCAGGTGTGACGGTTCATGTCCCGCGTCAGCGTGACTAGGCTAAAGAATGCCCAGATAGCTAGGGGGCACAAGTCATTTCCGGGTGCCTGTGAGGGTGTTTCTGGAAGAGATTAGCATTTGGATCAGCAGGTTGAGTAAAGAGGACCGCCCGCAGCCACGTGAGTGCGTCTCACCCAGTCCATCCGGGGCCTGAATGGGGCACGCAGCAGGGGAGGGGCCAGTTCGCTCTCCCTGCTGGCGCGGGGACATCTGGTTTCTCCTGTCATGGGACACCGTGCTCCTGGTTCTGGGAACTTTGAACTCAGACTCACACGGTTGGCTTCCCTGGTCCTCGGGCCTTCAGATTCAGACGGAGTCATACCACGGGCTTTCCTGGGTCTCCAGCTTACAGACAGGAGATCCTGGGGGCCCCCAGCCTCTAACTGCACAGCCAATTCCCGTGGTGAACCTCCTACTGCACGTGCCTCCCTATGTCCTGCTGGGTCTGTGTCTCTGGAGAACGCAGACTGATACAGTGGGCGTGCCTCAGAGCCAGCGGGCAGCAAGACTGAGCCCGATTGCATTCTTGAACGAATTTCTCCTGGGTTCTGGATTGAGGAGAGGCGCTGGTCGGCCCGTGCTTGTCTACACCAGCAGGGCGTTTAACCCATTTCCTGTTTGCCCCGAGAACACTCGCCGGCGGTGCTTGAGGCTGCAGCGTTTACCCCGAGATAAGTCACGGGTTACAGTCCTAACGTCACCCCCAAAGTTAGCTGGGAAATGGTTTCCTTTTATTATTATTTTCACATTGCTCTAGTATATAAATAATCTTTGGAAACAAATGACATCATTCTATTTATAGCATTCTGTTTTTAGTAGTGGTATTTCCGTTTACAAGATAATTCTCGATCACCGAAAATGTCAAATCCTAGAAGACGTAGCGTTCCTACGTGTGGGAAAAAATTATTAAATACCGATCATCATACACTTTTCTGTTACATTAGGATTAGAGACAACTTCTGTTTAGAAATAACTTCAAGAACAGTTTTTGTATTTTATTTTCACATTGAAAACAAGATTTGCTTCCACCTCCAAGAGCGTGTTTACGTGAAATTAAATGAACTTGGCCGTGAGCTGCACTGTTTTTTTTTTCTGATTGGGAAATGCGTTCACTCTCAGGGCTGGAGAAGCTGCCTTGAGGGTCTGGGCACAAGAGTAAGGTTGAAGGAGGCCCTGTTTCCAAAAATAGTGGGTTGACTGGGTCTTATATATCATTCTACTGTCGCACAGACCCTTGTATTGTCAGCAGGTACTGAGCGAACGTTTGCACGGCTATCACGGAATATCTTTAGTATCACAGTGACTTTTATTTTTGTTACCTGTGTAATATAAGGCTGAACTTGAAGATCATTGCCTCATGTTTTTCAGAAAGTAAACGAATTCCATTGTCATTTCGTAGCTTCAGGACATCAAGGTAGCTCAGAAATGGGGTTGCTGGAATCATACTCTGCCTGAGAGAATTCATGAGAAAAGTACTTTGATGTGAAGCTGATAATTTTAAGTGTTATAAATAGAAGTGTGGATATCAAGATACGGGAGTTGTTTTAATTATTGGCAAAAAGTTCACTGAGAAGAGCAGGCTCCGAGAGCTAGATGCCATTAGCAGCAAGCTTTGCTCGATTCATCCTTTGGTCCCCAGCCCTCATACCGAGGTTGGTGCCTTGGAGCTCACCCTGTGCTTGGCCGTGGGGAAGGCATCTCACCCTCTGTCTGCCCCAGTACCAGGCACTTTTAGAGGACTGATCTCATTTATTCCCAACGACTTTGTAGGGTCGGCACTGTTTTTACTGCCCACCTTTGTGGAGGTGACATGGGGCATGGAGAGGCTAAAAAACGAGTTCAGGGTCTCACAGTGAATAACTGATAGCATATCGATTCAGCCTCGGTTGCTTAATCCGAAAGCGGCTGCTTCCGGTCACTAGGACTCCTGCTTCCCACCAGACCGTAGGCCACACCAGTAACCCAGGCGCAGGACGGAGTTTCCCGGTTACTTTGTTAATGGCCAAGGCGCCTGTGTTAATTCCCTAGGGCCGCCGTAAGAGATCACCACACACTTGGTGGTTTAAAACAACAGAAATCTATTCCCACAGTTGTGGAGACCAGAAGTTGGAAATCAAGGCGTGGGCAGGGCCAGGCCCCCTCCAAACACTGTAGGGAAGGAGCCTTCTTCGCCTCTTCAGTTGCTGGTGGTCCTTGGTGTTCCTTGCAGCATAACTTAGCCTCTCCCCTAATCTTCAGAAGGGTCTTCACATGGCCTTTCCTGTGTCTGTGTGTCTCTTTCCCCTCCCCTCCCCTCCCCCCCCTTGAACTTGTCAATGGATTTAGGGCCTGCCTTAATCAGATTATCTAATCTCCAGAGCTTTAATTTAATTACATTTGCAAACACTCTTTTTCCAAATAAGGTCACATTTATAAGTTATGGGACACGAAGTATCATGGGGGGCATTGCCATTCAGTGGACTACAGCACACCTTTTAGTTCTTTTTATAGCCCCCAAATGAAACCAAATTATTAATTTTTTTGAAGGAATAAAAATATTCACCAAATGTGCTATTTGCTGTGAATCATATACTTGGATTCTTTCTTTGTTTGTTTTTTGGGTGGTTCCCTGGCTGGGAATCGAACCCAGGCCTCGGCGTTGAGAGCGCCAAAGCCTAGCCACTGCACCACCAGGGGACCCCTTTATACCTGTATTCTTTATCTTGCTCATTTGGACTTTCTGAACATTCTCTGCACTTCTGGATCTTTGGCTGTGAAGGCCTTGTGAAACTTATTTCCCTTAATCTGATGGTGTGTAAATGGCCACGCCTGCCCCACCCACCACGTTCTTTTAAGATGCTTTTCTGGTCCTGGTCACTAACATTTTATTTCCGATTTTTACCAGACCCTCTTTGGATTTCACTCCCTTTGCTTCCTTTTTTATTTGTTACTTTTTAACTCAACAGCTCGTTTTGTTGTTTATTTATGTATTTGATCCCTTGCTTTTTGGTTATTCCTGAGAGTGCATGGCCTTACAGTGTTTGAGAAAAGATGCTGTGCAGCTCTGAGGCCGGTGTTGCGGGTGACACTGGGTCCACCGTACATTTCAGGGAACGCCACGGCAACTGGGGGAATTTTCCTGGGATTTGGCAATGTTTTAAAAACTAGGCCAGTAACTTGTTTACTCTCTTAGATTTATCTCAGTACCAGTATCTGAAAGATCTTCCACAATTGCCAGTTGCTGTTTGCATGATGCTCTTGGCGTAGATTTCTTTTTTCCCTGTGGAGATTGAGACTAGGAAGTCAGCACTCCTGTGGTGTCACCTTCACGTGGTGTTAACGTGACTTCAGGGATGTGTTCAGGCTGAGAGCCTCAGGTGGCTCCCTGGGGCATTCTGATTTGACCTCAGCCGTGTGGAATGTGTTAATTTGATGGTAGTTTCTGTAGCTAGGAGCTACTTGGTCTTGTTAAAGGGACTGGAACCTTCTATTCCAGTCCAAAGGTCAGCAGTACTCAAGGGCCAGGATGTTGGAATTCAAGCCCCCCCCCGGGGGGCAGGTTTAACTGCCACAGCCTCTGGGTACCACATCAGACCAACTATACTCTCAGGGTGGGATTTCCAAAATGTCACTTTTCCCCGGAGGCATTATTACCTTTTTAATCAACATATATTGAAATGAGACCACGCCCCTCCCACACCTTTGCCTAAATTCCCGCTAAATATGGACTGGAGACAAGGCTGTGAAGTGCCCTCTGACCTTTGTGTTTTTCTTCGGTGTTTCCCACGTTGCTGTGTATGTACAGCAAGGATTTCCGGCCACCAGCCAGTCCTGACCGCCGTACCTCCTGTGTTGTCCCCTGGGCATAAACGGGCGTATGTGCGAAGCGGGTGTGCGGCTGTGGGTGTGAAGGTTCACGTGGTGACCTGTCACTGCCACGCTCGGAGTTAACGCCCAGCCCCGGGAAGGGAGCGGCGCCCGCAGGACTGGGTTTCCGGGAGCGTGGCAGGAGTCGGTGTGTCCCCCTGTCTCCTGCCGGGGGACGGGGGGCTGACCAGCCAGCGAGCCTCCACTGATCCTTTCCTCATCAACTCGAACGGCTCAGTTACAGTGGGAAAGGAGCAGTTGGTGGGCAGCGAGCTGCTGGACGTGGGGTGGCCGTCCCCGTTGTCCACAGCCTGGTTCATGCAGTGTTCGTGGGGAGAACACAGCGTACCACGGAGAAAAGTAACTGTAGAGAAAGTGTTCACTTTCTCTTTTCGTGGCAAGTGGCTCGGGACAAGCGTGAGCTCCTGGCTGGCTCGGAGCCCACGGTTCCTGCCCCCGCTGCAGCAAAAGCCTGACCTCGCTTCCGGGGGACGCCTTCCCCGCTGCTGTCCCTGTCCGCCAGCAGCCGGGGTGTCAGAGATGGCACCGAGACCTCTGACCGGGCATCTGAGTGCTTGCGGGGTACGATGGCACACCCGAAAGGCAACCTCGGGCTTTCTGAGTGCCGTGGGAAGGACTGTAGAAGCGAATGGAAACTCGGCTTAATGGAAACACTCAGTGCTGTGCCCGCGGAGGGGCAGGTCCCAGGTAGCAGGTGGGTGCCCAGGTCCCCAGATCAGCGTTCTGACAAATCCTGGCGAGAAGAAAGACCTGGTGCCGGCCACCGGGCTCATCGCCCGACGCTCCTCGTGCGCCCCCCCGCGCGCCGTCCTGCACCCGTGAACAGCCCTTCACAGCCCCTCTTCCATCTGCTGGAATCAACAGTAGCCTTTGTAGCCAATGGGGAAAAGCAGCAGCAGGTGAAGAACTATTTTTAGAGGCGCTGAAAGCTCAGCGTTGAGGGCTGTGTTTTCACACCTAAAACACACAAGATGCAAGGCTGAAAATCATTGTGGTTTGTTTTTTGTCCCCACTTCTGAGCTCATGATCGCTCCTGTCTTTCACGTACTGCTTCCTACCTGACACTTCCTTCTGTCCCTACAGGTGCTAGAGGGACAGCAGGCAGGTCACCTCTTTGTGGCACCTCTCCCTCGCTTGCCTGATGGCATTTTATTCCAATTATTGCTCTTCTTTTCTTCCACGTCTCTCTTTAGCATAAGGTTCACTGTACCCAGAGGTGCCTGTGGTCCACGGCTCATTTCCTTCTGTGATGCATCTAGGCCCCTCACCATGTCCTGTGAGTCGGTT
>PVJL010001127.1:0-295179 GCA_004026885.1 Lyroderma lyra | reverse complement strand
AACTGAAAGCAAAGAAAAAAAGAAATGAACAAACAAATAACCCATGGACACAATCGATAGTTTAATGTTTATTTGGGGACGAGTGGGTTAGGGAGGGGAGAAAGGGGAGGGGGTGGGAGAGGAGGGGGGGAAGCTAAATATAAGGTGATGGAAAGAGAAGTCACATTAGGTGGTGAACTTATTATACAACAAGTTGACAGTGCACTGTAGAATTGTATGCCTGAAACCTATGTAATCCTTGCTAACAGATGTCACCCCAATAAGTCTAACAATAAAAATGAGTTTAAATAAATAAATAAATAAATGCTCAAAAAAACAAAAACAAAAACAAAAAAAAAACTTTGGTTTAATGTATATAATTGAGTCAGGGCAAGGATCATATCTTGTTAGTACCTATAGGTCCAGTTCCATCAGGTCTGCCCTAGAGTAGATGTTCAGTGCATATTTGAAGAACAGATGGATGAATGAGCATGTGGATGTGTGGCTATATAGCTCTGAGTTCATTTTTAGGTTCAGAAATGGAAAGGCAGTTTTTGGTATTCTCATTAGCTTAGTCTAATCCAGTTTTAATAGAAAACCAACATAATGATGTTTACTGAACATTTTGGTAAAACCTGTAGTGTTTTACCTCATTTTCTAGAAAGAGAGTTGATAACATGAAATAGTGCTGAGAGAACCAGGCTTGTTCTGTGTGATTGGAAGCCATATTTTTTGAATTAGTGTTATAATCAGCCAACAAGACTAAGCCAACTGTTAAATGATTGTTAAGCAGAAAAGAGATAAAAGGACTGTGCCATCAGCCTGTTTTCTCACATGCCACTTGTGGTGTCTGCTGGCAATGAGAACCAATGTTCTTATTAGGCATATGGGTGGGAATTAGCAAGGCAGCTTTATACATAATTAGGGGCAATTATGAATGAGAAATTTATAATAATTTTAAGACTTACAAGTATATGAACCTATGAAAATTTCAAGAGCACAAATTTGGCATACCTCATAATTTATATGTTCATTTTGGTAGGCTTAAGTTTTGTGCTCTTACGTTTTGTCTATTAAAACTTTTCACAGAGAAGAATTGTGTGTGTTTGTAGATAGATATCCAAACTATTGGTAAATTCAACTGGAGTAGCTCTTTGTTTGCACACACTTATTTCGATAGTTTGAAGTACCCCATAAGGAAGCAGGACACAAAAATTTGACCCATGGAGGCTAAGGAGATAGACATGAAGCTCTATGAAAACCATCCAGTCCCAGCTATTGCTCCCATGGGGAAAATTTCTTGAGATATGCAAATGCATCAAGTTTAAGCCTACTAAAAAGAAATAGAAAGGGCAGTTATAGGCAAAGGGGCACAGTTATTGGGCTTATCTATGTCCATGGGGCAACACACATCAAGAAGGATGCCTCCTGATGACTGGACAGACAGTCTCCAGTCATAAAATCATAATTATAGTGCCTAATGTGGAAAGGAGAGAGAAACCTGGGATTATGGGCATTAGAGGATTGCTACAAGGCATGTAGATATTACTTGTAGCCTACATTGGTACATCTGAGTTTAACAGGTAAAAGCCCATTTCCTTCCCTTTCCCAATGTAAAGATCTTGAAGAATCCGTAGGGTATTGGGAGCAAATAGGTATTATTGGGTGAAGTGTGGGCCAAGAGAATGTCTCCACTATTCATCCAGAAATCTTTATTGACAAAATACTATGTGCCCAAGTATTATTCTAGGTGCTTGGGTTGCAATAATGAACACAACAAAAATCACTTAACACTAATGGTGATCAACTAACCAGATAAACATATATTATAATGTCAAATGGGAATAAGTATGGTAAAGAAGTACAAAGTCAGCTAAAATAATAAAGATAAACTATCACAGACTAGGGTGGTTATTTTTGAGGACGTGGTTAAGGGAATCTTCTCTGAGAAGTTGACCCTGGAAGAGAAAGCTGAACAAAAGGAGATAGCAAGTCATACAGTGGTACGGGGGACAGTGTTATGAGAAGATGGAGTAGCAAGTGCAGAGGACTTGAGGTGGGTTTAGGCTTAGGTTCCTAGATAAGCAGAAAGGAAGTCAGTGTGCCTTCAGTAGAAAGAAAACAGGGAGGAGAACGAGACTGGAGAGGCAAGCAGCAAGAAAAACAGAGCCCCCTAGGTAGATCCTGGTTATAATTTAGATATCATTCTAAATGTGATGAGAAGGTATGAAAGAATTTTGAGCAGGTAAGCAAAATGAGTGCTTTGCATTTGAAATTTATCTTTCTGCTGCCATGTAGAGATTAAACTTCTTGAGTCAGTCACTGTGTGGAAGCAAGACCAATTATCTATCCCCTTTCATGATTCCTAGCCTACAAAGAATATAAGCTCCTCAAGGGGAGAGGAATCATCTTCTCATATTATTTTTCCTAGTGTTCTGCCTTATCCTGGCACTCATAGGCACGTGGTAGATATTGAATATATTTGGGAAAAGTGGGTAAGGGAAATTTCTAATTTAAACTGGGGCAGAAATACCTCAGCCTCTCATGACTTAGGACACTTCTTACAGATGGATCTGTCCCCATGAAGAGTGAATTAGGTTCCTTCTGTTTCCTAAAGTCTCTTAAGTGATTCCCTGGGGTTGTGGAAAGGTAATTACAATAGTGGCCATATAATATATATTGGGGGAGCTGTGAAAGCATCCCATGAAATGGGGACAAGGAGAAGTTTGAGTCATACAGAAAGTTTGGCTTGAGGCTGGAGGTCAAGACTACATGGGGCAGCTGGTTCATTTGTTGTCATGATGTAAAAGGCACTTTGCAAGTTGAACCATGGAATCCCTAATATTTTTTTCTTCTTCCTTGTCAGTATAGAATGTATTTGATAGGGTCAGTGAATGCTGGATAAAAAATACATCTTTCTCCTTTGATGGGCCCCTCTGGAACTTGTTTTGACTTGTGTCCATAAAATCACCCTTTTCTAGCTAAATAAAAGAAACAAATCTGTGCAAGCCTCCTCATAATTTTGACTTGTTGGTGTCAGGCAAGTTTGTGAGCTACCACCCTTTTTATAAACACCGTCTCCAGAAGAGGTGAATGTTCTTAATTTTTACAGTCATGATGTAGTCATACTTTGAGATCATCTGAGAAATGCTGTAGAAGCACAAAGCATTATTACTATTATTATGGCAATAATGACTATGATTATAATGCAGTTAAAGGGAGCCAAGGAGGTATGGTGGTGAAGGGTGAGTAAGCTTTACCCCCATATACAGTAAGATTTGCAGTATCAAAACCTTGTGTGTGTTCATAGGCATGCATGTGTGTGTGTGTGGTGGGTACAAGGAGCAGATGTAGGTATTGAGATATCATTATTGGGCGAATGTACTCAAATCCATTTTGGTGAAACTGTAGGTTTCATTCTACTTAAATCCTAGAGCACAGTTTTTCTTTGTTTCAGTAATTATGTGTTGGTATAAAATATGATTTCCCAGCATATCACTTGGGATGTGATGGTGATCTCAGAAGCTCTGAATGCAACAGGAGGTTGTGATGTAAAGTATTTATTTCAGCTATGACTCTAACTACTTTGGAGAACAAGATATGACAGAAGGTCTATAGTTTGGAATCTTTGCCATGTACTAAGTTTTTGCCCCTTTCTTCCTTTATCTCCATTTTTGGCAGTCTGTGATTTTGAAAATTTAATCAACAAGAATTTATGGAATATCTATTAAATTCCATGTGTGGTGCAATTTTGCAGGATTGATGGGATGAATATGATTGGTTCCCTGCCTTAAAGGTTTTATGGGTTAGTGAGAGATTCAAACGAGGCTATCAATGGGTCTGTGGTGTTAAATTGAAACTCTCCCGTTGCCTTGATTAAATTTGTACCTTGAATGTCTCTCTTTAGGGTCAGTGTGTGAAATGGATTTAAGTTGGTTGAACTAGAAGCAGGAGGAGCCTGGTCAAGGCCATTTACAGAAGTATAGATGAGAGATTACTGCCTCACTGTTAGTCCTTTGAAAAATTTTCATCTCTGAAACCCAGTGCTTGGCATTATTTATCATAAGACCAAGTAGAAGGAAGGAATAGCTTGTAGGATTTGAATAATTTGTGTGGTTGGAATATTCGGTTTCCTGATGTCTGTCCTTGCTGTGAGTGAAATAGGGCAGTGATCATTTTGTAGGTGTGACAATTACCTGGACTTTTTTTTTTTTTGAGTTTGAGAGATTCTTGACTTACTCAGAAATGATGTGAGACATTTTTGTAGATGGTTAGAATTGCATGTGACATTTTGGGCATGATCCTAAATATTGCCTAACAGAGTGTGCAAAATGACAATGACCAAAATTATTTCTTTTTTTTTTTAATGCCAGAGTGGATTGCCAAGGAAAACTTGAGAGAGCTTCTTTTGGGATTTAAGAATTATTCTAGTGGGAAGAGAGAGGGAGAAGGAGAGGGGAAGAGATGAAGAAAGGGAGAGAAAGGGACAGAGGGACAGCGAGAGGCTGTATCTGCCTTGCCTGGAGAAGATACAGTGGGTTTTGGAGAAGATCCCCAATTGCTCATTTCAGGCATAGGGTTCAACAAGTACACAAACTTGGGGCTATTTGTGATGCCCTCTCTACATTTTCCTCTATTCTGAGAAAGCTATAAATCCCATGACTTTAAGATTATAGGGTAAAGAAGCTCATTATTTTGAAATTTATAATTTTGAAAGGCTGAGTATGCCTCTGTGTCACTGGGAAGACTATAATCACTATGAATTAATGATGCAAAGTACCTTTACAGGAGTTATGTTTTACCTACTTAGAGATCAAACAGCTTTTGGGAACTTCTGGAACTGTTTTTGTATGCGAAAATTTGCTGTAATTACAAAACAGGCTTAATTGAAGTTAAACTTCATACTAGACCTGAGTTATAAAGTATGACCAACTATTTTCCAATTTCTCTGAGAGTGTGGGAAAGAGGAATGATGTTAAATTGAACGAGGAAAGAGCCAGGATGCCTCTTTCTTTGTACAAGCAATACAGCCAATGGACCATAGTAAACTGATAGTCAATCAAGAAAAAATCTGATGGACATTGTGGTGAGACCTGAAAAACCCTACCTTGGTTTTGCAAAGCTCATCTTTTCCTCAGAGTTTTGATAACATAAGAGTCTGCTACCTTTTAGGGATCCTTTCAGGTAAAGCTAAGGGCCTGGATAAGCTCTTTTAAGTTCTGTATTGACCTAAGAGTTTTTAAAATAATTTTTAAATTTTTTTCAGTTATGGTACACGTGCAATACTATAGTAGCTTCAGGTGTATAACAGTAATTAGACATGTATGTAACTTAGAAGGTGATCATCCTGATAAATCCAGGACCCATCTGACACCACACATAGTTACTACCATATTATTAACTGTATTGTTTATGATATAATTCACATCCCCATGACTATTTTGTAACAACCAATTTGTACTTCTTAATCTCTTGCCATTTTTACACCCATTCTCCCCAGCTCCCTTCCCACTTGGCAACCATCAAAATGTTCTCTGTATCTATGAGTTTGTTTGTTTTGTTGGCTTGTTTATTTTGTACTTCAGATTCTGCATATATCTGAAATCATACAGTATTTGTCTTTCTCTGTCTGACTTACTCCACTCAGCATAATGCCCTCTAGGTTTATCCATGTTGTTGCAGATGGCAAGATTGCATTCTTTATTATGACTGAGTGATATGCCATTATTTATATGTGTGTGTGTGTATACATATACATGTATATATATGTATATATGTATATGTGAGGTCACATAATTAATTTCACGAATTCATTCTAGAAAAAGTGCTAACATAGCAAACAGGCAATGTCTCTATTCCACCCACAACCACCTTCCATCCTCTCCCCATCCCTCAAGCTAAAATATGGCCTACTCATTGAAAGTTTCTGCTTCTGACTTTAGTTCCTCAACTATTATCTCCATTGACACCCAATGTCTAGACACAGACCTCAGAGGTCTTCGTATACCCAATGTGTAATATTAATAGTATACAGAATCTGTTAGTTCTAACTTCCAAATATATCTCAAATTTCCTCTATTATCACATTTTCCATTCTAGCTCAAGCCACAATCTTGAAAGAGACGAAAGTCTGGACTACTGTAACAGTACTCTCATACTTTCTTGTACAGAGCATGGTCCATGGACCAATAGCATCTGCAATACCTGGAAGCTGGCTGGAAATGCAGAATGTCATGCCCCACTCAGGACTAGGAGAATTAGAATCTACATTTTAAGAAGATCCTCAGATATTCCTGTGCATTTTAGAGAATCACTGTTCTGACACTTCCCCAAACTCTTTGCCTCCTCCATTATATTCTACCCTTTGCATTTGGTGTGATCTTTTAAAAATCTATGTTTATATTATTTCTCCACTTTAAGTTCTTTAATGGCTCCCCATCCTACTTATCATAAAGCCCAAACTCTATACAATAACCAACAATGTCCTTCAAGATCAGATTTGTACCTACTCTCAGACACCCTGACTTCCCTTAAGTTCCTAAAACTTACCAACAAGACTTGCCTTATTTCCTCTACCCCAAACACTCTCCTCCTTGTCTTGACCTGAGTGTTCCTTGAACATTTCTCTCAGTTTAAATGTAACTGCTTGGAGAAAATTCTCTTATAACCTCCAAGTAGGCTCTTTCAGTTTTTCTCTATCATAACCATTCCAGTTTCCTTCAGCTCAATTTGCCTTTATATTATCTATTTATTTTCTAACAATTGTCCCTTTCCCCTCTTGGTCTACATAAGGGTAAAACCATGACTATTTCCATGGTACTTAATACATTGAATTGCACAGAGAAGATACTCTATAACTACCTGTTGAACAAATGAATAAACATAGGTATGCTTCTTGCTTACTGAATGCTTTTAGGAGTATATCATTTAAGAGAAATTGAAAGTGTTTATAATTCTTATAATTATTACTAGTTATTTGTAGTTTTACCTGAATTATGTTTAGGTAGCTATACAGATTCTGAAAGGCATTTCTAATACTAACTTTCAGAAATACCAGTATCGTGATTTTTGTTTACAAGCTATTTGCATATGTGAGCTTGTTCTCATTAACCTACTGTAATCAACAAATATTTCCCTTTAAGCATAATTGGTTTGGTCCACAGTTGGGGACATATTGGACTGATATTCCTTCCTTCCTTCTTTTCTTTTCTTTTCTTTCTTTCTTTCTTTCTTTTTTTTTTTCTTTCTTTTCCTTTTTTTTTAGAGTGCAGTAAAGCATGAAGGGGTAATAAGTTTATGGGTTGATGACTTGAAATTTTAGGCTACAACTAATGGCTAACCCAAGGTCAGAAAAAAAAAACAACTCCCCTGTGATATATTATTGCACAATTGCATAAAACAGATGTGTAATAGAGGTTTGTATCTTCCCTGAAACATCTGGCATTAGTCATCATGAGAAGCAGGTGCCTAGGTTGAACAGATTACATGTCTATTCCAGGATGACACATTTCTGTTGTTTCTGGGTTGCATTTGAATTTTCTTTGGCTCCTGTAACCCTAGCATATTAATGATCAAAATGATAATGCGGAGAAAGGTTGCCTAAGAAAGAAGGTAAACAAGGTAGCTACTTCTTCTGGTATGATGAAGTTCTAGATTTCAGAAAAACTAGTAGCCACCTTGTGATGGACAGCCCATGACAGTCAGATATAATGTTTGTACACTTGTTGTGACAGGTTGATTCATGACTTCCATGGATGGGTCTTGTTTCAGAATGGAGGGTTTGCCTGCTAGTTAGCCAAAGTCTTTGTTAGGTCTTAGCCAACCATAGGTTAGGATGCCATAAAGGTTTACTGAATTGTGCCCTTTCTCTTAACATCAGTCATTGTGTCTTATAAGCTGAAGATTTACAAGAGTATTGGAACAAAGTTTACAAATGTATAAAACTTTAGCCTGGTACATCTTGTAAAAACTCACTTAGAAAGAGAACATGGTGAAGTCACCTGTACTGTTAGGCCTTTTCCCTTGCTTTATTCTAGCATGGTGTTAATTCATTGATTGTTAGATTTCCAGAATAAAAACCATCTGGTTGTTCAGGTCCGTTCATGCTGCTTAGATTGTGATCTCTTGGGATCCCATGCAGAGTTTGTCTAGAACTTGTTCATATTTGAGGTTCTAATAGTGGCAGTGTTTCTTAAGGAGTGGTATGCTGATTATCTGTTTCAGAATTACCTTGCATGCTAGTAGTGGAAAGCAGAGATTCCTGTGACTGTCCCTAGAAATCTACTGAATCTGACAGAAAGTTTTAAAGTATAATATGTTTTCAACAAATATTTCAGATGATCCTTATGAATTCTAAAGTTTAAGAACTACTAGTTCTAGCCAGCAGCTCCTAGCTGGCCCTGGCCCTGGCCCCTCAGGCTCCCATCACTTCTCCACCCCTCCTAAGCCCCCAACTAAGCCTCCCTTCCTTTGGTGGCCCCTAAAAAGAAAAAAAAAAGAACTACTAGCTCTTGTTGAAGTTCAGTGTTGTGATTTTTAAATGATTTCTCATAGGCATTAAATAGAATTGGGGATTAAAAGAATCAATTTTAAAATTAAGGATTTTACGAATCAGCAGTAACCTTATGATGCATTTTGGCTTGTCAGTTATGATGCCAATTAAAAAATACCCTATAGAGAAATACCTTTGATAAAACCCTTCAAACTGTACATTTATCTGTCCATTTAAAATATTGTTCAAATTATAAATAAAAATGGTGAAATTACAAAAATAAAAAATACCCTATAGTTAACCCTTAGAAATGTAAGTGTAAGAGTGTGCTCAGTAGTGACTCTTTATAGGACAAAATTTATTTTGGGGGGTGGTTATATGGTTTGAAGTGCACGTGCGTATAAAAGAAAGGGGAGCTAACTGGAGCCCTCTTCAAGTTGGGGATTTTAGATCCCTCCTGCTTATCCCAGGTCAAATACTTACAGAATATGAAGACTAAAAAAAAATGTGTCTTTTTTTTTCCTTTAGTGAAGTGATTTTAAGAAATTCTCTTTTGTTGCTTTCTTTTGCAGAAAGAATAGAAATCCATTATTCCTAAGCTCTTCCCATACCATTGTTTTCTTTTTAAATCTATATTGCAAAGAAGCAAATACCAGTTAAAAACCACTCAGGGAGTTTTTAGCCCTCACTGTCAGAACTCATTTCTTAGAGGTAATTATCGAACTGTACTATACAAACAGAAAAGACACAAACTGAGTGTCATCATGTAACCAATACTGAGATTAAGAAACAGAATCTCAATGATACCATAGCAGTCTCTCTTTCTCCTAATTCCAGTTACTAAACCTTTCCAAGAAAAACCATTTTCCTGATGTCTAGGAGTCATTTTATTTCTAATAAATGTCTACTCACTTTACTTATTTTTTCTGTAAATAGTAGTATTTCTGTATATATTGGAATCTCTAGCATATTAATTCAATCTGAACTTTCCTGATTAAATGCTGACTTAAAAAAACACATTCTTTTTGTTAATTTATTTTTCTATATTTTTTCCTTCATTGACTGAAATTCTTAGGTTCAAATTGAATCATTTCTGTTTATTCCACATTTTGTTTCTAATCTGGAAGGAACAAAATAAAATTTCTGCGTGGTATTAAGAACATAGTCAATATTAATGAGGGAACACTCAGGGCAATTGTTTGAACTACATTGTTTAAAACAAGTAGTTAACAATTTCTTTCATTTTATCCAGTGGAAAAACTTGGTCAACAAGCAAACCAATTGTTTGGGTGTAATAAATTTAATGCTGTAGTTTATTGGGACTAGGGGTAATTCAATAGGAATTGAAGCTTGGTATATTAGAGAACTGCAAATAAAAATAAACAGGGAGCTATTTGGGACTTCACATGATTTTCTATTTTAGTCACAAATCAGACTGGTATCTTCGGCAAGGTACAAGCCTATTGTCTGCAGGATTGAAAAGAAGGACATCATGGCAATGTGAAAAGAATACTGTACTTAGGGTCTAAAAACCTTGTTGTATAACCAAAATCCAGTCACATAGTCTCCCTTTAAGAGTCAGTTTTTTAAATTTATAAAATGTGGATAATATTTTCATGAGAAATTGTGGTGAAAAGTAAATAAGATTAACATTTGGAACATCTAAGAAAGTGCCTAACCATTGTGATTGCTCAACAGTGTGGGCTTGCCCTTTCTCTCAGCACAGCAGCATAGCATTTCCAAAGGAATTTAACCTGGAGGCCTGTTCTGGGGAAAAAGACAACATTGTCCTATATGTCCTTTTTCGTACCATTTTCTAATTTTTAGTTATGGATTATTCCCAAACAAATGCATGCTAATTACATGCCAATTTGGAAATAGAGATACATCAAAATAAATAAGTAACTCCTTTAATTCCACACCTGCAGAGATAGCCACAATAAATACTGGTTTTTATAGGCACCTCACTTATCACTGTATTTCCTTACCACCCCTTAGAATGCCTTGTAGAAAGTAGGCATAGTCAATGTTAGAGAAATTAAACTATTTTCAAAAAGATAGGAAAGTGGTTGTAAATCCTTCATGAACATTAATTATTGCCTTAGACTAAAGTCCAGTAGACTTTCTGGTCTACCTATTGTTTTTTCAATCCTCAAAGACGGATGCTTGTCCTAGTAACTTCTCAGATAACTCTAGGGACAGAGATTGCAACCTCTCTTTTTAATATAGGGTAGGTCTAAGGGCAGGTGTTAATAACCTAAATTATTTTTAAATTTTATTTTATTATTAGACTTTCATGGCATTTTAAAATTAAAGGGGAAGTTTTCTTTTCTTGTACTTTCTTTCTTAAAGGAGTACAGCATGGTGGGAAAAATTGAAATAGAAATGCCAAGAGATAGTTTTACCCTCTGCTAATTCACTCATTCATTTCCCTGCCTTGGGATCTAGGTAAGCAGTGCAAATCTTGTCACGTTGTAATAACTGGGGGATCTAGGTAAGCAGTGCAAATCTTGTCACGTTGTAATAACTGGGGGATCTAGGTAAGCAGTGCAAATCTTGTCACGTTGTAATAACTGGGGGATCTAGGTAAGCAGTGCAAATCTTGTCACGTTGGAATAGCTGGGGAAATAATTCCTTACTGCTTTCCTCTCATGTGGTGATTGTGAAAATCCATTGTGATAATGTATGTGGTGATGTCTCTCACTCTATAAGCTTTTTGTATTGATATGGTAATAATAGGAAAATTAGGGTACATAACATTAACAACTCTTTCTGTTGGTTATACTTGAAAGGAATAAGCATTATTGACTTTATTCTCTAATTTCATTTCACAAAGCAGCGCATATCTAGGTCCTTAATCATTCTAGATGAGTATAGCAGGATGGGAGCTATATCTAGAGTACAAAATTCCCCAACTGCCTAGATCTTTTTGTGGAGTATCATGTCATCTCTTTACTGAGTTCTAATCTAGCGATTCAGAAAGTACAATCAGGAAAAAAAAAAGAATACATTATTTAGCCCTCATCCTACCCAGGAATAAGTGTCCATTTATATTACCATTTTACCTCAGTTTTTCTACTTAGATACCACATGATGATGATAATAACTGTTATCCAAAACATTAAGTGGGTTACTTAACATTTGGAAAAAAAAATAACATTAACCCCTAAATATTATAATCACATAATATAATCTTAGACATGTGGTGAAACTTCTGTTGTCTCTGTGCGGGAAGTATATATGTTTTGAAGTTAGAACAAATTGGTTTTGAATCACTGCTCCACTTTATCAGCTATGTGACTATGGGGGGTAAGTTGTCATCCTCTCTGAATCTCAGCTTCCTGAGGATTAAATGAAGTGGCATATATAGTGTGGCCAGGACAGTTGGCACATTTTAGGTATTCTGTGTTAGTTCTTTTTTCTTCCTCATCTCAATACCAAAATGTTTATTTAACAGATATGAATGTTTGGTGACTTAGAATAACATGAAATATCTATTACATTTATTTCACCTAGGGATAGTATAAAAATTCATGCTTTTTTTTAAAAACATGGATTAAGAGGCTAAAAGTTATATTTTCAAAAAAGTTGTTTTACTGGAAATTTGCTTTGCCTAATATACAAACATAAGCTACAATTAATTTAACGCGTTAATGCGTTAAATGTTAAAAACTAAAGCCACAGATGGGATAGGAAAAAGCATAGAAGGGTATTTTAATGGCCTTGGATTGGAAAAAGGTTACTTCCCATGATAGCAACTCAGGGGTCATATAAGAAAAATGTCACACTTGATTATATTAAAATGTAAGACTTCCATTTGGGACAACGGTAACCATAAAACAAAGGGTAAACTTTGGAAACGTATTAACAATTCAAAGCAAACGCTAATATCCTTAATATCCTTAAGGAGCTTTGTAAAAAGCTTCTACAAATCAATAAGTAACTTAATACAGTGAGTAAAGGTCATGAAAGGGCAAGTATTTAGGTGACTCACTCTTCACTTGAAAAGCTTACCTTGGTGGTCTTGCGTTCGAAAAGAAAGTATTGAACTGTCTTTATATGTGAATGGAATGACAGTGACCCTATGTCAAGGCATTGTGGATAGCTGTGTTTGGAATGAGTGAGTTTTCCTGACTGTTTATTCCTATACATGTCCTAAAAAACAAAACAAAACAAAACAAAACAAAGTGTTTAAAAATTTTAGTTTTCAAAATGGCAATCTTTCTAAACATTTCTGCATCCTTTTTCTTCTTCGTCAGAACATTCAGAACACCTATTTAACCCTGTCTTGATGGCATAGTTCATCATTAAGATCATTTGTTACTGTGCTTTGCTACAATGCAGTGCAATGAGATCAGGAAGGGCTGTTTATTCCTATGCTAGTTAAGTTCAATTACTATGCATTTTGAATTCTTAGGAAAGTATTAATGCTAGCAACAAAGGCCAATCAAATAAATCAAAGTTACTCTTGAAAATCCCCTAAGAAACTTCCACTGTGACCAATGTATAATCAATCTCTCAGTAATTTCAGAATAGCCCCTTTTTTTGGGCATTAGAAAGGATTGCTCTTTCTTTGACTGAGGCTCAGATAAGGCAATTGGTTCACAACGTGGTTTCAGGTTCTATAAAGAATAATCTGTACTTAAACTTCAGGGCACTTGGTTTGTGTTTATAGTTTACGGCAAGCTTGTCCAACCTGCTGCCCAGGATGGCTTTGAATGTGGCCCAACTCAAATTCATAAACTTTCTTAAAACTTTATGAAATTTATGTATGGACCTTTTTTTTTTTAAGCTCATCAGCTATTGTTAGTGTACTTTATGTGTGGCCCAAGACAATTTTTGTTCTTTCAATGTGGCCCAGGGAAGTCAAAATGTTGGACACCCCTGCTTTATGTAAATATGCTGGTTACGTCTTCATACCTATCCAATGAAATATACCCATTTTATAGGTGAGGAAATGGAGACTTTGAAAGATTAAATCACTTACCATCTAATACATGGGAGCTACTATATGGAAGAGCCTGTGATTTTCATTTAGCTTAATCCTAAACTATACCAAATTTCTTAGCATTGTATGTAAAATAAAAGTAAAAATGTTTTGAGTGAGAGTCCAATAAACTCTTCACTGAATAAAATAAATATGGAAGTTTTAGATCTGAGCTTTGGGAATAAATGTATACTAGCTATTCCAAGGCATGGCTGTCTTCTGCTTCTCATGAGCATTCTGCCCAGCTGAAGAGCACTCCCCATATCTGTGGAGGTGATAACTACAGTTCAAGGTACCATAGTTTATAAAGGTATGTTTTTGATCATGTATGAAGCTTGCCACATTGTATTATATAAAATGAGCAAGGAATTAAAATAATTTCATCTTCTCCTGGACATTTTGTATTTCACACCTACTTCTACATTGGCATTGTCCTCATGAATCTTTCATTGTGCCTCAGAGTTGAGTAATAGAGTTGAGTGTATCAGGAATGGAGGCTTTCCTGGGAGTGATGTCTATAATCAGCTGATGAACTGAATGCAACTGATTATGTGTGATGTAACTCCTACCACATACACCCCACAGAAAACTCTGAGTAAGGAAAAAAACTCACCACAGCAAGTTTGCTATTTATTCATGACTGCACAATCCTTGGCTTCAACACTCTGGACTCAGAAATGGTGATGTAAATAGCTAAAGGTGAGGTGTTGAGAAATAGGGAATTTCAGATACACCTCTCTTGTGATGACTATGATCAAATTACTTAATGATCCTCTGTTCTTTCTAAGAAGAGATCAGCAAGGGAATCATTTTCCAGACCTCATGTTAAAAGCAATTAACTCAAATGCTTGCCCAAATGTTTCAGATTTTCATGACATTTAAATTTTTCCCCAGTCTCTTCTCATTGCTCTCAGTGAGCATTCCTTCCATCACTCTTACGATGAGGCTTTCATTACTTCCAGCCCCCTCCCTCCCCTCTTCCTCACTCTCCTCCCTTCCCCACCCCTGCCTCCTCATCACATAGTTGCTCCAAAGGAAGAACCAGCTTAAACCCATTTGTTCAATTATATATTTTTTGTACTTCATAGAGTTGATTTTATTCCTTTTTAAAATTAAGCCTATGTTGCTACACAACTTCCTCAATTTTTAATGTATAAGCTACCAAAATTACTCCAACTTTTTCAAATTTTTAGTTTGAAATCACCCTCATTTCTTTGTTTTGTAAAATCCTATAGATGGGCAGTTCCATATTTTATCCTTCCTCCCACTGTCCACCTTCCTTCGAATACCGCTGGCGGAAACATTGGCTAAACCACTCACAAGCTGGGTGATTTTGGGCTCTGTGTATACCTTCTCTAAATCTTATTTTCTTATCTGCAAAATGCAAATGGTAATAATAATACCTTATGGAGTTGATGTGAGGATTAAACAAGGTGATGCATATCAAGTTCTTGGTATATTGTGTGTGTTAAAGACATGTTAACTATTGTTGACTGTCACCATCTCACTTCTTGGTTCTTTTCTATTTGAAACAATCTGTACTTTGTAGTTCATACTCACTTGGTAATATGAGGTTGGACAATTAAATTCACGACTCATCCTAGCAACAGTGCTACAAACCTCATTGTTGAATATCACTAAGGTCACCTTCAAAGTACTCCCCTTGGAAAGCTATGGACTGACACCACTGCCTAGTCCACCCTTCAAAGCAGTTTTGGAACTCCTTTTCTGGAATGGCCATCAGAGCTGCTATCATACTCAAAACTTGACAATTAAATTCATGAACTCACCACCATACAGTTACATTGGCAGCACTGTACAAAAAACTCGGTAACCTTGCCAAGGTTATGACACCTTACTCAGTTGAATTTTTATTTTATAAATGTAAATTTCTGAATGATTTCACTGTACTTGAATTTTTTTCTTCTTTAGAAAGGTAACTGTTAAGCTATTGTTAATCTGTTTTAAATAATTCAGCCTTATAAGTCTGTTGCCATTTCTATAAGACACACACAATCACACACACATACATACACACATACTACTATATGCACACATATGCATACTACTATATGTGTATATATATACATGTATTATATATACATATTATATATTTTATATAACTATATATAGTCATGACCTTGTTCAAGGCTCATGAAGTCTAGAGCGAGATGATGAAGACAGAAAAATAGCTCTTGCATCTGCCATTTGCTGGCAGGTTTTTGTGTGCATTTCTCTAAATTTATGAGTCTCCTATCCTCATCTGTGAAAATGGGGTCATAACAATATTTGCTTCTGAGGGTTACTATGAAGATTAGGGAAGATTACGCAGGTAACACCACTTGAGAAGTTATTAAGCACTACATAACTTCAGTGAATTAAATTTAAATGTCATACTTTCTTTGTCTCATTAAATCATTTAGATATAAGATCAAGGTCAGGACTAAATAATTCTTACCTACCTATCCCCAGCTGTTCAGCAAATTCCTGGATGCTTTACTGAGCACAGTCTCTTTCTCACCAGAGAGTCAGTGCTAAGTTGAAAGTTTTATCTCATGACAAGGGAGAGGTCAAGGGGCAAATGGGAAAAGTAATATCCACTTCTAAGATTTGTTGGGAGATTTGAATGCGATTATTTGTAAAGTATTCGGGATACTACCAAGTGCATAGGGAATGACAAATGGGGATGTGCTACATTGTTATTGATAATGTGTTTGGAAGCAGGGTCCATTCTGATTTTTGTCAAATTCAGACCTGAGGTTCAAAATTTAAAGAAAGCGAGGGTGAGAGTCAGACTGAGAGAGAGAGAGAATAGCACCAATCCACATAATTTTCATAAAGAGTGATATTGTACAGCAAAGCTTAGTTTAAAAAGGACTGTAATTTCTCATGAGCTCCTGTGGATATAAATTGAAGTTCCCTGGGTATAGTTTGGGGGTAGTACCTGAGGCAGGGCTGAAATTTTCAGTATTCTAAAGGAGAGAGGTATTTGAAGATCCTGAGAAATTTTGGGAAGGAAGAGAAAAGTATCAGTAAGATTGAGTAGCATGTAGTGAAAGAGAAGTGGAAGAGAAATCCTGGTAGTGATTTGGAAAAGAAAACGAATAACTAATGGCAGCCTTCAAAGGTTTTTGGAGGGATGTGTAATTTAAGTCTCTTCCTCCACTTTTGCTACAAAATTTTCAGTGAAATCTGCCCTGCTCACGAATGCTTTGGTATAGATGAATTCCTTAGAAGAGTTATGAGGCCCAGAAGGACCAGTGACAGAGACAGCACAGAGCTCGTGCATTTAAGGACATTTAGGTGGCACTCTGCCTTTCAGATGCACTTCTACTCTGACAGCCATTGTTCTCAGAGGCTTCTATGACACAGAACAGGCTTCTTATTCATAGTTTTGATGTCACCTTCAAGTTGGGCTCTGATCTCTGCAACCCCCAATTCTACCTTAAATTTTCCTAGAACATACATACTACTTGGATGTGAGTGTTTAGATGTATAGTTTAAGGAATAAGGAGGCAAGATTGTAGAGATGGTTGTAGTGATAGTAGCAATAAATAATTGCTACTGGCTGTAGGAAAAAATCTAATATAATAAAAGGATCGATGTAATTTTTTAGTTAGATCCACTTGAACTTGAATCAAGGTTCTATCACCATTTACAGTGTGACTTCAATCAACTTTTGTAATTTCTCTAAAACTTAGGTTTCCGCGTCCATAAACCCTTTCCTTGTAAAGTGTAGAAAGACCCACAAAGACAGGTAACAGTGGTGAAAGGGCAACAAGGTGAGAGTCCAGTAAAAATTAGCACTAATTATTAAAGCTAAAGATATATTTTTTAAATTTTAGTGGAGTAAATTCTTCCTGACTAAATATTTTATAGGATACAGTTCTTATATAAAGAACTAATAAGACTTAACAACAAAAAAACAAACAACCCAATTAAAAAGTGGACAGAAGAACTAAACAGACACTTCTCCCATGAGGAAATACAAATGGCCAGCAGACATATGAAAAAATGCTCATCCTCATTAGAATACAGTTCTACAATTAACCAAAAGAAAGAGGCACTTTGATAAATGTTTATTCATTCTCTTTTATAAGAAAATAATTATAATAATCAATGGAATGGCCAGGTATTCTAATTTTCATTTTAATTACGAATAATCTGAGGAGTTTACGTAAGATTCAGGTGTTTGTAAGTAGTAATTAGTATTGACTGTCTATGTATGAAACTCAATTTTTAAAAATTATCATTATTAAACCACCAAGAGAATAAACAACTTGCCAGCTTCTATCAGCATAAGCTTTTAGATGTTTGTAAATTTAACACTTTCAACACTAATTATATACATCACAAAATAGCAAGTGATATACTACATTTGCAAATATGCCATTAAGATTTTTATTATTCAATTAGCACATCAACTTAAGGTATAGTTCAAATACTAAAAGAAGGACTACTGAACCATTTACTAGGCAAAGAAAATGAAATTATTCATTCTCCCCAGTCAGCTTCAAATTTCTAGTGCATCTGGAGCTAGGAAATGCCAACCAATAATAAAAGGAAATCATCACAATTTCTTTGCCAATATGTTTTGTCTTAATAGAACTAAGAATTGTGGCTAATAGTTTTCATTTAACTGTTGCTGGGCCAAAATTTACCTTCTGTAAATATTGCTTACATAACAAGCATAGTGGTGCTTGATACATAATGGATAATAATGACTGTTTTGTAGAGATGTCTTTACTGAAGAAAATGATTGTCTCAGTATTTAAATGTTTATGGAATAACTAAGGGGGTTACAAGGCAAGTTAACTTTCAAGTTTCTCAATTCATGATACTTGCTCAGCTGTGGGAATATCTTTAAGGTTTCTGTATCTATTAAAAGGGACAATCAAAGGCTAAACATAACTAGAAACCCCCTGAACAATTAATATAAAACCATTTAGTCAAAGAGAAATTAGAAGGCTTATGCAGGAGAGAATTTATTTTCCAAATAGAATTTAGAATTTACTTTAATAGGAATGACATGGTAATTAATAGAATCTATTACTAAGAGTAGATGACTTGACCTGTATTTTAACAAGCATATTTATTCATCTTCAAAACCAAGGGAAAATCCTTTCAAAACTAGGTCAAAGGGAGAAGTATTTTTCTTAGACTATTGTATGATCTAATATTGCTTGACCTTATATTGTAGAATAAGAGACCAAAACACAGATATCATATGATCTGTTTACATTTTAATGATACACATTAAAAACTTGATTTTATTCTTCAGAGCTGAGTAATTATATGATTACTTTGCAGTTGATGCCAGGCATTTTCTAAGACCTTTAATGACAGTAGGTTTTCTAATTTTTTTCAGGTCTCACTTCAGGCAGTTTTTGATGTATTTAAATTTTGAATTATTACAAACTATCAAATTAGCAAAATCTTTGTTATAACATTCTTTGGAATTAGTTTTGTAATTTTGCTTTCTCATGAATATACTCTTATATTCTTATGACTTAATGTTGTTATAGTGAAATCTAACCATTTCAAGAGATAAGCTGCAATTGACTAGTTGATATTGTAAGGGAGGAAAAATTTTATCTCTACCTGTCTAGGTTCTTTGGCTGATCTAGTAATCAAATTGACATAGACAGATTAAGAGGAGAAAAACAAGTTTAATTATACACCTATAGGAGCCTCACAAAGGCAGTGAGACCCAAGGACAGTAGAGCAGTTGAGGTTTATATGCCAAGGAATGCGATGGGGCCTGGGCCTTCAGACAGAGAGAGGGTAATACACAGGATAACACGAAGGGCAGATGTTTAGTAATTAGATGTTTGTCCTGTCATACAGATAGGTTGTTCAGATAAAAAGTTCTCTCTCTTTCTGGGCAAGGTCCCTTATCTAAATTCTTTTAGGTAATTAAGGGAGATATACAATTTTTTTTCTTGAGTCTTCTGGGTCTTGATTGACTTCAGTTCAAAATAATCTTACATGCCAAAGTGGCACATTTTGGGGAAGCTTGTACTGAACCCCTTCAACATAAAATTGCATTTTGTAGACATTAAATTGAACATTTATGAATTAAAAATTTTCAATTTTCTTTTTATATATTGGGGCCGACATATTTTTAAACATCTTTCATATTTTTATAGTCCCTAAGTCTTGTACCCCAAGATACATTTTTTTAAAATCAGATGTTACTTCGATCTTTTCCTCCTAAATTTCAAAATCGATTGCTTTCTATCTAACCTGTGTTTATTACTGACTACTAACTGCTTATGAAGTACAACCATATTTAAACTTTTCTTTAAATTTGCAATTGTTAGCCATTTACTACATAATGAATTATGCTGGTTGAAATCTAATGAAGGTATTGAAGAGTTAATGTTGAGAGATTCAATAAAATCCCTATCAAAATTCCAGCTGCCTTTTTTGGATAAATTGACAAGCTGATCCTAAAATTTATATGGAAATGCAAGAGAATCGAACTCTCCAAACCAATCTTGAAAAAGAAGAATGAAGCTGAAAGACTCACACTTCCTAATTTTAAAACCTACTACAAAGCTCCAGTAAGACCATGTAGTACTGGCACGAGGAAAGACATAGCAATTAGTGGAATAGAATTAAGAATCAGGAAACAAACGCTAGCATTTTTATTCAATTGATTTTTGAAAAAGAGACCAACTCAATTCAATAGAAGAAAGAACAGTATTTTCAACAAATGATGTTGAGACAGCTGGATATCCATATGCATAATAATGGATTTGAACTGCTACCTAACATTATATACAAAAATGAACTAAAAGTGGTTTGTAGACTTAATGTAAGACTTAAAACTAAAAAGCTCTTAGAAGAAAACAGGAGTAAATGTTACTGCATTAGACAGTGGTTTCTATGAATGCTATCAAAGGCATACTTAATAAAAGAGAAGTTTGGTAAATTGTAATGCATGAACATTAAAGACCTTTGTGCCTCAAAATGCACCATCAAGAAAATGAAAAGACAACCCACAGAATGGGAGAAATATTTGCATGTCACATATCTGATAAGGTGCTTTAATCTAGAACCTTATACTCTTTTAAGTCAAGAAGACAATCAACCTAACTGAAAAATGGACAAAAGATTTGAATAGACAGTTCTCCAGAAAAAAACATAGGAATATCAAATTAGCATACCCCCTCCAAATGCTTACCATACTTAGGGAAATGGCAAATCAAAACTACAGTGAAATACTACTTTATACCCACTGAATGGCTTTAATAAGAAAGAGCGATAATAACAATTGTTAGTGAAGATGTGAGAAATTGGAACTCTCAAACATTGGTGGGATTGTAAAAGTTACAGCTACTCTCAAAAACAGTTTAGTAGTTCCTCCAAAGGTTAAGCATAGAGGTACCACATGATACAGCAATTCCACTCATAGATATACACCCAAGAGAGATGAAAACACATCTTCATGCAGAAATGTGTATACAAGTGTTTAGAGCAGTATACATAATAACCAAAAAAAGTGGAAACATCCCAAATACCCACCAATTAAATGGATGGAAAAACCAAATGTAATGTAGCCATACAATGGAATATTATTATAACATCATTCCTAAAGTAAAAAGTATTGCTACATGCTACAACTCAATGAACCTCAAAAACAGTATGCTAAGTAAAAGAAGCCAGTGACAAAAGATCACATATTATTTCATTTATATAAAATGCTCAGAATATGCTAATCTTCACAAACAGAAAGTACATTTGTACTTGCCTGGGAATGGGAGAAGGGATGAGGAGTAAGGAATGGGGAATGACTGCTAATAGGTGTTAAGTTTCTTTATGGTGTGATGAAAATGTTCTAAAATAAGATAATGGTGGTGATTATAAAATTCTGTTAATATACTGGATCCACTGAATTGTATACTTTAAACAAGTGAATTTTATGGTATGTAAATTCTATATCAGTAAAGCTGTGAAAAATAAGATAACCTCTAAAATGCGATAAACAAAGTGGCATATGAATATTTCTCTTGCTAATTACTTATAATAATTTTAGCACCAGTTATTCATATTTTCTCCAGAAGTAGTCTAAATATATCTAATTCTATCATTTCCATCTGTGTTTCTAAATCTGTTTTTACCTCTTCTTCTTATCTCTGTCTCTATTTGCATGTCTCTCTTTACCTGTCTATAAAATTAAACACTGTAGATACGTCTTTAAGATATGTCTTAAAATCTGGATAATATAACTGTATCTTCCCATGTTTTAATAAATATCATCTTATATTATTTCAGTTTAATGTGCACCAAACTAATAAAACCACTTTTATGTTTATGCTTAATATTAGCAGATGTACTTGGCAATTATGGATTCATACTGAATAGCCTCAGATAAATTATTGCTTTCTCAATCTTGACATTTCTTATTAAAGTATAAGAGTATTCAGATTAATTTAGGAAACAGGATAAAAGACATTTAAATTATTTTCCCTGAGGAAGAAAGCTCATTGAGAATCTTCTAATAGTTGAAAGACAGTGTGACTAGCTCTACTCTTGAGAAATATTCTGGAAGACCAGCAAGAGAGTTTGTTAATGTCTAAGGAAGAAATTCCTAAGAGCAGGGATTTCTAACACTGAAATGACTTACCAAATGTAAGCCTGGTATTTTTTTATTCAACTTCAGGAAAAAAGCAATCTATAGGTGTCACTGTGGGCATAATGGCTAGAGGCAGAGAACTTCCCTAAGTACAGCAATTAGGCACATTCTCCCCCAAACCCCAGTAAATTGTTTTTTGATTGGGAAAGTTCAGTATGGATTAAAGGTGTAAATTAATCTTGATGTTTTTCTGCAGCAGTCATTTCATGATTAAGAACAACTTCTAGGGAAATGGATCCGTTGACAATCTAGACTCGCTTTGGACAAAATTAGGAAGTTAATAGGGTTGCTTTTTGGTATTCTCTGTCTCTTCCTTCTTCTTTCATGAACGATATCTCTTCTTGGTAGGCAGCATGTTATGGTAGAAAAGCACTAGTCCTGAAAATGAAACCCAGTTTTCCACATACAAGTTGCTCATCTGGTCCCAGTTGCTGAACCTGTCTGAGTCTCTGTTTCCTCATATCCAAGAGGAGAATTATCAGCTCTACTGCATGGACTGATAGAAGCATTGAATGAGACGGTGTCACAATGTACCAGAAACCAAAAAATGTTTCCTTTCTTTTTCTTTTAAGATCTTGCCTGCCACCAAAGAAAGCAATACATTTAAATCATCCTTAAAATGTTATCATCTTAATAAATTACTCCTTTTCAGAAATATTTGAGTTTAGAAATAGTCTGTAAAATTTTAAATAACATGTCAGATATGAGGCAGGGAGACATTTAAGGGCACAGGGAATACTTTAAGTTCCCTTAAGTAATATTACAGAGGCGATCATGTGTATCATTTACACATGATTCTGGCCAACTTGCTCATGGTATTATGCAAGTTATAATACCATGAGTAAGTATAATGCAAGCTAGTTGGCCAAGGGTGCTTGGCTTGAGGGCTTTGATGTAATAACCATTTATATGACATTTTAAAATAATGACATGCAATGAAATATTATTCAACCTTAAAAAGAAATAAAATTCTGATACATGTTATAACATGGATGAACTCTGATAAGATTATGCTAAGTGAAATAAGTCAGGCACAAAAGGACAAATACGTTATGATTCCATTTATGTGAGATACCTAGACTAGTCAAATTGATAGAGAGAGAAGGTAGAATAGTTCTAGTGGTTTTCAGGGGCTAGAAGAAAGGGGGGTGGGAGTTATTGTTTAATGGACACAGAGTTTCAGTTTGGGATATTGAAAAAGTTCTAGAGATGGATAGTGGTGATGATTGCATAACAATGTGAATGTACTTACTGCCACAAAACTGTACATGTAAAAAAGGTTAAAATGTTAAAATTTATGTCTTGTATATATACCACAATGCCTAAGGCAAACTGCTAAATACAAAATAAATGATGTGATGTAAACACTGAAAAGTATGCAAATTCAAGACCATGAGAAGATAAGTCACAGACTGGGAGAAAATATTTGCAAAAGACTTATCTGATAAATGGCTGTTATCCAAAATGTACAAAGAATTCATAATATGCAACAATAGGAAAATTAACAATTTGGTTAAAAAATGGCCAAAGACATTTAAAAACACCTCATAAAAAAGATATACAGATAAAAAATAGCATATGAAAAGATGCTCCACATTACGTGTTACTAGGCACATGGAAAGTAAAACAAAAATGAGATATCATGAGAAGCATCGAAATTCAGAAGTCTGATACCAAATGCTGACAAGGATGTTGGAGCAACAGGAACTCTGATTCATTGCTGGTAGATATTCCAAATACATAGCCACTGATATAGCCACTGTGAAAGACAATTAGACCATTTCTTACAAAACTAAACATTCTCTTACCATATGATCCAGCAATCACGCACCTTGCTGTTTACCCAAAAGAGTGAAAACTTATATTCGCACAAAAATCCTGTACATGAGTGTTTATACCATCGTTAATCATTTGCCAAAACTTGGAAGCAACCAAGATGCCCGTCAGTAGGTCAATGGATAAACAAACTGCAACATGTTCAGACAATGGAATATTATATGGCACTGAAAAGAACTGGGCTATCAAGCCATGAAAAAACACGGAGGAACCTTAAATGCATATTGCTATCTGAGAGAAGTCAATCTGAAAAGACTACATACTGTATAATTCTCACTATATGACATTCTGGAAAAGAAATAACTATGGAAACAGTAAAAAGACCAGTGGTTGCTAAGGGTTAGGAAGGAGAGGTGACTATGTGAAACACCGAGGATATTTAGGGTAGTGAAACCATTTTGTGAGATACTGTAATAGTGAATACTCGTTGTTGTAAATTTGTCAAACCCAGAGAATGTACCAGTGTGAACTGTAATGGAAACTATGAATTCTGGATGACAATAATCTGTTGGTGGAGTTTCATCAATTAAAACAAATGTATCACTCTGGTGAGGAATGTTGATAATGGGGAAGGCTATGTATTATCTATTGTCCGGAGGTGTGTGGGAAATCTCTGTACCTTTCCCTCAACTTTTTTGTGAACCTAAAACTGCTCTAAAAAGTGTCTATTTTTAAAACTTGGACAGATCATACATGTGTAGCTTGATGGATTTTCATGAACTTAAACCAATTTTTGAAACGATCACCCAGATCAAGAAATAGAACATTACTTGCATACCAGAATCTCTCCATGTAACTCTGCAACCACTGGCCACCTGCCACACGTCACCACTATGCTGACTTCTAAGAACACAGATTAGATTTTCCTGGGTTTTTTTTCTGGATAAAATGGAATAATATTGTATATACTCTTGTATCTGGCTTCTTTCACTAATTCATTTTATTTGTAGGAGTCATCCATATTACTTATATTTATAGATTGTTCATTCTTATTGTCATATAGTATTTTATTATGTGACTATCCTGTAATTTATTTATACACTCCACTTTTGATGGATATTTGAGAAATATTCTGTCTGGGCAATTGTGAAGTGTTCTTCTGTGAATACCATAGTGCATATTTTGGTGAACCTATGGACAGACTTATGTTGAGTATATGAAGGTGTCCAGAAAAAAATCCAGCCATAGTCAGTAGTATAAAGAGAATGGTTACATAGCTGGATACTTTCCGGATAGCCCTCATATACCTGGGAGTGAAATTGCTAGCCACAGGTACGCATCTAGTCAGCATTAACAGGTCCTGTTAAGCCATTTTCCAAAATGGTGGTGCCAGTTGTCACACCACGAGGAGTGCACCTGAGCTCTGATCGCTCAGCATCTTCACTAACCTCGCCAATTTGGTTATTTTTCTGTCTTTCTCTTTTAGCTGTTCTGGTGGTTAAGAGCAGCTATATCAATTCACACGGTTTTGGAAGTGGCTTCTCTATCGCCTCTATCATACATATCTAGATGCTTCTGCTTTTGGTTAGGTGGATACTAAGATTTTTATTTTAAAAAAACCCCACCACTTTCTTTATTCTTTTATTTCATATCTAAATTCTTATTTTACATCTCTATTCATAAATACAACAGTGGATTTTTTGGCTGAATTCCACTTTTGTTTTCCTGGCAAACACTTCAAAAGACACTGGTAGCCTCAAGATTCCGGTGTCCTGGTATGAATAAATTCACAGTTGTCTGTTGCAGAATTAAAAATCCAACTTAATGCTTTTGAGATATTTTTGACAACTGTCTTACTGATGTAAGTAATTTGGACAACCTATTTTTATGGACAAGGGAAACCAAAATAGTGTGAGATCTCAGATGGGTAAAATGACTGATATTAATGAATAAAAGTTAAGTATTTATTTAGTAGTATTCAGGATGTATAGAAAAATTGGGCCCTGTCATCTAGCACCTAAGGAGGAATCGCAGGAAATCTTACCAATTCAGACTAATTGAGAGATAGTCATGTAAGTGTTAAATTTGTGTTCTATAAAAAAATTGCTTTATATCTTTCAAGTACATATATACCACACAGTTGGTCACTAAAGTATTTGTCAAAGGTCATTCAGAAATCTGCTAAATTCTTAAAATGTGAATGGATGAGGAGAATTCATGATACACTAATTAAGGATTAATAAAAATAAGGTACTCAAATTTTTTTTAGTCAATTGAACATCAACTTTGCAGTATTGTGTATATTAGTGATTTAATATACCATTTCCCCTTTGTTTTAGCCTTTCTCTAATCTATCACAAATTCAAAGTGAGTGGTTTATGAGTTAACTAATAAAGTATTTTGTAATATTTTAAACTTCAGGGATTCCCAGGATTAACATTACATGCTTCTGAAAAAAAACAATTATTTGCATATCACTTTATTTATATAGGGTGATAACACGTGCATACAAGTTTCTACAAGTCAATTAACCATCATTATGTATTGCTGTTACTGCCAAGCAGCATTATACTATTAATAATGTATTTCTAGATACTCAACCATGTTACAAAATCCATTAACAAATCTGTCAGTCTTGTTCGTGTCTAGCATAGGCTGTCACTTAAGGGATAAGCAGTTTAAAGATGGAAGATGCATTTTCATGTTCACACTACAATTAAACCCCAGGGCCGTACCACTCTTGGATGGCTAAATCACTCTAATTTTGAAACAAGAACGATTATAAGTCATCTTATTTAGCGATCCTTGAGGGGCATAAAAGGATGATGCCTTTTAGACATTTAATTAGATGAATTTGTTTCTATCCTAGGGTTATGGGGGGTTTACCAAAGGAATATAACACTTAGTTGATACTTCAAAAGGCTGTATGCCAGTTGAAAAAGTATATAGTTTTCAACTGAGCAAGTAGAAATCCAACATTCCTTGCTATTTCATTCACCACAAAATTTTCAGAAATGTTCATTAGTTGCTATTTTCATAGATGACATATTAAAGTCAGAAAAAGAATAGAGAATGAAATAAAAAATAAGTAGTGTCTCCTAGAATCATGTTAGGAATAGGAATGGAGTTTTTAAAAGATCATAGTGAACAACAACCAGAATGACCTGTTATAGTTAAGGTCATTCCCCACATGATCTATTGGCTTACTTTAGACTTGGATAATGCCATTCTTCTTTCTGGCAGACATGGCATGCTAGAATAATATTCACAGAGACAAGGACTTCTGTCTACTTTGGTCATTGCTATATCCCCAGAATCTAGAATAATGCCAGACACATGGTAGGTCCCAGTAAAATATTTGAAAGAACGAATGAATGATAAATGGTGATTTAAGCTTCAGGTAAATTGTAGCAATGGAATAAATTAGAATTAAAATAGTAATTTAAATTCAGTTTTCTAGATATCAATGGTAAAGGGATAAATTTATTTCACTTAAAACTTCCAGATAATCACAGAAGGCAAACTTCACAAACTCCTCTCTTCTTTTTTTCATCAGGTCTTCAAGCTGAGAGCCTACTTTTCTTATTTCATTTATGACCAAACTCTGAAGGAGCAAACTGTCTCCACCCTCTCTTTTCATGCAGTCTGACTTATCTCCTCCCCTTTCCCTGGAGCTCCTCTCACTAATGTCATCAGGTCTCCCAATTATAAGATCCACTGGTCTTCTAGTCTGTCTGTCTGTCTGTCTGTCTGTCTGTCTCTTTCTTTCTCTTTCTCTCTTCCTGTCCCTCTCTCTTTCTCTCTCTCAGCATTGGCTCCTTCAGCCTACTCCTTTTTTTGTGAAACTCTTTCCTTGGCTTTGTTTCTCTCTTTCTCCTCATTTTCCTCCTAAGTTATTGCTTATTTATGGGCTCCCTTGCTGACTCCTTTCTGCTTACTGTTGCAGGGAGACTAGGTCTTCCTCAGCTCCACTTCTCTTATTAGACTTCTATCTTCCCTTCTGTGACCTCATTCATTCCTTTGACTACAACCCTTCTCTCCATGCTGACTTTCTCACCTCTATCACCAATTTTGACCTTACCCACTAATCCCACAACTTTATGCCCAAAAGCTTTCTAAATTTCTCTACCTGTATGTACCTTAGATTGAACATATTTAATTTCAGTCTATTCAAAATTTAAGTCAATGTCAATTCTTAAGATTTGTACCATCTCCTTTCTTCCCTATTTCACGTAAAAGCATCATTATCTTCTCATATACTCAAGCAAGAAGAGTAATGTTTATTCTGGACATTTCCTCCCCCACTCCACAGCCATCCACTGAATTTTATCAATGTAAAATAAAATTGATTTTCATTAACCACAATACTGAAGTTCTATAAAGCCACTTTGAATAGTAAATTAGTGAACACTGAATCATTGCTCCCAGTGGACCTACAGATTTAAGACAGTCATAAATATATAGGGATGGAAAGAGAGTTGATACTGGGTGGTGAACACTTAATGCAACATGTAGACGATGCACCGTAGAATTGTACACCTGGAACCTATATAATTCTTGTTAAGCAATGTCAACCCAATTAAGTCTAACAACAACCAAAAAAAAAGGTTCTGTGAGCCTCTGGTCATGATGTTTTTGTCAAGTGGTTAATATAATGCATAGCCTTGTTTTGAGTGTTTTGTTTAAAGACACCTTAATTAAAATACCTTGTTGATTCATTAACATGGGATTCACAGTCAGTAAATCGCAGTGTAACTCATGCCCGACTGAACGTACCTAACCCATATATTTTCTCCATTAGGCACATCACAGCCTTCTCACACGTAGGAACACTAAATAGCCCTGTGTATGGGGGCCATTTTAAACAGCGAAATCACCAATAAAAAGCACAAAGATGTGAAAAACACAATGCTAAATAGACAGTGGAAAAGTCATTTGGTTTCAGTATGAAACTGAAACAGGAGAGCAGCACATTGCCTTGTTTGACCTTAGCTAGGAATTTCACCACTGTGTATATCTGCAAATGACTCCAAGTGACCTGCATATTGATTTGGGGGTTACAAAAAGTTTCTAGTGAGTTTGCAAATGCAGACTTTGGAAGTACTCAGGATCGACTCTCCATCAGAACCCTGTGCCTTCATCTTTGCTGTTTATTTCAGGTGCTCATCATTTTTTCTGTAAGTTATTGAAGTATTTGCCTATTAATCATAGACTCAGGTCTCTCTTTAATTCCTCCTCCTACTGTTTTCTAGAACTCATTATTGATCTTGTCACATTATAGTATAAAAACTTTCAGTGTTAACCCCATTAGTAAAGGAATATATTTAAATACATCAGCACAGAATATAGAATAGCCCCAACCTACTTTTCCAGGTTTATCATTTATACCCAATGTGGGGGCTAAAAAAAATCATTTTTCTCCCACCTTCTAGAAATTCTTCTAGCTGGGTTAAAAATCAAATTAGCAGAGACAGATTAACAGGAGGAAACTGTCCAAGTTTACTATAAGAATGAGAAGGTCCATAAGAATATGGATACCTAACAGACAGTGGGCAGTTGAGGTGTGTATTCCATCTTGAACAAAGGAAAAGTGGAAGGGGTCTGGGATTTGAAAGGGAATGAGGCATTGACAGGCACTGAGACAGAGCTGGGCACACGGCAAGCAAATTCCTGCTACCCAGAAACAAGGGGGCACGGAGGGGCACCGAGTCACAGGGCCCTGCTCAGATCCTTCCTAGCGAATGCTGAGGCAAATACGGTAAGATTTCCTTTCCAAAGCACCTAATTTCTTAGGCGGGAAAAGGAGAGGGTCAAAGCTGCTTTCTGAGTCTTTTGTTTCCGAGCAACCACCTTAAAAATTAATATCCCAAAAGGCACATTTTGGGGAGGCAAAACTTTGGTCCCCTTCACCACACACTACTATCTTTTGGAACATAGCTATTTAATGTTCCTCAAAAACTATGTTGTTGTACCTTTAGGCCTTTTCCTGTAATTCCCACTGTCAGTAATCACCTCATCCTTCTTCATTGCTGGATAAAGATAGGCTTCCTGTGCCATCTCCTCCGAGTAGCCATTTAGTCTCTGTCAGACAGGTACGTACTTGTCCTCTCACCTTGCTTCCACAGATTATTCTACTAAGCCTGGCCTCTGTTATTTGGAGGCTTGGGCCTCCCCATACAAATTGGCTTCTTTAAAGGTAGAAGCCATGTCTTATTCATATAATTCCACCTTCTCCAGTATATTCAATTAGTTATTAAGTTTTGTGAATTTAGCTTCCAGAATATCGAATCGTACCAGGCTTAGCACCTGACCCTTGGTTGCCTAACAATAGATGTTTGTTGAATAACTGGATGAATGAGTCACTAAACAACTGAAATTTGGTCAGTTTATGAGGGATTTTTTTTATTGGTCTTGTACTTTTATTAACAGTTCATAGGGCATCATAAAATGATAGTCCAGAATTATCCAAGTGCTAAAATTAAAGCAACTATCACTTCTTGGCCTTTTGGCTAAAATCAAGTGTAAAATGAAAGCATACGAGTATACGCTAGCATTTATTCCATTTATTGTTACCAATCTTCTGGACTGCGTCACGTGTCCTGTGAAATGGAAATGCGATGACAGACATTTTGAAATTTACTCTGGGCTGAGGCCACTTATAGTCAATCGATGTGAGTCAATTACCAATGATTTTTTTGGTAACAGGATTGTTTAAAGAAACAACGAGAAAAGAAATGTGTTAAGAGTCCGAAGAATATTAGTTATACACATTATTTTATAGTTAGTTTCTCTGGGTGAAAATCATAAAACCGCAAATGATAATATCAAGAGCAGTTCAGTGAAATAGTTTGTTAATGATAGTGTGAAAAACTTGACTTTATTTTTCCTTGATAAGTAATAACATTTGAAATCATGGATGTCTTTTGCTGTGATCCACCTTTACACCTAGAAAAGTCATTTATATGCTGATGAATTTAATACCTTTCGCCCTCATTTTTAGATGAACATCATTGATTTAGTTGGATGTTAGCAAGAAAAATTAAATCTCTGAAATGCTTCACTCAGAAATAGAAATTGGATATTTTATTATATTTTTCTCTAATGGATGAAAACTATAAAGGATGCATTTTTATCTATGAGAATCTTGTCTTTTATATCTAAAATGTGTTTTAGTATTGCTTGGAAGCTATAATAAAGCTTTTATCTCTCTCTGTGTTCACAAATGATTGTGTGTATGTGTCTGTAACAAGATAAACACCCCACAAGGCTTATGTATGTATGTGTATCTATTCATTTCTTTTTCCTTCTGAGATTGGCATTCACAATCATATACTGAGAAGGAGAATGGAACTGTGCAGTATAATGGAAAGAACATTTGTTCTTGACACCTTGGCTCTAGTCTTACCTCTGCCTTTACCAGTAAAATTATGTTGCTTAGAGCAAGTCAGTTTGTATCCCTGGGCCTTGTTTTTCATACCTGTATAAATAATTCAGTTGGACAACATAGTTTCTAAGATCACTTTAGTTTCAAAATTCTTCGATGAAAGATGAAAATTCAGTTACTACAGGGATGTTGACAGAAAGATTTATTCCAAGCATGGAATACACATTTAACACATATTTGTTAAATGAAGGAATCCTATGTGATGGGAAATTTTATGTGTCAACTCGACTGGGCCACAGGATGCCCAGACATTTGCTCCAACATTATTCTGGGTGTGTCCATGACAATGTTTCTGGATGAGATTAACATTTGGATTGGTAGATTAAGTAAAGCAGATTTCTGTTCCTAGTGTGGGTGGACTTAATTCAATCAATTGAACACCTGACTAGAACCAAAGAGCTAAGAGAGAACTTCTGGTTGACTCCTTAATCTGGACATTGATTTTTTTCCAGCCTAAAATGTCAGTGCTTCTTGGGTCTCGAGCCCACCAACATGTGGATTGGAATTTACACCATTTGCTCTCCTGGTTCTCAGGTCTTTGGACTCAGACTAGAAATACACATTGGCTCTCCTAGGTTTCTGGCTTGCCAACTCCAGAGCTTGAGACTTCTCAGCCTCCATAATTTCATGAGCTCACTCCTTATAATATCCATCAGTTTGTCCATCCACCCATCTATCTGTTCATCTGTCTATCCATGCTATTTCTACTCTGTTTCTCTGGACAACCCTAATGCATTTTGTATGCGTTCTCCTTAATCCTTCCTTCTTCACCTATATCCAATTACACTAATTGTGAATTCTTTTTCTAAAATATCCAGCATCTTCCCAACCTAGATTTTGCTGAATTGAAACTCTTGTTAATTTTTTTAAATGATCCACACAGTGTCTTTTATTCAATTTCTCTTCATACAAACCTGTGTAAAAAGTGGGCCAGCAATTTTCTAATGATGTATTTCATTGTAAAACAGTAGATTTTTATCCAGATAAGTTTTTGAGATTTTTTTTCCATAGTGTGTGCTTTAATTAAGTTACACTATGGGACTACTGTATAGATTATTTTATTTATTTAAAAAAATACAAGGGATTCATTTTGTGCATGTATATAAGCATATATGAAGGCTGTCCAGAAAAAATCCAGCCATAAATGCCTGTTTTTTCATATTACATGGCTGGGTACTTCCTGGATGCACACACACACACACACACACACACACACACACAGTATATATATATATGCATGTATACTCATATATATGTATACATAGTGTAGGCATGTATGTATCCAAAGGTAACTGCAATTCTATATTCCAAGTTGGAAATAGAAGGTGGAGAGTTGGAGGTCGGACTTCCAAAGGACCCCTCTGCCTCCTACCTTGGCTTTCTGAGTCTCGTGCTTTGCCTTCTTATCAGTCTCTTTATAACATGTCCCTTGCCTCTTGTAGGCAGCAGGGGCAGGCTGGAGGGGGAATTGCCTCTCTCTCTCTTTCAGCAGCATCTTTCCCTCCTTATTGCTCTTTAAATCAGTCTTTGACTGTAATATGTGCAAATGGCCTGTCTGTTTCGTTACTCGTATTTTCCCCTCCCTTCCTGACCGCAGCACCTCCCACCCCAATGAAGATTATCTTGATTTTATCCACTTTCTTCCACTTCTACACTTTTCATCCTAGTTTTATAAACATCTTTGAGGTCTCCCTTGCCTGTTTCTTCCTAAGCTGATTTGGGCATCTGGGCTAGATCTCCACGTTTGGTAAAACATGGCAGCAATTAACCTGAGAAACCCATCCACTTAAATAACCAAGGGATTCAGAGCCTTTCCTTCACTGTAGTAATAGGATTAGGGAACCCCTTTCCCTATCAGCTCTGCATTCTATGTTGCAGGGATGAGGTATGGAGGGTTGTCATAATATTGCTCAAGTACCTTGTCTAGAATCTGGTCTAGAATCTTGGAGGAGTTGTTGCCTTAGTGGACTACTCAATCTGACATGGTCTCTAGGGTTAGTTTCAAGTTCTTATTGGAAGCCGTTGATGAGATCAGCACCAGAAACAGTCTTAGAAGGTTGCTGGGTGGCCGCTGTGTTTTCAGAGGTGGTGCTTTGAGGTGTGCCTTCCAACAGACTGTGGGTGGGAACAGAGCCCATTCACTTGGGCTTTTCTACTTCTTATTTAGGGACAGAAGCCCAGAAGTAGCCTTGAAGCATGTGGCAAGCACAGGCTTTACATATTGTAGTAGGGATATGAAAGAACATGTCTGTTTGCTTTTCATTCTTCTCTTTAGAAGGCCAGTCTCTATATAAACAATGGTTATAAATATGTGATTTTTTTCTAAGAAGCACCCTAAATTATGAATGCCTTCATAACTATTACATAACAGATATAATTTATGCAGCTAGGTACTTTATGTTGCCAGTACTTTATGTTTATTAGTTTATTTAATCATCATAGCTCTATGAGTTAAATACTGTTATTAGTATCACCATCCCCATTTTATCAATGAGAAAATAGGCTCAGAGTGTTTAGCCCAGAGTTACACAGCTAATAAATGGTAAAGTCAGATTTGAAACCTAGGCAATCAGGCTCCATCACCCTATACTGACTCTGATTAGCTAAGATGTGTTTCTAGTAGAATGCAATACTGATGGGGCCTGACTTTAACGTCAACAGCACCATCCCAAACACAGTAGATTTCCCATTAACCAGAACTCAACCAGTCTGCTAGGGTTAGTTTCAAGCAAATTTTGCTGGTTGCTTGAGAGTGCAGATTGTTTGAGTTATGGTTAATGGAGTGTCTACTTACATTTATCCATCATCTCCCAATCTCCATGGGTGCCAGTTAACTGACAGTCTACTGTACCTTGTTCAACAATTGTTATTCTGGGTAATGATACTGAATTGAAAGGTAGACAAGTTTACCTTTGCTAATGTTTCATGTAAAAGACACCTATTACTTGAAAGAGAGCCCTAGGGTTCCATATGACAAAGAGAAAGTTATGTCATTCAGGAGATTGTCAGCTAAATTTGTGAATTTGAACACAAAGCCTGAGAATCTAAAGTGAGACCACTCAAGCCAAGCCAGGGGTGACCTCGCCTTTCAGATTATGCTAATAGGCTTGGACTGAGATTACAAACTTTCTGCAAATGGCAGGCATCAGATTCAGTTAAATCTTTTGCTCTCCCATTTATTAACTGGGTGACTATATTTATTTACCTTTTCTAATGGGTTTAAATGTTAGTCTTATGTAACTCTGCTGCTTAAAATCCTTCAATCTCTCCTAATAGCTTCATGAGTAAAATCTAAGCTCTTGAACATAGCCTAGGGAGACATGCAAAATCTTTTCCTTGCTTCTTCCCAGAACAGGTTATTTCAGACCCTGTTCAAGCAGAATCTGCCACTTCCTCCTTTGTATATTACTCTATTTTCAGTCCTTACCTAGTGCCTAATACAGTGCCAAATATTTAGCAGGTTTTTAATTCAGGTTTGCCAAAATAAAATGGCATGAAGCTTGGAAACAGACTTGAAAATGGCTTTCACACAGGGAGTGGGAGGAGAAAGCAGAGCCAGGAAAAGAGGAGGAACAGGTGATACAAACAAGGAATAGCCATTACATTTGAGAAGACAAGAATCGCCACGGGAATTAGAGGAGAAGGACAAGAGTATGGAGTAATAAAATCAGTTTGCTTTTGGTTCTTAAAGTAGAGGAGGAAGTCAAAAGTGTTAAAGATAGCAGGATTATCAAAGGAGGGAGAGAGAGAAAAGACATTTTCATTGGGTCATTAAAGTTTGGGAGAAGTGTTTTAAACAATTGGGGGTGGGGGAAGGACAAGTAGAAGCCACCTGATAAACACTGAGAAATGTGTAGCAAGGAGATTGGGGCAAGAAGTACCCTTGAGAATGTTAATTATGGAGAGAAGAGCAATAACATAGATCTTGGGTTAGAAGTTGGAGGTTAGAAGATCAGTGAATGGTGTCCCTTCTACTCCCCACAGAATGTGTATTCAAACTACCCCTTCCACTTGATTTGTGAAAAGTTAAGCAACATGATGTGGTCACATTTGACACATCTTTTCACACCAACTACTTGGAGATATTGCTAAAATAAATGTTGAGTGTGGAAGGAATGCTCAGCCTAAGAAAAGGTCTTGTAAGTGTTTATTGGAGCCAAAGTGATGGCAATTGCTTAGAAGCAAAAATCTCAACAGATTGAGAAAATGCTCTGGAGAATGGCAGTTTTGCAGCTATTTTATGCTTTAGAATCAAAGGAGGAGACATAAGAAGAGTTACACAAAGTTCATTGGTGGTAGACTAAAGGGGTAGGAGAAAGCAAAGGGGGGAATCTCTAAGATTGTATAAAGAGCAAAATGGAGAGACACATACTTCTTTTACACCGCTGAGTACAGGATAGTTAATATTTATGGTACGTAGAGATGGTACATGGGCAGCAAGATAACGATGAGGTCTCGTCCTTTGATGTTGGCCATTGTGTGTTTAAGGGTTCTGGAAAGATTACTGTGACATTTCAAAGGCATGTTATCTTAGATGCAAAAAGACAATAGATAATTTTAAAGGTAAAGATTGACCTTTGTCAAGGAAGCTACAGACCTAGGAAATGACTGCCCACCATGATCCATGTTTAATTAGAAATTTTTATGCAGATCACCCTATGTGGTTACTTTGGGCTCTGGGTCGGTAATGTCTGCCATGCTGGCCTCCCCTGAGCTTGTCGGGGAAAAGTCTCTACACCCCCCCCGACCCCATCCGCCTCCCGGCCTCTCTCTCTCTCTCTCATACACATTGGAAACAAAGAAAGAGATGTTAGTATATGTTACTTAGTTACTTTTTCATTGTTTCAAGGCATTTGTATAAATTTTTAAAGTAATGAACATTCATTATCATATAGTTATATGAAAAGAAAAGAAAATCACGTGTAATTTTTCTGCCCTGAGAAAACTATTAGCTTATTCACCTTATAGTCATATATGTATTACATAACTTAATTTTAGCATTTTAACTCATAGTTTTAAAGATTAGATAGGCGTGTTATGTGGGTTCATTCACTGTAGAATTCCTTGCTGTTAAACTAGTTAGAACTACTTATAACTATTTTTTTTTCCAATAGAAGCTCCCAATACATTTTTATGTTGAATGATTATGCTGTTTGAATGTAGCCTAAAAACACTGAGGAATTTATAACAAAGGTTTCTGAATAGCAAGCTAAGGGCAGAGGTTCTGGGCTAAATGACCCAAAAAGAAATGGTTACTCAATAATATGCTGTAAAAATTCTACAGAATAAATAATTCAGGCTTTCCTCTTCTACCAAAATAAGCTCACTGTCTCAGCAGTTCTTGATAGACATTTCATTCCCTGAATGCTACCCTCCATGGTGTCTTAGCTCCTTTGTAACCAGGCCAATGACTTTTGGAGCTTTCAGTCATCCAGGGATTATGACCAGGAGTGTCCTCATGTGACCAGGCTGTCCTGAGGGTCTTCAGAACTGGCACGGGAAGTGAAACCACTGGACCAAAGTCTTGCCATTTTGCCATATTTCTAGTTGACTGCTATGGGACCTAAGATTTGGACCTTTATTGAGACTTTTGGGGAAACTTGAACTCTGACCTTAGGGAGTGCCATCAGGTTTGAAGAAGAGAGAAACTAACATTGTTACTGATCCCTTATGAAAACAATAGTTTCAAGGTACCATGTTTTTGTGTTGGTTAGAAACCTCCATGTCATATACAGAAGAGATGAAACTGGCCTGACTTCTAATGCCAGCTACACTCTGATAGTTCTCTTCCCTGCCTTTCACAATGTTCTTTACATGTCATGCCAAAAAAATAATAATTCTGCGAACCTTTTTACCCCTGATAAGTGCTCGCACAATGAATTTAATTAAATCCCCCTTTATCTATTATGCTGAAAACAAGGAATTAACAATATCCATTAAAATGACTATTACAGCCACATCAAATGGATTTCAACACACAACTAAAATGATATGAAGAAAACCATAATCATGTGAGGTCCAATATGGTGTATAAATTTTAAACCTTTTGAAACCCTAAATTATTTTAATCTCCAAATGTAATTATCATAAATGTCAGTCAAACTTTTTCAAGGCCTCTTTCTGTTGAACAAAAAGAAACAAATGAGACTGTGAAGACTTTAAGCTTTACAAACTCATGATTAACTCCTCCATTACCAGTGGGTAGTTAGGCTCAGAAGAAAGAAGACATTTTTAAGTATGTCATAGGGTCTGAAATACAGTTTGCAGATGATGTAATGAGGAGATCACTACATCATGGAAGGGTTATAGCCTTCCATGAATTAGAGCTGGCTGGCTGATAACACCAATAAGTTTTTTTAACAACAGCTATATGTAAAAATGACTATGTAGCAGTCATTACATGATAATATTCAATTTTATATAATAGCTAAAGTTGTTCCTCTCCTTGGCACAAGTAGCAATCCAGAGCCACATTTCAGGTTGAGACAGAAGTAAATAAAGGTAGAGATTGTCACTCCCGTAACATCGAGAGTTATAGTTATCAAAAACCAAATGCTCTGTCACTCAGGTAAAATTTGTCCAGGGAAGGGAAGAAAACATATCATTTATTGGGAAGAGAGAATGAAGTTTTAATGGAGGCACTGGATTAAGAGAAGATGTTAACAGAAGAGACACAAACTTAATTTGGTTCAATCTTTACCACCGTTTCTAATAATGGTTCTAATCTAATTTGTATATTCTGCAGCACAGCTAAGAAAGAATGTTTTGGGTCACTGTATGTTATCTATGACTGGGGTTTGTCTCCTTCTGGAGAACAAACTTCCAGCTCTGTGCATGTTCCATCTCCCTGCTAACACCAGTCATCACACAGTCTAAATTCCAAATTTCAATTAGCAAGAAAACAAAGAAACGTCAGCAGTTCAGTTATGCACAGGTTGCAAAAATATCTGAAAATTTGTCTTTTAACCTGTTAGATATTTAGCATGAACCTTACATACCAGAAAAGTAGCCTTATTAAAACACTCCTCACATCACTTGCACGTCATCACACCAACCCGGTGCTCCATCTTTCATCTTTATTGTTTTTCCCTGATGATGTTATTGCTTATCTGCTACTTGTTCCTTCTCTGTTGTTGGTAAGGTCTGAAAGCCTGTCCTAATGAGCCTGCTGCCACTCCGTTATTTCCACACACTTGATCTTAGCCAAAGGCCAAGAAATGGTACTCCATTATTTGCTTTGAACAAACACTACTAACTGCAACCATGTAGGCATCTATCAGTGTCTTTTATTGTGGTATAATTTTTATATATGAAGACGATTTGTCCTCAGTGTCTGCTGATGATTTCCATTGTTTGTTTCGACACATGGCTCAGCCCTCGACCCTTGGCTCTAGTCTTCCCTTTCTTTGCTTCCCTCCCACTGGAGAAAGTTTAGCTTGTATTCTAAAACACTGCCTTGAAACTAATGAAACCAAAGTGGCCTTAGCCCTTCTGTGACCAAAAGGGCGACATACAAAGACTGATTTGCCAAATCTTGAAAAATGGCTCATTATCATCTATATTTGTGGATTACCATAGGGACAGGATTATTGCCCTCAAGAGTGACAAGGATTTTAAGGGAAACTCAAGACCGGAAGCTGTTGCTGGCTTCTAGAGGCAGCATGCAGTGACTCTAGTGTAGGCAGGAATTGATACAAACTGAAGCTCTTCGGAGCAGAGGCAGATTCTGAACTCAGACATGGCTGTAGATATTGAATGTGCCATTGGTGTCCCTGTTGGTGGTTTTACCAAGGTTACCTTGATGTAGGCTGACCAGACATCCCATTTTAAATGGGACAGAAAACAATGGTACTGATACATCTCAAACAGTATGTATGGTCAGACAACTGACACCTGCATTTAGCGCAGTTGAGAACAGGCTGACCATACATGCCATTTGCAACAGAACAGTACCACTGTTTTCTCTCCTGTTTGAAATGGATGTCTGGTCAGTCTACCTTGATATCATACTTTCTCAGATAAAATTCTGAATGAGGTCCAGAAGCATAGGAGGCAGGATGGGAGAGAATATTGATTGCATGTCTTCTTCACATTTCTTAAATTTCTGCATTTCAGCAATGAGTAAACTAAGGTTTAGAGAGGTTCAGTAAGATATCCTTCAAAGGGTCTTGGCAAACTTGGACTCTCCTTTGCTTTTGTTTATCAGTGAGCTCCTTTGGGACCATTTTTGCATGCATCTTTCTCTGCCAGTAAGTGGCAGAGACAAGATTCAAACTCCAAACCTCTCCTCTTTCCGTTATATCTTTGGAGAGGAGCGGGATAGCCCCGCCTCTCTTGGCAGACACCAAACCAAGGGTTTGGAATGGCAGAGGGGTAAACGTAATTCCGTATGGGCATGCAGACATTCAGCTACATAGGGCAACCCATTTGTGATCTTAATGCTGACACACTGTACCTGTAGTCTAGTGAGCTGGATAAAGTCAGTCTGAGGTGGGCCATTTGGAGCAAAGGGTCTTCAATTGTGAATTGAATCCTCAGTCACTCACAGCATCTAATAGTGCCTACAGCCTCAGTTCAGACTAAACCAAGGGTTTTGGGTCTTTTGTGTTATTAGCTATATGTGTTTGGTATGTGTAGTTTTATGTATATGTGAGTGTGTGTTTATGCATATGTGTGTTGTTAGTCTTGTGATTAATAATGGGAATAGCCTGATCCTACTTTACTTTGTAGTAAACTTAAAATTTAATTTCCTAATGCTAAGTGTCAATTTGGGAGGCTCTGTCACTGCTACCACCTGAGCTAAAGCCACTGTCATCTCCCTGGATTACGCTAAGGACTTCCTAACAGTGTTTCCAGGTCCTCCTACATTGTTTTTCTACCTAGAAGCCAGAGTGTTCCCTCTAAAACGTAAATCAGGACACATATTTGCATTTGCTGTTCCCCCTAACTGGAATGCTCTTCCCTCCAAGGCTTGCTCACATTCACTGTCATTATTCAGGTCAGAGAAACTTCCCTGGGCCCCCCACCCTACCCATTCACTTTCTGTCTCTGCCTGTGCATCGTTTTTCTTCATAGCACTTTTGCACTAATTGGCATCATATTATAGATTGACTTCTAGTTCATTTGCTTTGGTTTCTTTATGTTTCTCCTTTGATAAGAATATAAGCTCTGAGAGAAGAGGGACCAGTTTAAGCTTGTTCATCACTCTGTTTTCTATATCTAAAGTGGCAGACACATGACAGTTTTTCAATAAGTATCTTTAATGGATTAATGCATCAGTACAGTTAACAGTAATGAAAGAGCCACATACAAGATCTGACAATTCATGAACTCATCCTAGAAAAAGTGCTACATGCCTCATTGTTGAATATCACTATGGGCACCTTTACCAGCACCTAGCCCACCCTTCCTAGCAATTTTGGACATCTTTTTCTAGAATGGCCATCAGAGCTGTCCTCGTGTGATGCTTGATGTTCTGAATGTCATCAAAATGTCTTCCTTTCAATATTTTCTTTATCTTCAGGTTAAAAAATTCACTGGGGGGGCAGATACTTGAGTAGGGAGGGAGTTCCAATACAGTTATGTGTGTACTGGCTAAAAACTCCCTCACAGACAGTGCTGTGTGAGCTGGTACGTTGTCTTGATGTTACAGCCATGAGCTGTTGGTGAAAAGTTCAGGTCATTTTCATCTAACCTTTTCATGCAGCCTTTTCAGCACTTCCATGTAGTAAACTTGGTTGACTATTTATCCAGTTGGTACAAATCCATAATGAGCAATCCTCTGATATCAAAAAAAGTTAAAAACATTGTTTTGACTCTTGATTTGGACTGATGGAATATTTTTGGTCGTGGAAAATTGGCTGACTTCCATTGGGCACTTTAACTCTATTTCAGGGTTGTATTGGTACACCATGTTTCGTCACCAGTGATAACATAGCCCAAAAATATTGTCTTTCCTCTTTAAAGGGTCTTGGCAAACTTGGACTCTCCTTTGCTTTTGTTTATCAGTGAGCTCCTTTGGGACCATTTTTGCATGCATCTTTCTCATGCCAAGATTTTCAGTTAAGATTTTCCTAACTGTTTCTCTATCAATGTTTACTTGTCATGCTATGATTTTTCACAGTCAGCCAATGACTTTCACACAAATTCAATGAATTTTTGCAATATTTTCATCAGTTCTTCTCGTTATTGGCTGCCCTGACCTCTCTTCATCAGTGATGCTTTTTCTTCTCTCAGAAAAACAATCCATTTGCACACTGCCATTTCCTTCATGGCATTATCCCTATAAACTTAGACTAACATGTCCCTGATTTCACTTCCACTCTCGCCAAGTTTAACAAGAAATTAAATGTTTGTTTGTTGCTCTAATTCCAGCTCCAACAATTCTTGTGATGGCACACAAAAACACTCAACAACAATAATCAATGCCACTCAGCAAGACACCACCATACTTCAACATGAACACAGCTGTGAGACACAGACATACCAAGGTTATGAAGCCTTACCAAGTTGTTTGTACAGTGCTGCCAATATAAGCACAAAGTGGCAAGTTCACAAACTTAATTGTCAGACTTTGTATGTTTTGTACCTCTGCCAAGTGAATGAAAAAGTAATTTATCAGAGTTCCATTATGTGCTTGTTAATAGCTATTTATTAAACTTAAACTGGATGCTGGGGCTTCAGTACAAGTAAGGCAGTCTGTATTTGAGGAGCTCACTGCAGAGGGAGACATATAGTTAAAGTGTTATTTCAGAAAGAAACAAAGGTGACTACGGAAGTCAGGGGAAGGTTTCTGATCTGGTCAAAGGAAAGGAAAAGATTAAAGTGGGAGAAAGGCAATTAGAATTTCTAGAGCTTTCTGAAAGAAGTGACAGCTCAGCTGAGTGCTAAAAGAGTCTTAGGATTTATCTAAAAGAGAGTATAGAAAAGGTCAACCTTAGCAGCAGGAAGAGCTATACATGAAAATGGAGAGGTGGGAGTGGGGGGAATACATACATATATTAGAAAACTGCCATTGGTATCATTCATGCTGGTTTATTCTCAAATGAAAAAGGAATGAGAGTAGCATGAAATGGCACTTAAAGGTGAACATAGAAAGGTAGCAGGTTTCTTGGTGAAAAAATGAAACAAAATCTTTTTCCAAAAAGCTTTAATGAGTTTTATACTTATTAAAATTTTTAGAAACTTTTAAAAATTCTTCATGATTCCATATAAAGTTCAGAGCTGAAAAGGTAGCCACTATTGATTCTACTTGGTCTACTGTAGGTAGACATTTTTGAAGTGCTTTGTTTATGCTAGATAGAATTACATTTTGAGATTTGAAATAAAGAAATATATCTTTTATTATTAACCTGAGATTACATATATATGGCCAAGTTCTCAATGACTCCAAAATCTCAGCTGAGCCCCAGAAATTTTGGCTGAGAACACTAAGACAAGCCTCTCCTGATATCAAAAATGTGATCTTTAAAACCAACTTTCTACGTGCTCTGTATTAATATAAAAGCCTCATCCTAAAGCCATCATAGCAAGCAACATTATACTCAATGCATGAATGTAGCTTGTAGCGAAGGCTAAGTGGGCCTTGGGATATTTCAGTTCGTGATTTCAGAGCCTCTAAGTATTTTACAGTTGATGTCCGGACAACTAAAAGATTCCCCTAGGTCTTCCCTGTTCTACCAGTAGAGGGACTCAACATAAATAATCTATGGACAGATGCAGGCTCTTTTGGATGGACTTGTTAGAATTCTGTTAGAATTTACACACTTTCAGAGCTAAACTCAAGCCTGCTGAACTGGCCTAAAACATTAGTGTTGACCCTTCCAAAAAGATCATGTCATGTAGCAACATCTCAGACATTTTTATCATATCCAGTTGGAAAAACAAAAGACAAAACCAAAGTCACTGAAAAAACAATTCACTGGGTTGCTTACAAATTTTTTAAACTTTTGGGGAGAAAGCTCTTAGAGCCTTTCCAGATACTTATTCCCTTAGAGTTCACCGTGACCAAATTCACAAAGCTGTTCTCTGGCAGGACTGATAATTGCACAAGCAGATGTACCATTTAATGCTTTGATCTTAGTGGTTGTGAATTAAATAGGGGTTGGGGTTGAGCCTTGTCAATACTTTAAGGGAAGGTCTACAAGGAATTTTAAAGAGCTGTAAGCAATAAACCTTACTTTTTAATACAGTGGTGCTTAAGATTGACTTGGAGTCCAGTAGTTGTCCAAGAAAGCTCTCTCGGTTGTTCAGAAGTTTATTCACGAAGCCATTATCCTTGATAACATTTTTTAAAAATGACAGTAATAAATTATGGCAAATTTTAATTTAAAATTTTGGCAAAACATAATATTTGGTGTTTAAGAAACAAATATGTTTAAGAAACACAGAGCCTAATGCAAAGGTTCAACTATCATATCTATACAAGTAGCCTCCTTCATCATCATAAAAAAATCTTCATACCTGGATCTTTCTCAGTCCTATATTTCCACCTGTCTGCTAGTAATACCATAGTCACTGCATGAAGAGAAAGCATTTTTCTCTTCTCCTCTAGGGTAACTACTCCTTCCCAACTCTGTGGTTTCTAAACCAAAAAAAAAAAAAAAATGACACTGTCAGGGTACTGCAGACATAAATTAGGTACATTATTGTTTGTATGATTTTCTTCATCTCCAAAAACCCATTAAGTCATTTTGGTATGCCATTGCCTCCACAAAGTGGCTCTTGAATCTACCATTTCTTTTTCAATCCCATGAATGATTCAAGCTCTCATTATATTATATGGGATTTGAAGTGCAGTCTCATTTCCTCCTCTCCCCCCATCCCTCTTCTCCCCCACTCCTGAATGTGGCCAAAATTATAAGCTTTCTTAATTCCTATTTTGTCATGCATAATACCTTGCCATAAAATTCAAATCCTGTGCCTGGCTTTAATTGTCCCCCATTGCTCTTCCATACCTGTATCTGCTAGGACCCATTGCCCCTTTGCGCATATCATCCATTCAACTCTGCCTCTCTCCTGCTCTCTGTACCATATCATGCTTATTCTATTAGGAAACTTACCAAGAGTGCTGGACTGGGAGCCAAAAAGTCTGGGTCCTAGTTCTCCTTCTGTGAATTATCTGTGTGAACTTAGACCTGTCTTTAATCCTTCCTGGACTTCAAGTCAAATGCTAACCAAAAGAAAGATGCTGTTAGTAATATCAACATCATCCAAAGTAAATATGAAGGCAAAAATAATTACTTTGAGAGTTTAAGAAACACTGAAAATGATGAAAGGCTAAATTCATTAAGAAGCCAAAGCAGTCTCAATTTGTAAATAACTAATTACCTCAAAATCCCAAAATTTTAAATCAAAATTTTACACAATTGCAAGGAGAAATGTACACTAAACTCTATCAATGTTGATGATGTATTTCTTAGTCTTTGATAGTACAAGCCAACTAAAATACTTTACATCTATGTGTGGAGAAGAGTTGAAAACCACAGCACACTTGTTATAATTTACCTACGTGAAACACTGCATCCAGTAGTCTGACAGCAAACATTCTTTTCAAGCACATATAAAACATTAATGAAAACTGACCATGGCTGACATGTACTGAAAACTACCATAAATTAGCCACAATAAATTTCAAAGGCATAAATATTATATTATTTGATTACAAGGCCATTAAATTAAAGATTATTAACTCCTAAATATAAAAAGAATGTTGAAAATTAACATATATGTTACTAAATATACTCATGGGTCAAAGAATAAATAATTAATTTAGAAACTACTTAGAATATAATAATAATGAAAATCCTACTGTCAAAACTTTGTTATACAACTGGAGGAAAATTATTAGCCTTAAAGAAGAAAGGTTCAAAATTAATGAGACAAATATCTTGAACATTCAACTTAAAAAATTAGAACAGCAAAATAATACTAAAAATGAAGAAAATATTAAGAACAGAAGGTAATAAATAGAAAATGAGAAAAAATAGCAAAAGCCAACAAAACCAGAAGTTGATTCTTTGAAAAATACTAATGAATTAGATGAAACTCTGACAAGACTGATCAAGAAAAATTTGTGGAAATCACAACTAAACAATGTGTGTTATGTGCCAGTGAATTTGCTTAGACTCCTGACGACCTGTGAATGAGCGATGTCTACAATGTTCTGTCCTCAACAGCCCTGCTGAACCCCTGTGGACTCATGCCTATGGCTTCTTTGATTTCAATGCCTTCATCGTTCTGTCAAAGTTATGTATTTCTTCTGTAGTCATGATTTTTGCCATCTTGATGTTCAAATGCAGTCCTGCTTTGGTATTAGAAATGAAGAAGGGGACAGATGTTATGCAAATTAACGGAATACTTATAAATAAGCTATGCCAAAATATTTAAAAACCTGGGTGAGGTAAATACATTACATAAAAATATAACTTATGAAACTTACTCAGGAAATACAATATATGACCAATTATGTAATCATTAAGGAGGTTGAATTGGAATATAAACATTTTTCTACAATGAAAGTACCAAGTTCAGATGACTTTATGGAAAAGTTATACTAAATTTTCAGTGAAAAGATAATTCTAGGGAGTTCCCTGGTGGTGTAGTGGCTAAGGCTTCAGCGATGTGGCCTGGGTTCAGTTCCCAGCCAGGGAACTACCCACATTAAAAAGAAAAAACAAAAAGATAATTCTAAACTTATACAAACTCTGCAAGAGGACAGACAAGATTATTCTCCAGCTCAATAAGCTAATATTACCTTGATACTAAATACCAGACAAGACAATTAAAAAGCACCAGGCCAATCTCATTATTAAACATGAACACAAAATAATAGCAATTTAAATCAAGTGATGTATAAAAGAGATAATCATGACCAATGTGGGCTTATCTCAATGATACTCTAATGTCAATTAAATAAATTATTGCATGTCAAATTACTAAAAAGGTTTTCAAAAGCATTTGGTGGAACTGCATATTCATTTAAAACTAAAAATTCCTAAGAAATTGTTAATAAAAGAAACTTTCCTTAATCTAATAAAAGGATCTATAAAAATCCTGTGGTAAGCATTATGTACTAGATATCAGGAAAATGCAAATCAAAACCACAATTTGATACCTCATACCTGTTAGAAGGACTATTATCAACAATATAGTAATAACAAGTGTTGGAGAGGGTGTGGAGGAAAAGGAACCCCCATACACTGTTGGTGGGAATGTAAATTGGTACAGCCACTATGGAGGACAGTATGGAGGTTCCCAAATCCTCTTATGTGTATCTACCCCCAAAATTTGACAACATTTATTCATAAAGATGTATGTATCTCTATGTTCATTATAGTGTTATTCACTAAAACCCCACACTCCTAATTGGAAAAGCCAGTATGTATGCATGATCTGAGGACATCTTGCCCTGCCACATGTTTAGACTAAAAAAAAAACAATGAACAGTTCAGAATATATGATACATATGCAGGGATAGACTCATGGACAAGACAGTGCTCATACATACTCATGCATATATGAAAACAATTTATTAAATAATTAGTTTTATATCAGTGATTATTATATAAAAATAAAAAAATAAATTGAATCTCTACCATATATATAAAGAGATATCAATTAAAGGTTGAATAAAGGCTTAAATGTCAAAGCCAAAACTAGAGAAAACTTTAGGAGACAAGAATATGTTATTAACTCAGAGTAGAAAGGGGATTTTTAAAGAATTTACATAAAGGTAAACCATAAAAAAAGACTGATAAATGGTACTAAATTAACATTTAAAGACCTCAAATTAACATTAAAATTTCTGTAAAGAATGCAAAATGACAAGACATATTTTTAAAAAAGCTTACTACACAACAAACAACCAAAAAAAGGATTAGTATTTCGGTATCAATAAGAAAAAGATTAAGTCAATAGAAAAACAGGCAAAATAAATAAATAAATAAATAACAAGAAATGTCTTACACAGAAGATAAAACACAAATGGATCACAAACAGATGAAAGCAACTCAACTCCATTTGCATTAAAGGAAGAACAGATTAAAATTACAATTCAATACATTGCATACATACCAGATGGGTAACTCTAAACTGGCTGAAAATGCCAAAGGATGTGGTAACTTAAGGCAACGAGAACCCTCATCGAATGCTGACAGCAAGGTCGGTTAACTCAACCATGTTTGAAGTTACCTAGCGAAGCTGACTTTGTGTGTTTTCTGCTTGCTCTAGAAGCCCGAGAGAGTCCTCACTGTTCACTAGGAAACAAACAAGCAGGTTCTTAGAAGGGTTGTGCCTCAGAGTGCCTGGAAACAACTGCAAGGTGCCTCAGTGGCTTAATACGTTGTTATGTATTCATGTAAATGGTGAAGTAGTCAGTAATGAAACTAAATTAACCCTCCCTATGCATCAGCATGAGTGAACAGCAAAACTTCAAACTGAGGGGGGATAAAACCATGACAGAAGGTGTATACAGCATGATTCCTACAAAGTATAGCAACCGACGATGTGTTAGTTAGGGCAACCTGCGTAGGTGGTAAAACTGTAAGAAAAACAAAGATATGATCAATATAAATTCAGGATATTTCTATCCTATAGGAGCTTTTAAAATACCGCCGATATATTTTTTCTTCATGTTGGGACTTAATATTACTGTTGTTCAAAGTGTTTAGATTTGTTTAATGTCCTACTTTATGAAATGTTTCCACATAATAATTAAAGTAATAAAAGTTTCAGTGACTCATGCTCACAAATGACATATTCTAATTTTAGATATGTCTATGTTATATTCTCTTTCTTTACATTAAGCTAAAGTATTGTCAGCACTTATTCTTTATTTGGTCTATAAAGTTTCAGAGAAAAATAAAATCTTTCTTACACATGACAGCTTTTTAAGTATTCAAAGACCGTTGTCTTGTCTCTCTTTACTTTTCTTCTTTTTCGAAAATCAACCATTCTAAAATCAGGTTTCCAAACACCTCACCATTTGGGCTAACTTCCCCTTCACCCGCTGCCAGAACCAAATGCAATATTCCAGTTTGTTCTGGCTAGGGAAATGTCTGATGAGACTATTAACTTTCTTACTAGAGACACTGCATTTATTGACATAGCCTAAAATTGACCTAGGTTTCGTAGCCTTATTAATTCATATTGGGCTCCTCATCATTTCAAACCTCTAAGTCCTTTTCACATAAAGGCCTGTGTAATAAGATTTTCTCACCCTACACTAGTGAGCTTAATTGTTTTAAAACTACATTTGAAACTTTACATTTATTCCTATTGTTTCATCTTGGATTTCAGTTACATTGCTCTAGCCTGTTAAGGTCTTTGTAGTTCTGATTCTGACTCCTGCGTATTTACTTTACTTCCTGGATGTGTATCATCAGAAAATTTGCCAAGCATTTGTAAATATTTACTTAAAAACCACCATGTATGAGGCAATGCACTTGATAATGTACATTCACTTCAGTGGTTAGTAAAAATATTAAAATGAAGATATCCAAAAGTAAAGACTTCTCTTCAAATAGGCAATCTACTCATAATAAAAAAACTTTTGATGTTTGATGGGAGTTGGCATGTACATTTACAAACCACATTTTCCCATCATTTTCCTGTAAAGTCTTCCCCATTCTCAGAGTGAACTGTCATGTCTTTGCTTGCAAGACCTAAATCTATCCTTTAGCTTCGACTAAATTTTCATCTGTCATTGAATTCCTCTGTTTTTATACCACAGTCTCCACAAAGCTAACTACACGCCAGATTTTCTTTTTGCCCAAAGCTACCCTTGCTTTCTGTTAATTAATTATCCATATTAATTAATGCCTTTAACATCCTCTCAGACATTCAGTCCTCACAAACTTAAAGTAGTTTTTTTAATGTAAAAAATCATATTTTTTCTTAGTATAGAATGTAAGAGCCTGTTATCTTTAAAATTCACTTACCTGGGTAAGCAAAAACTTAATATACTGTGAATGTTGGTAGCTAAAAAGAATAATCATAAAAATATCTATGTAACCAACCATGTCAAGAAATAAATGATTGCAAGCACTCAGATGACCCTTGTATGGTCTCTTTATGACTATCTTCTCTTTTCTAAACATTTCTATTCTGACATATTACAGTGTGTTTTGCTTATTTTTTAAGCATTTGTTTAAATAAAATAATCTGTATAATTTTGTGTTTGGCCAATTGTTTTGTTCTACATTATGTCTGTGAGATGTACCCATTATTATGTAGTTTACCCATTTTCATTATTGTATAATATTTTATTGAATGACTGTGCCACATTATTTATCCATTCTGGTGTTGATTGGCAGTTGGGTTGTTTCCAGTTTGAGGTTATCATGAAGAGTATGGCTATGAACATTCTTGTATATGTATACATGTATCTTTCTTTGAAATATGCCTAGAAATGGTATTTTTAATAGGGTATGTGATTATATCCAACTTTAGCATAATACAAAGTGTGTGTTTTCCAAAGTGGTTTTATGTTAGAACCTACCAACAGTGTATGAAAATTTTAGGTGTTCTACATTCTCACCAACACTTAGTATTACCAGTCTTATTTTAGCTACTCCAACTGGTTGGCTGGATGTTGATATCTTCTTGTGGCTTGATTTACATTTTCCTGATATGCCATAATGTTGAGCATCTTTTCATTTGGAGATCTTCTGTGTACTGTCTGTTTCTAAAAATACATTCTCCCAGGCAGTGGCTTCCCTTTTGTTCTCTTACTGTTTAATAAATCAGAAATTTTAATTTTAATGTCTTTTCCTTTAGCATTAGTGCGTTATATGTCTTAAGAAATTTTTTCTTATCTCAAAGTACTAAAGATATTCTTCCATATTTTCTTCTGGAGGCTTCATTGCTTTATCTTTCACATTTAGACCTATAACATAACTATAATTGATTTTTGTGTATAATATGGAGAATGTTGTTTTTTTATGGTACGCTTATCTAAATGGCTCAATAATGTACTAGTATAACCATTCGTTCTTCACTCCCTTGCAGTGTCACTTTTGTCACAAACCAATTGTATGTGTATGTAAGGGGGCTAATACATGATTACGTTCTATTGACCTAGGCATCTGTTCTGTTAGCAATATCACGCTCTCTTAATTACTAGAATTTTAAAGTAACTCTCAAATCTGTTAAACTTCTTTGATCCTGTTCTTCAAGATTATCTGACAAACTTTTGTCCTTTGAATGTTTACTTCATTTTAGCATTAGTTTGTAAATACTTACCAAAAAAAACACCCCAAAACCAACAAAACAACAATAAAAAAGCCCATTTCCTGAACTTTGACTACCAGAGACTTAAATGGAAAGGTTCATTTAAATAGACTAGATATCTTTATTCTATGTTTATTACATACTAACATACTCTATTATTCTGATTATTTAAATCAGGTGCCATAGTTGGCAGCCCATGGGCTAAATATGGTCTGACAATTATTGAAAGTAAAGTTTTATTGGAAGACAGCCACATGTGTTTGTTTGCATACTATCTATGTCTGCATTGGTATTACGATATAGAGTTGGATACAGAGACCATCTAGCCTGTAAAGGCTATAATATTTATTATTTGACCCTTTATAGAAAGTATTTGCTGGCCCCTCACTTGGATATTTGCTTATTTCTTTCCTGTGTGGAAATGCTTTACATATTTTCTTAGATTAGTTCCTAGAAACATAATGTATTTAAATGCTGTTGTAGATGATATTTAAAATTTCATTTCCTGGACATTGATGTTTGGAGAAATTCTATTGATTTTTATGTATTGACTTCGTACCCATCATTAGAGTCTATTTTATTTCCTGTATACTTGTACAAATTCCTACTTGTTTGTATTTCTTGTTTTCTCCTTCTTACACATTTTTATGCAATTGGTAGTAATGTGAATTCTGTTTTGTTATGGTAGCAGAGGGAGAGCTTTTATATTACTATTGTGTAGGATGTTTGTTATAATTTTTTAAGATAACTAAGTTTGAAATGAGGTTTTGTGGGAAATGGCTGTTGAATTTTATTAAATATTTTCTCTGCATATATTGAGATAGTCATGTAATGTTGGTTCTTTAATTAATGTGGGAAATTACAGTGATAAGTTTTCAACGGATAATCCTCACATTACTGAAATAAGCCCAATTGGTTATGATGTATCATTCTTTTGGTGTTTGTGTACAAATAGTTCATTTAAATCTTTTGTGTTTGCAATTATGATGATAAGAGAGATTGGACTATAATTTTTCTTATAAGTTTTGATATCAAGGTTATGCTGCTTCAAAAAATGAGTTGGAGATTGTTTTTTCATTTTCTATACTTGTGAAGAATTTACATAAAATTATCATTATTGCTTTCTTAAATATTTGCTATAATTTATCCACAAAGTCATCTAGGTATGGATTTTCTGAATGTAATTGGATTAGATTATTTCATAGTTATAGAAACTTCTACTTTACTTTAGGACATATAAGGTAGTGACAGACCATTGAATCTTTTTTAACAACTAGAAAAAAAATGGATGATTTAAAAATAAACTATTTATATCTATATCTCTACATCTATAAAAGTCATAAGAAAATTGTGACTGTGTCGAGGTCTAGAGAATTTAATTTCTAGAGATTGAAGAGAACTTCTAGATGAGCAGAGGTTGGCAACCATCTTTCTCTCTGGTAGCTTTTTACCAAGTATAATCATAGGTTGATGTTTCAATACAGACAGGGAAAGAGATATCAGAGAAGCTCTCACTAGAGGGAGGGCATAGCCACTTGGTATCTGATGAGTCCAAAATTCATAGCCAATTTTTCCCCACGATATTTCTCCACAGAAGAGAAATATCTTTGTCTAGAGTTTTGCAGAAGAGAGACTGGGCTGAAATACTCAGTAAAAATGATTTCTATGTCCCAACACTTAGAAGCCAAAGTTCTTCAAGATTGAGACGTTTATAATGAGCACAGAACAGCTCACATCTTTGTGATTTATTCTAGTGAAAGTAGCAACCCAACTCTCATCCAGCTAATTCCTCATTAATTCAAAATGGTCAGCCAGTCGCCCTGTCTACCTGACAAAGGAAAAGTCATGTCCTTTCTGAGGGGAAAATGACATTGACTCTAGTCTCTACTGTCCTTCCTGGCATACATAAAACAATTATGCAACTTATGAAGAAGGTAGAAATATGATCCATAATCAAAGAAAAACAGGTACCTCCAGATCTACAGATGATCTAGGTGTTGAAATTAGAAAAAAAAAACTTTTAAATGATTAAAATTTGTTATGAAAAATAGAAAAAAATTGACAAACGATAAAAAGATGGAGAATTTTGATAGAAAATATAACCTAAAACTTTTTCCAAGCATATATTATGGATCTGAGACTTAAGCAATATTTGAAGGTACCATGGGCAGGAATTTTCCAAAACAAATGGAAGAGATTATTACTTCAGAGATTTAAGAACTTCAGAAAACTCCAAGCAAGATAAATATAAAGAAAAATTATGGACTTAATAAACTATAACCTTTTCATCAGTTTTGAACCATTCTCAACATTTTTTTTCCTCCTCTTCTTGTAGTTCAGAAATTAGACCTAGGCCTTCTTCATGTATTTCCTAAATTTCTTACTCTCTTAAATTTACACAAACACAGTATGGTTAAAACAACTGTCTCTTTGCATCCTGACATTTATTTTTTCATACTGCTTGTGTTTAGTGGTTGGAGAACAGCAGGCATTTTTTAGTAGAAATGCATTTAGTTCAGGTTTAATGGGATCTATTTTGTCATTTGCAGTCCTTTGTGCACAGTTAAAGTATTGCTAGCCGTTCCGCTGTGGGATTGGTTCTAGGAACACTGCCCTCCATGACAAATCAACTGGTTTTGTAACAGCAAAGTAGAGGACCAGAGGACTAAGAAATGTGGTTGTGGAGGAAAAATTAGGTCAGAAATGTATAAAATCAGAAGTTCGTCACTGGAAAATTCAGTCTTACAACTCTCATATGCAGAAAAATTTAACATCCCTCCTAAAATTTTACATTGACTTTAATGGGTTGTAAAGTTGAAAGAAAATCTTCTAAATAATCAATAATCATAAAGAATTTTATTTTTATTTGTAGGTATATAGAAAAGACTATTATCTTTCCATAGAAAGTCTCCATAGACTTTCCATAGAAAGTTTCCATAGGAAGTCTCTCCATAGAAAGTTATATGACAATATTATTGTATTATAAAGAAGTGACCAAAGAATTTACAGTTACAAAATGTAAGAAATGTATCAGATACTTAATTTAAAATTTGTAATTTATTGTGATGTCTTTTCAACACTCTGAATAGCTATTCACTTCTGTACTTAATTCTTGTGTGTGTACGTGTGTGTGTGTGCATGTATATATGTGTGTGTGTGTGTGTGTGTGTGTGTGTGTGTGTATTCTTATTCTTAAAGAGGGCCTTCCCAAATTTTAGAAGTTTTTCATAAAACCTGGATCTACCATTGTGTGCTCTTCCATGCTACTAGGAAGAACTGGTGGATGACTCTCCCAGTTTGTAAGCCAAAGTCCTTGGATCTTCAAAGTCAACACACTCAAATCACACGAGACTTCTATTTTCAGGAACTGTAGGCCTCCTCTCTCTTTTTGGTCAGGGTAAGAATGGAGGGAGAGACACCCGAATTCTGGCAGGTGAAACTGCTTACCTGATGCTGACAATGACAGAGACTGCCCGTCTCTCAGGCTGGGACAGTCTCATCAATCAACCATGCTTGAACTATTAGCACTGTCAGCTTCGTCGTAAGCGATGAGAATTCAAGGGTAGCTTTCCTCACCCACAGAAACTCCCTTAGTCAGAAGAGCCAAGTACTTAATCAGAAGGAGGGGCAGGAATGCATATCTCTGGCAACAAGAACTGGCCCTATTTACTTTCAGTCTCCAGAGCTTCTTGGACTCACTTTTTGCATGACTGTGAAAGGGATCCTCTGCAGAAGCCCTTAACTTGCTGGTACAAGAGCTCGGGCAGGGCTTGCTTGCATCCTTTGCCTTGGAAGGGAGTGGCTGTGATGCCAGGAACAGAAAGGTTAAAGCAACTTTGCCTATATACTGTCACAAGTGATGTCTGATTAAAAAGAATAACAATAAATACATGCCAGTATTTGTTTATACTTGCATTATCTTTTGGGGATGGGCAGAAATGAATCACTGGCTGAAGATATTAGAAATGAGAGCCAGCCATTAAGTTTTGCCCTCACTTGGTAATAGGAGGCAGATTATAATGAACTATTTTTGAGGGTTGTGAGGATTATTTAGATCTGAAAGCAGAGGTATAATTTTTTTTTACCCTAAAGCAAATAGGATAGATGGCTCAAGAGTATCATCAACCCCTGGTGTTATTAAAAATATCAAGTATTTACATGATTTGAAGAGAAATCACAGTGCAAATCAAAGCTCCTAAGAGTTCCAGCAACTCAGATAGTGTCATTTCTATGTTCATGAAAATCTATTCTATTGATGGATTTTTATAAAATTTGTCTTTATATATTTATTCTATTATTTTAAATAAATGACTGAAAATCTGTTTCACAAGCTTTTAGTTCTCTTAAATGTCATGTTAGTACTATTGGGACCGCATGACCAAAATTACTTCATTTCATTTTTATCTGCTATAGAAAGAACAGAGATCATTTGAGGGGGTGAAACAAGGGGAGTCATCTCATTTGGCTTTTTCCTAAGTCCTTTTCTCTTTACCTCCATTCCCAAATCACCCAAGGAATTAAAAATATGCCTGTTGGCCACTTAAATTAATGAAACTGCTGATGTCTAATGCAGGAACACCACCTCTGTATGCTCTAGATACATATATGAATAGAACTGTCGTGGATGCACACTTGCCCTGAGTGTCAGTGTAATCCATGTAAATCAAGCATTGGCTTTAAAATCCTCATTCCCAGAAACCTAAGGTAGGGAATATTGAAGAGATATGGGATGTGAACAAGCTGTCCATAGGCCTAGAGATCAGTCACAAAATTGGCTGATTGAAAATAAACTCTCAACTGCTCTTTTAAAGAAGTCTGTCTTTGGTGTGAAAGGAGATGTTTGTCGACCTTGCCTTGTAGCTGTATGCTTTCCTTCAAAGCAAGACTTATGTAAAAGATGGATTAATTTCACTCCTTGTTTCATAACTTATCCCACTTTAGCCAATTGGTTATGTTAATTAGTATTTATCCTTGCTGTAAAACAGTGGTTTTCATCTGGGGGTAATTTTCTTCCCCAAGGGACATTTGATAACATCTAGATCAGCAGTTCTCAACCTGTGGGTCGCGACCCCTTTGGGGGTCAAATGACCCTTTCACAGGGTCACCTAAGGACCATTGGAAAACATGTATCAGATACGTACATTACGCTTCATAACAGTAGCAACATTACAGTTATGAAGTAGCAACAAAAATAAGTTTATGGGGGTCACCTCACCATGAGGACCTGCATTACAGGGTCGCGGCATTAGGAAGGTTGAGAATCACTTGTCTAGATACATTTTTGATTGGGGGATCAAGTAAGACGGTACGGCAAACATCTAGTAGTTAGAGATCAGGGAATATTGCTAAATATCCTACAATTTACAGGACAGCCTCCACAACAAAGAATTATCTGGCCCCAAATGTCAATAGTGCTGAGTTTGAGAAACCCTCTCTAAAATAGGACACGTCAAGTGGAAAGAGTGAAATCCTTTGAGGATGATGGGTTGAAAAAGTTTTGCAGGTAATTGAAAATGCATTCTTTCTGCCACGAGCTCCCAAGTCTCTTGTGGCGTTAATTATGGCTCCATCAACTGGCTTGAGTGAAACAGGTTTTATCGCCGAATCCTATTTTTATTTCCACTGAAAAAGAGAAATGGGTTGGGGTGGACAGTTTCTCCTCTTCAGCTATCCTGTGGTGGAATAACCTAGTTGCTGTTTTGGAGTAATCAGTCAGGTTGGGGTAAAAGCTGTCAGTAAGTGTATCTGGAATTTTTATAACTTTCATAAATAGAGATCATGAGATCTGTAATTGTTGTTAGGTAAGAATCTTGTTTATCTTCACAAAGTAAATATTTGTTGTTTCTATTTGTTATACTACTTTACAGATTAAATTCTAAGTATGGAAGTCACAGATGATATTATTTATCAATTACTTGGTATTCTATTTGGATAACTAAAAGCAATTTTATGGAATTGATAGCAATGCCTATGGAATATAATATAGTCAGTGATTTAATGTCTGAAGGATTTTGACTGAATTAATATAAATGTTTAAGTTAAAGTTCCATTATTAATTTTGAAAATCACATAACCACACACACCCCCATTCCTTATATCTCTCTATGACACTGAGATCTTGAAAATAATCCAGTGTATTTGAACTCTGAAACCATTTCTGAGCTTTACAACTACAGCAAGATATCAGAAGAAAACTAGAAGATAATTGTAACACCAGGGCTGCATTCTGTAATAAAGAGACAAAATAAATGAGCATTCTTCATCTTATGGGGTTTAACAGTGACATGAAGTCATTTAGAGTGGGGAGAGCTATCATAAAAGACAAAAATAGGCTAATTAATATCTGTTCTTATAGAAGGTGGAACAAAAGGAGATGGGTGATTTATCAGTTGGAAGCAATTGTTTCTTGAGAGTGAGATGGTTGAATTGCAGAAGGAAGAATGTGAAGTCTCTTCTTTGAAGTTTTTAAAAACAAAAACATTTCACTTCTGTTCAACACACACACACACACACACACACACACACACACACATATGAATTGCAGCCTGTATTAGTTTTTTATGGCTGCCATAAGGGGCTACCACAGACTGGTTGGTTTTAATCAATAAAAGTTAATTCTCTTTCAGTTGTGCAGCCAGAAGTCTGAAATTAGTCACCGGGCCAAAATCAAGGTGACAGTAGCTTCCCACTCTCTCTGGAGGCTTTAGGGAAGAATCCTTTCCTTGCCTCTTCTAGCCAACATCTTCTGGCTTGTGAGCACATCATTCTAATCTTCAAGGCCAGCATCTTCTAATCTATTTTTGCTCTGTCTTCTCATTGCCTCTTTGTGTGTGTGTGTGTGTGTGTGTGTGTGTGTGTGTGTATGTGTGTGTGTGTATAAAATCTCCCTCTGCCTCCTTGTACAGGGAAGTGTGAGATGGCATTTAGGGTCCACCCAAATAATCCAGGATCATTTCCCCATGTTAATATGCTTAACATAAACACTCTGCAAAGACACTTTTTCCAAGTAAGGTAACATTTATAGGCTCCAGGGATTAGCATTTCCTATCCTTTTGAGGGAGGGAGGACTTTTTCATCCTACCACACAAATCAAGGGGTGAACTGTTTGAGTGTTTCGTGGGCACTTCTAGCATTAGGATTCTGCGATTCAAAGATTGTGACCTTTGGCAATTTGTTTCACCCCTCCCTTATCCTTGGTTTTCTCACTCATAAAACAAGTCTAATAATGGCATTTAGACCGTAAGACTGTTATAAAGAGTAAATGACTTAATACAATTACAACATTTAGAAGAGTGGCTCATACATAAGAACTTCTCAATAAGTGTCAGCTATCATTACTTGTTGGTGCTGTTTATATTGATATTATCATGAATATAAAAGAAAGATTATATGAAAAGATAATTGGGTACTAGTTTGGTTGCCCGTGATATAATCCACATTTCTTTACTGTTACTTTGGTTGACAAATTTCATGAGGGTGGGTCACAGAAGTAGTTAAAGTAGTAACTTGATTTCTAAAAAAATTTATTTGATCTGCTTTGTGGAGTTTATTTAACTTTGCCTACAATAGGGACAGACTAAGGTAACCCCTAAAGTTGAGAAGAAATGCAAAAGCCAAGTTTTATAAAAGTTCTCATTAAAATTAATAGCATCAGGAATAGCAGAGATATACCATTTGCTCGAAAAAGAAATTATTCTCGACTCTAAGAATGTCTGAATCACCTTTTCAACTTTTTATAGACATAGTAAAATCTCAAACTTTTATATTTAAGAGAAATCCTTTCCTGCTAGATTGAGTACCATCCTTATATAACTTGACTTGTTTAATATGACTCCCACTCAGATTGACTCCTCTACTTCTAAAATTTTAAATTGTCCTTTTTTCCCCCCCATCATTACTGTAGTATAAGCACATGTTTGTTAATAACAAAATAATACATTGTCTAAAAACCTTTCTCTAGTCAAAAATTTTACTGGATTTTATAGATATTGGCACTGTGTTCTAATATACATTTTAGGTGCCATTTTGAAGAAGGAATTAATGTGCATATTGCATGCACTACTTGGAAGGGGATGTAATTTTTTCCGGTGTTACATTAGGCCAATAACAGAGTCATTGACAGACCAGACTAAAATATAATGTTAATTTATTATCTTCATTAATATGATATTTTTAAAAATGAAATTTTAAATACTCATGTCAAGAGTACACTAATAGAAACAATACTTCCTTGTTTTTCTTTATACCTTTCACTAAGAAATAACCATCTGTAGCTCAAGTGCAATGACAATCTGTAGTGTAGACTTTTTGCTAGGTGAAATACTGTTAGGTTAAACAATAAAAATTGCTGTTTTTGTAGGTCAAAAAAGTTGAATGTGATGGTTTTGTAGTACAAGATAAATGGACAGTATTCCTGTGAAAAAGGAGCTCAGTTTTCCACAGCTATTGAATGAATGCAGCTAGATGAAACATTTATATATGTAAGAAAGTTTTTGCATTTCCATGTTATTTATATTTCTTCCAGTAACTATAAACTGAGTCCTGTTTCGCATCCTTTACTTTAATGTTAATGATCACAAGAACATGCATTATTAAAAGAAAAGAAATGAGTGAAAGAAATTCATAGTGGGAAAAAGCTAGGTAAACAGAAAACAATGAAAAATGCAGATTGTTACAAACTTTGTAATCATTTCTGTTTGACAGTGTTTATCTCCTTAAGTGTTTATCTTCTTACCCATTTTTATTTCATTTTTATGTGACTCATAAAGTTGGATATCACTCAATGTTTAGCTCTTTGGTGTCTGAACACAGAAAGCAGATTGCCCTGGCATTTTTATATACTGTAGGGAAAGAAAGTCATTTTCATTTATTGAGATTTATTATCTGAATATGTTTTTCAATATAGCAAAGCACACCTAAAAAATTTAATGTACATGCATATGCAAGTACATTATTCTGGAGTAGCATTGGGTAAATTTTCATACTTTCTTTTGGAGGACAAAGAAGAGAATCAAATAGATGCGGATACTTCTCCCATCTCATTTCTCCACCCTCTCCTTTAGTGATCAGTGATATTGGGGGAGGTATTGTATTTTCTATAAAACCCTCTCAAACAGTCATTTATCACTTCTTGGGCTGGGCTTGTTCTGGAATGGTAAGTAGTTGAGAAGATACTACATCTCTAATGGAGGGATTATTACCTTTGGGGAAATGTTTGATGACTCAAGGAAGGAGAATGACTTTAGGGAATAGGCATAGAGACCTATTATTCTGGGTTTCACTAACAAATTAAATTTTATGTTCATATAATATTTGTTTTTATGGTAAATTTCATGATTTTCTTGCATCAGTGAGGTTTCCCTATGAGAAATTTTACATTAAGAAACACATTAGCTTATCATTGATTGCCTCCATGAGTTCTTTTCACCAGCTTCTGTTCTATCAGAATTGTCAGATTTTTATGACCTACTTGGCTATTTCATGTCATAGCTTGTCATACATTGCATTTTGGGATGGATGTAAATGAGTAAACTGAGACCATCTCATAATTTAAAAAGCAATCTCTCTCCGAGTCAGCATGTATACTATACACCAGTAAAAATAAATGAAAGAAAGGAAATGAGTGTGGTTCAGTAATTTATGAAAAATGTTACAGCTTTATTTTCTATCTATGCATATTTTAAAAAACACCTTTGCCACAGCACAAGGATACCTACATGAAAGGTTGGATTCAAGCTCAGAAGTGATGGGGGGAAAATGTCTATTTTTCTATTTCTTTCTTAGTGGTTTGACAGAGAAGTGAAAGAGTTAGTAAAAAGGGAGATACAAGAGAATAAATCAGTTAGCTAGCTAATTTATATGATGCTTTCTATAGGCAAAACATTGTAAATGCTTTTGGAGAATCAAAAATCTTGACTAAAACATCCTTCATAATTACATGGGAAGTGGGAAAGAGGGTCACGTGGTACAGATGAAACAAGGTTAGGCATGAGTTTATATTTGCTGAAGCTGGCTGATGGGTACATGGGTTTCTTGTACTTATCACTCTACTTTTGCATGTGTTTGAATTTTTCCATAATAAACAGTTCTTTTTTAAATCCCAGGATTTACCTATTACCCAGAGAGGGTTTTTACTCTAAATATGGAAACTATAATGTTCCTTGTTCACATATGCAATAAGTTCTGTATTTTATACATATTTCCAATTTCCATAAAATCTTGATTTCCACATCGTTCTTGAGCTAGCTCATAAAATTTCCTAACAAGCAAACATCCTCCACATCTCTCACCCTGCTTTCTTATACACTGTCAGGTGATTTGTCATGAGAGGACAAAGGTAATGAAAATCATAAATAAAGAAGCAAGAGTGATTCTCTAAGGTATGGACTGAAGAGAACTGTAGCATGAGTATTTGCATTTAAGTCATGCTGAGTTACTAGACCCACTTGTTCTTCCTGTAGCCACATAAAGGTTTCAGAGGCTACAGGACTGGATAGTCACTCATTTGGAATCTCAAGTTTGCCTTGATGAGGAACCTGGAGAACCTAAAAATGAAATCATACAAGTATGGTCATGGAGAAGAACTAAATTAATCTGGCTACTGCCATCTCTACCACTGATATATTCTTTAACTAGAAATGAACAGCAGTGCCAAGAAGTGCTTTCTTCCTCCTGTGATGTATCCATGACATTAAGATGTTAAGATTGAAGATGTACCTACTAACTTTCTGACAATTGGAAAGGAGAGAAAGGATATACAAGAATGAAAAATAGAGGCATTTATGGCTGATTTTTTTCTGGACAACATACATACATATATATTAGACTCTCAGTTAACTGGCACCCATGCTGGATAAATGTAGTATTATTTCTTTGATGTTTTTGCCAGTTGCTTGAGAGTGCCAATTGCTTGAGTTTCAGTTAATAGAGAGTCCACTATACACACACACATATATCCCTATTCCTTGCTGTTACTGACAGCATCTGTTAAAACAAAGCTTTAAGCAAAACTTTTTTCATCTTGTATAACTAACAATTTTGTTTATTGAGAAAAGGTTAAATACTTCTAATAATTTATTTTCTAGGGTCAAAAAATACTATTAAATTCCTTTAATACAGATTAATGATAAATAATACAAACAAATGCAAATAGGTATCTACAAAACCATTGTTTTAAACTTATTCCATTATGGATGACCACATTTCTATATTTGATTTTGCAGTACTGTATTTACTGGGACCTGTGTATTTTCTTCATTAATGCTTTTTTGACTCTTCTTACACATAGAATTGGCTAATCCTTCCTTTTACTGTACTGTATATTGCAATTCTATTATAGCACCTGTAACATTGCATCGCCTTCTTTAGTTTACATGTCTGTCTCCCTCTACTGGACTCTAAATTTGCTTTAGACCGAGGATCCTTTTCATTACTCAGCACAATGACTGACTCATGGTAGGTTTCAGTAAAAGTTTGTTGTAAGTGGATGGCTAACTGAATAAATGTCTTATGGCGGCTAATCCTTTGAGTGATTTTGAGTTAATTTTATAATGTAAACATATATCTTTGGGGTTTTCCTATCCCTTTTCTCACATTTCTCATATCCTCTCACTGGGGCTACATATGGAAAACACAAGTATTTTACCTGCTGACTTCCACTTTCATACGCTTTCATTGAACTAACTTCTACATTCCTTATGTTTCTCAATTTTCCCATTATTTAGCATCTCCTGTGATCAAGGCAATCAAATATTTAGATTATGACCCGCCACCCCCGAAATCCTTATTATTTTTATTCTAAAACCAGCCCTGTCTTCCATCTTTTTGTTTTGCCTTCTGCCTTTTTTGCACCATTGCCTGCTAACTGCTTTTATTTTTTTCTCATTTTATTTTTATTTTTTAATTACATTTGATGTAGAATACTATATTGGTTTCAGGTGTACAGCATAGTGATGAGACATTTCTATACTTATTCCAATACATCTGGTTCCCATCTGACACCATATATATTGACTGCACTTTACATCTGTGTGACTATATTGTGACTATGAATTTGTACTTCTTGATTTTTTCCCCTTTGTCACCCACTCCTCCCACCCTGCCTCCTATTACTCCAACAAATCTAGTACCCATCTGACACCACCCATTGTTATTGCAACATTATTGACTATAATTGCATGTTATACCCTACATCCTCATAACTACTGCTTTGTAACTACCAAGCTGAAGTTTCCAATCCCTTCCCCTTATTTCCAACTCCCCCAAACTTCCTCCCATCTAGCAACAAACCAAATGTTTTCTATATCTATAAATCTGTTTCTGTTCCACTTGTTTATTTTTTCCTTTGGATTTCACCTATAAGAAAAGTCAACTTGCATCTGTCTTCCTTAGTTTGATAATCTACTCAGTGCAATATACTCTATCTCTTTTGATTGGAGCTTTTAATCCATTTAAATTGAAGTAAATTGTTGATATGTAGCTATTGACATTTTATTATTCATAATTGTGCCTTTTTTTTTTTCATCTTAACGTATTCTCCTAAACATTCCTTGTAATACTGGTTTGGTGGTGATGAACTCCTTCAGCTTTTTCTTGTCTGGGAAGCTCTTTATTTGTCCATCGATTTTGAATGATAGCCTTGCTGGGTAGAGTAATCTTGGTCATAGATTCTTGCTTTTTATTATGTTGAATTTTCTGCCACTCCTTTCTGACCTGCAAAGTTTCTGTTGAGAAATCAGCTCACAGTGTTAAGAGAGGTGCCTTATAAGTAACTAGTTGCTTTTCTCTTGCTGCTTTTAGGATTCTCTCTTTGTCTTTAATCTTTGCCACTTTAAGGTGTCTTGGTAGGGGCCTATTTGGGTTTATCTTGTTTGAGACCCTCTGTGTTTCATGGACTTGTTTGTCTGTTTCCTTCACCAGGTTAGGGAAGCTTTCCATCATTATTTCTTCAAATGGGTTCTCAATTTCAAGATTTCTCTCTCCTCCTTCTGATACTCCTGTGATGTGAATGTTGTTATGCTTGATGTTGTCCCAGAGGCCTCTTAAACTAGCCTCATTTTTTTGGATTCTTTTTTCTTTTTGCTGTTATGACTGGATGTTTTCTGCTACCTTGTCTTCCAATTTGCTGATTTGATCCTGTGCTCCATCTAGTCTGTTGGTGATTCCTTCTATTGGATTCTGAATTTCAGCTGTAATATTCTTCATTTCTGACTGGTTTTTTTTTTTTTTATGGTTTCTATGTCCTTCTTTATGCTTGCTTTCTCTCTGTTGAAGTTTTCACTAAGTTCCTTGAGCAACCTTAAAATCATTGTTTTGAGCTCTGTATCTAATAGGTTGTTTGCCTCCATTTTGTTTAGTTCTTCTGGAATTTTTTGTCTGTTCTTTTATTTGAGACATATTTCTTTGTTTCCCCATTTTGGATGCCTGTGTGTGTTTGTTTCTATGTATTAGGTAGATCTGCTATGCCTCACAATATTGGTGGAGGCCCTGTGGGTCCCTGTGGGGCCCTGGTACCGTCTCCCTGGTCACCTGTGCTGGGTGCTCCTGTAGATTCTGGTTTAGTGCCAATGCTGTGCCTGGAGCTACTCAGCAAAAGTCTCAGAGCACACCAATGCTGGTCGTTGCCTCCCTGGGGCCTGTAGACTTAAATAGTTTTCTAAGAAAGATTGCAATGTGGGTAGGGCTGGCAGCTTACATGAGAAAGTGCCTCTGGTGTTGGCAGAGTTGGGTGGGGTGGGGTCCCAGTGAGTCAGCATGGTGGAACGAGTGGAGCTCACCAGACCAATCAGGTTCAGATTTGGCCATTCTGGAGGTGGGCACAACACAAGAAAGATGGCACCCATCAGCTGGCTACAAGGGAGGAGGACTCCCGCAGGAAAAACGGTGACTATCCTCCAGCCCTTGCCCTAAAGCCACACATCTCAGTCTGTTGCCTATATGCCTCCAATGCCCCCTGAGTTACTATCCCTCTGCCAGAGCCCAGGGTGAGTACTAGTGAGTGACTGAGTCTGTGCGAGCACTTTAAGAGGATGTCTGGGTTTCCCAGGGCCTTCCTTCCCAAACGGATGGGCAAAGTCCCCACTGCTTTTCACAGTCAGATATTGTGGGGCTCTTCTTCCCAGCACCAGTACTCTGGGCTAGGGAGCTTGGTAAGAGGCTGGGGTCCTGTGCTCCCCTGAGGGGAAACTCTGCAGCTAAGTTATTCCCTCCTGATTTTCTACCACCACTGAAGGTTTGGTTCCTTTCATGCCTGTGCCCCTCCTACCAGTCTTGTTGTGGTCTCCTCTTCTTTGTATTCTTAGTTATAAAGCTTCAGTTCAGCTAGACTTCAGATGGTTCTCCAGGTTGGTTGTTCAATGATTTAGTTGTAATTTTAATGTGTTTGTGGAACGAAGCAGGCACAGTGTCTACTTATTCCATCACCTTGGCTCTGCCTGCTAACTTCTTCTAGAAGAGTCATTCTGTCACACAAGCAAATGAAGAGCTTTGATAGGTCTTTTGAGACTCATTGTTCTGAGGCCCTAAGAAGATATTTCTGTGTAGGATGAACAAAACAATCTTTTAAAGAAGATGCAAAGTAGTACTGAGAATATTGGCAAGCACTGAATTTTGTTGAGGCTTCAATTTGTCAAGCACATTGTCCATTAAAATGTCAGTGGTTTTTCTCTTTTGTTATTGAATGTTTTTCTATTTCATTCTGGTCCAGTAAACTTAGGAGAACAATTGTTTTCTGGCATCAGGAATATTTGGGTAGCTTTTCTTTCTATTCTCCCTGGAATCATGGGAGACACAAAAGTGTTATATGGTGAATAATTTAGAATTAAGGAACATGACTCTCTAGAGGGATCCTAAAGAGGTTACATTTAGGGTTGAGTTTGAGCAAAAATTCAAGTAGGTTGTTTTTTAGGCAAAGTTTGCCCATCTTTAATATCCCCAATTACTGGTACTCTTTTCTGTTTTCCACTAAGTAAGCAAAGTTGTTTATTTTTTAATCAAGTAAAACGGTTGATAATTTATACTAATATCAGATTTGGGCTGCCAGAAACCCTTTTTCCCCAAAGAGTGTTGGTGTGTTTTTTTTTTGTTTTGTTTTTTGTTTTTGTTTTTTTTTTCAGTGGAAATCTATTGGTTTATGTAGGTCCGAATAAACTTAATAGCCAAGATTGCTTTTTATTTTTAGTATTTTTAGAGCAAGACCAAGTTTCTTAAAAACACAAATACATTAGCCACAAACATGAGATAAACATGGCAAGACATTTTTAGCTCCATTTTACAGGTGGAAAAATCAAGTCAGAGGTTTGCTTCTGGTTATATGGGCCTGTGTGGCCCTAGAAATAGATTCTGTTTGTGATGACTGAAGTCTGCCAGAATCCATCGCTTGGTAAGAGTTGAATGCCAATTGGCTGAGTAAGCTCATATTGTTTAACATTTATCAGGGAGCAACAGAGGTATTTGCTCTGAGATGTTTGAGGACTTTAGATTTGCTATATAATTTAGCTCATTACTGATTCAAAAATTATAAAATGTGTTGGTTTTATTTTGGGAAGGGGGATTTCAAGTCTTTAAAACATGATAGAGAATTCCCCTGAGGAAACAAAGTAAGACTATTCAGGAATTTGTAGACACCTATTTTTAAAATATACACTTAGCTAAGTGGTTGTATCTTGATAGAAGGCTACCAGTGTCCATCTAATAAACAAGACTAGATTTGAAAAATAGATTTTTAATTTTATGCTTTATATTTTGTGCTTGGAAGACATGCTAATCCTTTTCAATCTATTGCAGGTTAGGAAAGCATATGGATTTCTTTAATTGCACAAAAAAATTAGTCTTCAAAATTGAAATGGCAACAGAGCAATAATTTGTGATTATGGTATTCTGCCATTAGCCCAGTTGGATGTTTTTATGTATGTGTTATATATTAACTTACTCTAAAGTATAATTTAAATAGCACCACAGTCTTTAAAAGCTTTTGAGGGATTATCTTATTAGACTTCCTCCCTACCTTGAAAACAGGTCCAGTGATAAAATTTTCATAACCTCCCTTAGTAAGATATCTCATTGTACAATCATTCTCATTGTAGGTATTTTATCCCCATATCAAATGTGGATTTTTCATACTACAGTTAATTCTACTAGCTTCACTGTCTCCACTGAGGTTGGAAATAGAATATCTAGCTTACTTTCTCTGTACATTAGTAGCTACTGATTTTTGGGAGAAGAGGTGTGGCATCCTATGCTCTCAGAGGGAGCAATTGACACTATTACCTCTGGAATGGCATGAACCAGCATGTATCTTAATACATTTTGTCATGCTCTATGTTCATGTACTTAGCATATGAGTGAGGTGGCGTGTAAGTGATTTTTTTAAAAGTGCCTGTAAAACCATTTATAAAGAATGACCTATTTTATTTTTAAAAGTTAATATCATGTGGTGGTTTCCTATGAGCCGTGGAATGAAATAAAGTAGAGAAAAAGTTGTTCCAAAGATGATGACTGTTTTTGACCATTTTCCTTTGTTTCTTTTGGTCTATTGCATTGGGTCAAGGATTTAGGGAGAATGAAGACATTGAGTTAAATTTTAGGGGAAGCGGGGGTAAGTGCAATTTGTTTATTCTGAGGGGTTTTTGTCCTGAAGGAATTCACCATGTATAACTTTAGGGTTGTCTTCTTGTATTCCCCTCCCTTCCCCTCCACCTTGGGTGTCTCTAGAGGCTAATAAATTATTCTCAAAACTAAATAACACTGAGACAGCCTCATGACACCTAGAGAGGTTTGGGCAGCTGGGAGTGGAGACTGGCCATCCATTTAGATCTAGAGCAGGTCAATAGCATGTGAAGGCTGTTGTCTCCTAACAGCTGTTCAGTGGCCTCTGTGAAATGAGGTGGTGGCTTCTATCCAGTTTCTGGACAGCTGTCTTCTTCAGAAAAAGAATTGGCACAATTGGCATGAATTGGCTCTCTTCCTAGCAGCCTCCGCAGGCGATTCATTGAATCTTCTCTTTTCTCCCCTCCTCTTTCATCTCTCCACCCTCCCCATCTTCCTTCTCTTCGTTTCTCAGATCCCCCTCCAGACTTTTCCCTTATCTTTCCCTTCTCTGTCTTACCAGTAGGTTGCCCAAAGAAAGAAAGAGCAGCCGCAGTTCCTGAGGGAAGAACGTGTTAACACTTCGGCCTGTGCTCTCTGCCAGGGATTGCCAAGGGACCGAAGACACGGCTGCTGGGACGACATGCGCATACCTCCCACAGCGCCTGCCTCCTCTGCCCCAGCCCCGAGTTGCTTCGCTCCAGGTGTGTCGGAGTTTACTCTGGGGTTGTGTGTTTTATCCACCCAGCTTCTCCTTTCATCACAAGGCATGGAGCACGGCTGTGTTTGTAGAATGGATGGACCCACAGGGAATTTTGAGTGATTCAATACTTGTGGTATAAACCCTTCATTATAACTCGTTCTCCGGCACAACCAGGAGTTACTAGAGACAGAAAGTAATATTGTTTGTGATTCCTTTCTCTGATAAGAGTTGCATATTTGGGGGGAGGGGGATGTGTATGGCCATCACATCTGCAAACTCAAAATCAACACACCTCTCCTGATCAGATATTTTTTTGTGGATTATTTATTATAATGTATTTATTAATATTTGACAAGTTTTTAATAAACTATAAATAAAACACTATTTTAAATTGTAGTTGACAGATCTTGAATTAGAAGGAATAAAAGTCTACAAAACTAAGGCTGCTTGAAAATCCGTGGCATGAATTTTTAAATTTTTATGCTTTTTGGCTCCTTCAGATAACAATAAGGAGGTAGTAGTGGCAGCTTCCATCCTTGAAATATTCAAGTCTGCTTTCAGGTTATCCAACTTCATATTCTCCATCTCGATTTAAGAGTCCAAAAGTGGACTAGAGGAAAAACCTACCCCTCATATTCATGTTATGTTTCTAACCAGAAGGAGGCAATGTCAGGATATGATGTTCGCTTACTATGTAACGAGAAAAACTTTTAAAACAATTTTGCAGAGATTCAGCACTAATTGAGAAGCCCAAAGCATTTTGCCCTAGGTTGCCTCTCTTGGGAATTTAAAACCTGTGTACAGCATGGTTAGGGACATTTAACCAATATGCCACAGATTGGTCTGCATTTAACTCATTACAGCGATGACTGCTTAGAATACTGACAGGACCAAGAAGGTATCCAAGCCTTTCAAATGATCTTATGTGAAATCTCAATAAGGAGCTTGAACTGGGGCAATATTAAATAGATGTGAAATCTTAGATATCCTTTGCAGCTTAGAAGGTAAAATTACTTAGCACAACCACTATGGCGAGGGTTTCAAGTCTCAGAGTAATGACCAGGGCCCACAAAATAGTCATGGAGAAAAAAAAGTGAGGTTTGGAATTGGGGAAAAATATCACCATCTCTCATTCTACAACCTTGATCATCTACTTTCCCTCATCTACATGATGGGATAAATCATAGCTTGTCACTTTATGGGTTATTTTTGTTAGTTAATGGGTATAAAGTTACTTGAAGATCAAAGTGCTAAAATATCATCATTAGAACAAGCAATTGTGAGCCAAGTGGAAAAAGAGAAATAGCTTTGGAGAAATGTAATTTCTAGAAAGGACAGATTGTCTCACAGGTGAAAGAATGACTCTCAATTCGGTGATTCATTTATAAAAAATGATAAAAGAAATCTGAGAAATGACACAATCAGGTTGGTGGCTGTGCATATTTCTTCTATTTTTAAAAAACCCTCAAGCACTTTGATTTCAAAAAATAAAATGTCACTGTGATTTATAATGATTTATAGTCTGCACGTGCCTTGAGCTTTGCATTTAATTAAAAAAAGCATTTTTTTCTGATTTTCTACCAAGCCCCCTCCTTAGCTTACCATTTACAAACATACCTTTATCCTTGAAAGCAAATGACAAATGAGGAAGAATTGGTTTATGGGTGTGAAGTCTCTACCTCAAAGAAGCGCTGATTTAATTCAAAACCCGAGAGAAGGGGTGGGGTTTTCAAGGCTTGGGCAGTGAACTGAAGCATCATTTCCCGAGAGCACACCTTCCTCTGCCATTGTTGGCTGGGGCTCTGTGTGGTACTGGGGCTTTCCCCTCTAACCAGTTAAAATACGCTCTTGGTACCTTCCTCTCTTCATCCTTTCTCTTCTTCCATAAGGACATTTCTTCCACATGAAAATGAATGGGGTAAGTGTGTATTATGTATATGAATAATGCTCTTTTGCTAACAACGTATGGTAATCATAGAAAACAATTTTTCTGTGTGGTTCATACTCATTTTCTAAGCTCTGAAAGTCTTCTCAAAAATATGTAGTCCATGGGATGCAAATCCAAAACTCAGCATGGACGAAACAGAGGTGTCCAACCTTTTAGCTTCCCTGGGCCACATTGGAAGAAGAATTGTCTTGGGCCACACATAACATACACTAACATGAACGATAGCTGTGATGAGCTCAGAAAAATGGTTGCAAAAAAAAAAAAAAATCTCACAATGTTTTAAGAATCTGTGTTGGGCTACACTCAAAGTGGTCCTGGGCTGCAGGTTGGACATGCCTGGACTAAACTGATGAAAAAAATGAAAGAATCTGGTTTTTCTGACAATGGGGGGCTGGTGAGGGTTCTATCACTGGGGAGGGCCCCATCCAAGTCCACCAGGGTATACATTCTGGGGCACCCCATTCATATCATATTGTATGTGGATGGTGCCCCCTAGTGTGGAGCAATGCCTGCCCTATCCAGTCATCCATTCAGTACATCCTTCTTGAACTTTCTATGTGCCAGGCTTGGTTCTAACTGCTGGTAGACCACCTGGACTCAGCAAACAGGAATACCTGGTCTCACAGAACCTGAAGGCAGTCTCATTCCATTGTTTTTTTTTTTTAAGGTAAAAAGCACCATGCCAGTCAAATAAAATGCATCTGCATGCAGAATTTGGCTTATGGGCTTACCAATTAATGACCCTGCTCTAGTCTTTTAACTGATGTCTGTGATATTGTAGGTTGAAGCCACAGGAACAAAACACAGAACTGTATTGACCACAGGTGAGCGCCCACTGCTTACCTCATGCTTAATGAGAGCTCTGTGTACATAGGAAAGTCAGCTGGTTAATTTTCAGTTAAAATGCTGTTTCCTCAAACCCAGTGTCTACAAGGGCTGTCTGGAAAATCCAGCCATAAATGCCTCTATTTTTCATAGTGCATGGCTGGATACTTTCCGGACAACTCTCACATACTAGTCCCTCCTTCTTCCAAGGAAACGTAATTCCTAGAGATGATCTGTTAGGTAAATGAGGAAGGAAAACTAGAATGAGGTGGGGGTCATGGCATCCCGCCAAAGCATTGTCTGCCTAAATACCTGTCCGTCTTGCAGACTAATGGGCGACATGGGACATTGAGCAGTAGTCAATGTGGTTCTTGAACCAATTCAAAGTCTGCTCCCAACCACCTACAAATTCAATTGCCTTTTTTTTTTCTTTCCAAGCAAAAGGAAGATTCCCTAAAGTGTCAGGTCTCTTAGGAGTTATGCTAACAGAAAAAGGGGGAGTGCAGAATGCAAAGAGCTCTCTTATAAAGAATTTATTTCTCAGCCTTGTGGCATCTTGATGCCATTTGATGGAAAGTTTTAATTTAATCTGCATATAGGCAAAATGGAACGAAAAGAAGTTCTGGTCATCTAGCTTATTTTCATGTCTGGAAGATTTTTTTTTTTCCTTTTCTTTTTTTGCTTTGGAAACTTCAGTAAAACTGAGAATACTTGTATTAATGTTCTGCAACAAGCTTCAGAGAAATGTTGTGATGGTTCTCAAAGAGTTTAAAATTTTTTCACCTCACAACTCACTTTGAATTTTATTAACTAAGATCATGACTCAAAAATACTTAAGGAACCTAGGTCACAAATCTGATGAGAGACATACTATAATGGTATATCAAACGGAAGCATTTCTATCTTCCAAGAAATAGAGCAAAGATGACCTATTCTTCCTCTTTTCTACCTGTTTTTCAGGATCTTTTCTTTCCAAACGCCCTCATCATTAATGAATAATAATAATCAGAGGAGAGATTATTAACCTATCAAATCGACAGATCATATTAAATTACCTTTCCCAAAGTTTGGAAACATTTCCTGAAAACCATCAAAGGTATTAATTTTTTTCTCTCTCTTTAAATCACAAAGCAAAATTCCACTGTCCCTCCCCCCACCACTTCTAAAAAAAAAAAAAAGTTGTCGAGTTTTGCTTTTCTATTCACTGCAGTCCTGGCCAAAGTAAAGCCCTCTTTCTCAATGACGTCAAGATCTTTACCAAGATTAGGCTTTCATTTCTCTATTGCAGCAATTAGCCAGGGAATGTATAAAAGGCTTCAGGGAGACTCACTGGGCTGCAGAGAGCACTTTGCACCACAGATAGCACGAAGGGAAGCCAGAGGGAGTGCACAGAGGGAGAGGAGGCAGTCGCTCCTGGGGAAGGGTGAGAGAGGCAGGCTGGGGGAAGGAGAACAGAAAGTGTGTAAAACCGAGTAAAAGAAGAGGGAGGGGAGAACTACCCTCAAAGCACATTTTTAAAACTCTGGCAATTGCAGAAAGAAACAGGCTACGTTTCTGAACATAGAGACAATGAAAAGCTAAGGAGAATTTTCTGCCACAGTCTCATAGGTGCTTGGAAATGAAAGTAGAACTGCCTGTCTGTAAGCGACTCTGAGAGGGGTGACCGGATTAGGCACGGGTCCGCCAGTTGCGTTGTGTTTTTTTTGTTGTTGTTTTGTTTTGTTTTTTTTTCCTTTAACATCTTAAATCCTGAAAAAAAAAAAAAAAGCAGCAGCTCGGAGTTGAATGAATTGATGGGCACGCTCCAACTGCTGGGCTGGAGAGACTGGACCTGGTCTTGCCATTTCTGCTTTTTTGAAAGAGAAGACAACTTGGGCTTTCTTTTAACTTCGTTTTTTCTCCTTCTCCCCCAGCTCCCCCTACCAGCCTTCCCCCTTCCCTCCCCCACTCCGTCTATCACCACCCCCCTTTTAAATAAGAGGGTGAAGGTGAACCACCGCGCACAAGGGGACTGACTCAGGAGGCAGAGACGATGGGCATCCTCAGCGTAGACCTGCTGATCACACTGCAGATTCTGCCAGTTTTTTTCTCCAACTGCCTCTTCCTGGCACTCTATGACTCGGTCATTCTCCTCAAGCACGTGGTCCTGATCTTGAGCCGCTCCAAGTCCACTCGCGGGGAGTGGAGGCGCATGCTGACCTCAGAGGGAATGCGCTGCATCTGGAAGAGCTTCCTCCTGGATGCCTACAAACAGGTGAGCGGCGCCCACGGGGGTCTCCGGGGGTCGCCAGGGGCAGGGGCCAGAAGGCTTTAGACTGGAGGCCCCTGGGAGCACTGGGGGGAGAATGGCGGAGCCCTATTTGGTGGCCTAGTGGTGACATTCAAGTGAGCTCCTGCCTTCACTTTGTACACCTGTCACACAAGTTAGATTTGAGAGTGACTGGTCGTAAGCCCTACTGAGCAATGTTTCTAAGAAGGGCCATCCATGTCTCGCTGCAATTTTGGAGTTGAGGGTATTGGCACTGGCACCGTAAGTTTGGGAGAAATCTGAAAATGTGGTGGGAGGGGAGTCCGCTGCGTTTAATTTGTTGTCGTAAACTGAGCTTTTGATGTTTTGCTTGATGAGATGCTAAGCGAAGTGCATTAAGAAAGACAGTTAAATGGGTGGCCATCGAAAAGCAAGACAATAGAAAAAGCTGCTACTCACAACTCTTAGAGAGTGACAAGACTTAACAGACATGGTCACGGCAGGTGTGATTTGGCACGGTCCCCACTTCATTTCCGGTGGAAGGAAGCGTTAAGGAAGCCCGCGTGCCGCGTTGTGCTCGCCACCGATCCCGAGCTGAACCCTTTTGAAGTGGTTAGACACCGAGTCCCGAGTGACTACGTATCAATTTGCACAAGAAAGATCTGAAAACTGGCTGTCAGAGATCCAGACTGTGTAGGGGAAACCACTTTCTTTTTCAAAAATAATGTCAGTTGTCTTAGGAAGAGTAGATAGGTCTGTGATTCCTTCCGGTTTCAAAGCTGGGTGTGCCTTGAGCCCTGAGCAGTGGCCTCACCTGCGGGAGTCTTATCCCAGGGGCTGCTTGCTCAAAACCAGAGATAGGATCTTTGCTTCTCAGCGAACAATGTTGGCATCCTAGCCTTCTTGCTGCTTGGCGTGTCCTCAACTCAGATCTTAAGGGCAAAGAGAAACATTTTGTCATTGGTCCTTAGTCACTTTGCCTCCTCAGCCCTATACCCACATGACTCCTGAAGGTCCCTGGGCAGGAACTGACTCATTTGGCAAAAGTTGCCCTCAAAGCAGACAATCTTGGTTATCTCTAACTGTCCTGGAGGACCTTGTCCAAGATGCCAGGGGAGAGAGTTTGAGAGGAATATGGAAGCCAATGGAGTGGTACACATAGTCAGGCAGCACCTCAGAAATAGGGATGAAACTCAGAATGTCACAGGGGTGAGAAGGAGTCCTCCATAAATAAATACTAGAAAACTGAATCTATGCACTGGGAGGGGAAAAGAAATAACTTCTAGTCACAAATAATCCAGAGTAGTTTGTTCCATTGAAAATCAAACAAGTGTTCAAGAAGAAAGTATCTATTGTGAATTAAGGAAGTTTTACTCCAATGCATCTCTTTGTTATTGAGAGTAATCTGCAGAAGGTTTCAATTTGTTTTCCCTAAAGACGGGAGAATTATTAGAACTGTTGTTAGTAAGCAAAAATTATAATAATATGAAGTGATGCTCCAAGTTCTAACAATAAAACTCATTTATATTATTATGGGACCCATGGGAGATGTGGTAAGGAGATACTGAGATGATCATTTCATTTCCACAAATGTGTACATTGAATGTGAATATCTTATGTTTTGTTTTGGGACTAGAGCATTTGGAGAAGGGCAAGGAGTGCACGGGTATGTCAGGCATATTACTAATTAGGAAGTTTTATCATCTACATCTGGATTTCGTAGGTCTGAGGCAATAACATGGAAATGTCTGGTTTTCTCTCAGCATATTAAACTTTTTTTTCATAGACCATTGACTTTTGCCTATAAAAGAAAAGTCACTACTTGGGAGAATTGTACTCACATGATATATACTTAAATACCTTTCACATAAAATACAGGGGGCTGTGATGTTATCCACAAAGCTGAAGTGAGGTTGTTTTTCCTATTAAGCAGCTTATTGAAATTAAAAGGGAAAAGCAAGCAAATGCCTCTGCAATAAACTTTATTATTTGTTTTTCTTTCACTAATGTATAGTGTTCCATTGTGTTGCAATATTTTGTTATTCCTATTCCAGGAAATTGAGAAGGATGAGGATTTGTTTCCTTTTTATTTTCTTCTTCCTTTGCATATGGTTTGTGTATTCCTCTCCTATGTTATTTCTGTCTACTGATTTGATTAGTGAGCAAGTTCACTACTGATGTTTATTAAGTGTGCTTTTAATGACTTACATGATAGCTACCATGAGAAGAAGAGACCCAAGAACCCACGTGTCCAGACAAGACTGGACTGGATATGTAATGAATGGAAACACTGCAAAGACAACTTGCACTGAATTGAGTTCTCCTTCTGTCTGTCTCCAAGTATTGCAACCGTGGTGGTGCCTGTGATGGCATGTGAGGGTCACTCAGAATCTCTGAAACAGGTCAAATAATTTCCTTGAATGCTGCTGTCATCCGTGCCACTATCTCTAGATGTAGCCATTTCTAGGGACACATGGGAGGAGGTTCTGTTTAAGCTGGTGCATTTCACAATCCTTGCATTATTTTGGGCTGCTCCCTCTCCCCTAGAAACAGAGTTTTCCAGGATGAGGGGTATATGCATATGTGATCCAATTAGGCATATCATCTCTAATTCTCCTTGTTGTTGAATGTCAGATACTTAGGAAGATATTTAGAGAAGGTGTCGTAAAGGTGTTATCCCTGTGTTTGTCTCCTGCAAGCGGTAACACAGAAATTAGAGTAGAACAAAATAAACCAGAACAGTTCTTCTTCGTTAAAGTGTTGAATGGGATTGAAAATCAACTTTGTAGGGAAGCTTTTAAAGGTAATTTGGGTTTGGTTAGAGGGAGTTTCATGCACTGTTTTGCTGGAAAAGTAAGTTTACAAAAACTTACGAGAGATTGAGATGAATAATAGATATTTGTTATCTAAGTTCTCCTAGTCAGTGTCATTGCGTCTGACACTGCATCCCTGTCTTCATGCTCAAGGACTCAGAAATGCAACCAATAGGCACACAACCCTGTCTGGGAGCCTAGCTCCTACCTAATTGAAGTGTAAAAGTAAACACACTGTAGAGAGGCTAACAAGCAATTTAGCTTCCGCATGGTTAATATTGCAGCGGCACAGAAAACATACTCATTTGAACATATATTTTTGGTTTTGAAAGGGCCTCTTTAACATTCTCCTCCTCTTCACCTCAAGCCTTTTGACATGAGTTTCTACGATGGAAAATGGCTCTTTTAAGAGAAAAACTCTCTCAAAGAACACAAAGGAGGCCACAGCCAGAGCTTGTCCGTCACTTGGATAAAACAGTGAGAAATGATAGAGCTTAGAGCTACATTTTCAAGGTAGGAATCAAAAAGAGAATGGCCCAAAGGGAATTGAATTTGGAGGAAAGAAGACTAACTTACTCTTCAACTCTAATTTATTTGGCCAATTTGAATGTAAATGGTTAAATCACTGCTTAATAATTGTTTGGCTAAGTGTGTAAGGACATTGATGTAGCCTGGTCATTACGTCAGAGATTTTTAAATTTCCTGATAGTGAATAAAGCCAATCCATAGCTTTGGATAGCAAGAAGGATGTGTAAATATTGTTCTGCCACCCGCCCCACCCCCACTCCCCATCTTTATCCTTTGCTTTATTTTCTGCCATGAGATTAGGTGATATTTTGTCCAGAAGCCTTTCTCAGGCTGGGGTCGGGGGGAGACGTGGGGGAGAAAATGACAAAAAACAAAAAAAACAAAAACGAAATTAGTAGTATATGTCGTTTCCAGCTCCTACGTGAGGGAGGGCCCTTTTTTTCGTTCCTCTTTCCTGCATGTCAGTCTACCTGCTTTATCCTTTCCCCCATGCACTTGACACTATCAATAAAAGGAGTCTGACCATCAAGGAAATGAAATTTATAAATATGCCCTAAAGGAAAAGAAATTTATAAATATGCCCTATATTCGCATGCAGCTTCCTATTTTTAATATGGCTAAGCAGAACCCTCACGCTTGGCCCAGAGATGCCCCCTGTTGTAAAAATGCCAACCCTTTTTGTGCCCCCCTTGTTGGAGTTGTGTCTACAGCACATGAGAAAGGACAGCTCTAACAGTGCACAGGAGACATACAGGGCAGTGATGACGAGGCTGCGATGTTGCGTTTTACGTCTGTCCTTTCTGAGCCTTGCAAAATAAAGGAACCCTTTGGGAACATCGGAACTTCAAGACCAATTAGTGAAAATGATGCTTCTTGTGTTCAGGCATTAAATACTGGGCAGGGTTCTCTTTAGAGCAGCTAATGCTGGCAGGGAAAGAGGTACCGACCTAATTACTCTTCCGCAAGAGTAAAAAATGCCTTTTGAATGCCTCTTTGGCAAATATGTCTCATTAAGGACAAAAACCAAACACAAACCCTCTAAGAAGGAGAAATTAAGATGATAGGTAAACTTGTGGCCAGGAGACTTTCTGTGCCACTGTGGGAAATTAAAACAAAGTTTGGGAGTACCGGGGGAGAACTTGTTTTCGTTGAGCTGCTTTCGTGCAGCCTAAATGTTATCACTATGGGACCAACTTTATTTTCTTCATCATTTTGGCTCTTTGTCAAGGAATGCTTTGCTCCTGGGGAAAGCAAAGAATCTTCTATCATTGCAGTCCATAGTGATTCTCCCATTCCATCTCAGCAGGGTGCATAACCAAGCAAACCAAGAAATTCTCCATTCGAAGCTCTGGTCATAATAGGAATTTAATTTTCATGGTAATTTAATGGGAAAAATGAGAAAGGAACAATAATGTCCTTCTGAAAGGTTTTAGTTTAAAGCAAACTTTCATTTTAAAAATTTCTAAAAATTTTTCTTTCTTATTAGTAAATGATTCTCTATCAGCAAGTTTTAGCTAAAATGGACACATTTTATGCTTATAAAAGCAGACGGCTGATCTACTCATATTTGGACTTACCCATCATGGATATGTGTTTTCCCCCACAGTATTATTAATTCTTTAGCATTATTTATTTTAATATTTTTCAGTTACAGTTTTCATTCAATATTATTTTATATTAGTTTCAGATGTACAGCATAGTGGTTAAACATTTATATAATTTATGCAGTGATTTCCCTTGATTAGTCTAGTACACCCCTGACACTGTACATAGTTGCTGCAACATCATAGACTGTATTCTCACATTCCCATGACTATTTTGTAACTACCAACTTTTACTTCTTCATCCCTGCACCTTTTTCATCAACTCCCCAACCACCCTCCCCTCTGGCAACCATCAGTTTGTTCTCTGTACCTATGAGCCCTTTTCTAATATGTTTGTTTATTTTGTTCTTTAGAGTACATATAAGTGAGATCACATGGTATTTGTCTGTCTCTGTTTGACTTATTTCACTTAGCGTGAAATCCTCTAGGTCCATCTCTGATCAAGTCGGATTTATTCCTGGGATGCAAGTTTGGTTCATAGTCACAAATCAAATAACGTCATATGCCACCTAAACAAGATGAATGATAAAAATTATATGATCATATTAATAGATGCAGAAAAAGCATTTGACAAAATCCAGCATTCCCCATGGTATCATTAATAGTATATATCTTACCTATGCATTTCTCTGACCTGGTCATCTTTATAAATAGGATATCTGTTTATGACATTCTAATCTGCAATAGGGTCCCATGGATGCTCAACAATAAAGAGGGTTGGCTACTTTCATTTTGTGCACTATTTAGTTGAGATAGTCAAGAACGGAAAACACCATTAGGTGCTGATTACGTAGTGCTGTACAGTAGGGTTCCAGGACTCACATTTCTCAATTATCTGTCTCAGTGAGCTCATTCACCTCCCAAATATGATTATCTTCATTGCAAGTGAAAGTTATTATTAAGTGTAAAATTATTTACTGACCCCTCCCTAGAATTATAATAACTAGCATTCATTCAAGAATTCATTCAACAAAACTAAATATACAGCTGTCTGGAAAGTATCCAGCCATGTAATATGAAAAACAGATGCATTTATGGCTGGATTTTTTTCTGGACAGCCCTAATACACACACACAGACACATATGTATATATGTATATGTATACATAACACACACATATACATATATATGTGTGTGCGTACATATGTGTGTGTGTGTGTGTGTGTGTGTGTGTGTGTGTATGTGTATGTGTATGTGTATGAATGAGCCAGAAAGTATCCATCATGTAATACGAAAAACAGAGGCATTTGTGGCTGGATTTTTTTCTGGACAGCCCTAATACACACACACAGACACATATGTATATATGTATATGTATACATAACACACACATATACATATATATGTGTGTACATATATATGTGTGTGCGTACATAAGTGTGTGTGTGTGTGTGTGTATGTGTATGTGTATGAATGAGCCAGAAAGTATCCATCATGTAATACGAAAAATAGAGGCATTTGTGGCTGGATTTTTTCTGGACAGTGTGTGTATATGTGTGAGCGTGTGTGTATTTCCCAGTTTAACAAAATGCCAAATACCTCCACATAAAGAGCATTATATATGTGGTAACTTTATTAATTTTAAGTGATGGTGTTATATTAGTTTTAGATTTTCTAAAGTAAACCAGTATGTCTGTGTTTTGGAAAGAGTTGTGTGGCTGAATTATACATTGTTACTAAGAAAAAGAAGGTGCTTTAACTTTCGAAGAAAATTAACTACAGGTAACAAAAGAGTCTCTTGTGACTGAAGCATCAAATTAGATTATTCAACTGAATAATCAGGAATAATGTAAAGATGGACAGTTCTGCTTGGGTGAGACCCAGGGCATCAGAGGCCCATTTAACAAGATCACACCATTGTTTGTTGGTCTTAAAAATGACCACAAAATGCAGATAGATGTTTTCCCCTACCAAGAATCTGCAAGTCTGTAGTCTACAAATTGTTTTCCTCCTGTGTATGGTTGCTCACTTAACAAGAAGTAGAATAATAGCTCATGGGTTCAGATTGATTTGAATGCATTCAAATCTCTATGTTACAGTATTGTGAGGAACACAACACAACAATATCAACAAAAGCAGCCTTCCTAGAATCTTTACTGCTAGTTTCAGTGGGAAAGATCTGGTGGAATGGTGGAGATAATACTACCTACTGCCCAAATCTACAAAGAAGTACAAAAAGAACTCCTACATTAAAAGATTTATAATACCTTTAAAATGTTTATCTTTTAATTCTAAGTATATTGTAATACTTCAAAGACGAGTGTGGCTTATATAAAATAATCCATCTAAACGGGGTGTATTAGGTTTCTTCATCTAGTATTCCTTGTCAATTAACCAAGAGAATTAATATAAACAAAATAACCTTTTCCCTGATAGTGACTGAAAACAAATGTACCTCTTTAAATCACACCAGCAGCTTCTGTTTCTAAGAAAGAAGAATGTTATTCTAAGAATTCTTTTAGAAAACTAATAGTACTTATTTCAGAACTGCCCTGCTAAGATTTTCAGAAGGGAGAGAAAGGACTTCTGCAATTCTTTCTCTACGGTTAATATGAGTTGTGCATTAACATTAGATAGAAGCTTCTGAAGAAAAGCCCTTGAGTATTTTATATCAGTTTGGATTGTTGGGTCTTTAACAATTTATTTCTAAGTGACTTCAATTATCATCAATGTTATATATGTGACTGTGTTTATATGAGGGGAGTAAGTCGATCCAGTTGGAAGTGTTTTGTAATATTAACGGCAGTGTATAAAAATCAATTGTACTTCCATAAGTTGTCCCTAATGTTATTGGCTTTGATTAAACCTTTCTAGAAGAAGATCCAGTTGTGTTAATTCAAACTGAAGTAACTGGCTCTTTATGTTCCCTGCTTCTTATTATCAATTTATAGATCCAAAGGCCAACCAACTTGGTTTTCAGTCTGTGTTCTGCTGTGAAAACCACATGCAAAGGAGGCACATGGGACAATTTTCTTCTATGCCTCTTCTGCCTGAATACTTCCCAACTCAGAGGAGCTTGTTAATAAAACGTATGATAGAAAAATAAATGGTTTGTGACTTCCTAGATTTGAAAATGGGAAACAATCAAGCAAACCAATTTTAAAAAAACCACACACACAAGAAGTGAGAAAGTAAAAGTAGAATTCTAGAGTAATTTTATGTTCCTGTTCATTTGTTTGATTAATGCAAATGATGAAGTTCTAGCCATAAGGACCCGAAGTCAACAGTAGCTGTGGAGACCTGCAGGAAGGATGTTACACTGAGGAGAGCTCAAGTCAATTCGAAGGATAATTTTTATTTTAAAACATGGAATTGCCTAGGAAAGATGGCATTGTGTTTTACATGTTTGGATGGCATCTAATAACGGCAACCTATACCCACAGAGAGATTTATCATATACAAAGGCTGTTTTCTCTAGATTATCTTCCTCTAACCAACCACGTAAAGAAGACAGGCATTATTATTACCATTTTACAAATGGGCCAGTTGCAGTGCTGAAGAGGCTAAGTGGGACTAACCCTTTTCATAAATAGTGGACCACAGGTCTTCTAGCTCTGGCTGGGAATAGAGACTGTCCATTGACTGAGATGAAATAACTTAGCATTGTGCAAGAAAAATAAAGGTTTTCCCTGAGGATTTTAGAATTATGACGTGGGAATTCAGAAGGAGATACTGTGTCCCATAACTCTGATGATTTGTCTTAAAGTAGAAGATTTAACTTTTAAAATGAAGTCGTCATCATTTGTTACATAACGTGTGCTAAGCATTGACTGCGAAGGAAGGATAGTAAAGGACACCAGCCTCAACTTAATTATGAAGAGAGTAAACTGCGATGCCTACAATGATAAAAATAATTACTTTTGGTGACTATGCAGAATGGAAAAGCCCATTCCTCTCATTAGGGCCAGTCTTTGCATTACCTGCCTCTTTACTCAAATCAGCACGTGCTTACCACACCCTCTGAAGGAAATCCCACATTTTATTAACAGACTCGATTGTTTTTATATAGAGTGAACTGAATTGACCATGTGTTTAAGGTGGTATTCTCTCCCTCTTTCTTTTATTCATCCCCAGGTGAAATTGGGTGAAGATGCCCCCAATTCCAGTGTGGTGCATGTCTCCACTCCTGAAGGCGGTGACAACAGGGAAAATGGTGCCCAGGAGAAAACAGCGGATGGAACCCAGTGCCACCTGCTGGACTTTGCCAGCCCGGAGCGCCCACTAGTGGTCAACTTCGGCTCAGCCACTTGACCTCCTTTTACTAACCAGCTGCCAGCCTTCAGCAAACTGGTAGAAGAGTTCTCATCCGTGGCTGACTTCCTGTTGGTCTACATTGATGAGGCTCATCCTTCAGATGGCTGGGCGGTGCCTGGGGATTCTTCTTTGTCTTTTGAGGTGAAGAAGCACCGGAACCAGGAAGAGCGATGTGCAGCAGCCCAGCAGCTCCTGGAGCGTTTCTCCTTGCCGCCCCAGTGCCGAGTTGTGGCTGACCGCATGGACAACAATGCCAATGTAGCTTACGGGGTAGCTTTTGAACGTGTGTGTATTGTGCAGAGACAGAAAATTGCCTATCTGGGAGGAAAGGGTCCCTTCTACTACAACCTTCAAGAAGTCCGGCATTGGCTGGAGAAGAATTTCGACAAGAGATGAAATCTAGATTAGCTGTTTAAAGGTATGATTGTAATAGAGCTTTTTCTTTTTCTTTAAATACGTGGAAAGGAAAGGAAACTCAGTACAGAATCCACTATTTCAACTGAGTCTTATTGCCTCACTGGAAGACAGGAGTTGACATGGAAGAAGAATATAAACCTCTAAATTCCCAATACTTTGACCACTCAAGAGGCATTTGACTAAAAAGTGGCCCCATTACTTCTATTTCTAAAATAAAATAAAATAAAATAAAAAGGCATGACTGAAAAGATTTCAAGATGGAGAGGAAGAAGCCCTGTTTGATACAACTAATGCATGCTTTGGGACCTGAAGAAAAGACTTACCTGAATACCTATTATGTGGAGGGAAGCTACTGTCTTTGTTAGTATAGGGGTATGTTAGCCAAGCTTTATTCAGCGTGAATAACACCCAACTAGAAAATTCCCAAATATTTACTTATAATGAGGCCTTGAACCTGGGCCATATTGTTAGGATCTTGGTGTTTAACATGTTGGAGTAGTTTCTTATATTCTAGTTTCTAGTCATGTGGTGCTCTGTGCCAGTCTAACTATCCCAGAACTCATAGGTATATGTTTAGATAATCAAGAGTGAGTCCCACCTGGAGGGTTAGAATGATCGTCTGAAATATGAGAGTCACTTTCTAAACAGGCAAGAAAACTGCTAGAAGAAAACTAAGTTGACAAGCTAGGAAAGGGGGGACAGAAAGATTAGGAGGCTTCAAAGAGTTTCTTCACCTTGAAGATATAGAAAATAGGACTAATTTGTTAGCCATAGAAATGTACACAAGCCCAGAAAAAGAAGCTCAACTAAAAGTAGCACAGAGAATATACACAGGAAATCCAAGTACTTATCATATACTCCTAGACTGAGGGAGAAAAGGAGACTGAAAGGGAAAAAGACATACTTCAATATTTGTATTTATGAGGTTTTTTTGTGGAATAATTTCTTTTTAAAACATATTTGTGGTGTGTATATTTTAAGTGGGTGAATTATACCCCATGATACCAATTAAAGGTAAAACCAGTGGGTCCATTAGTGCTGGTCTGTCCTTCTGCATCCGTGCAATTATGAAGTGACCCTGCTTATTCTTGGTCCCTGTCTCTATAGAAGTTTTTTTTTTTTCTTTTCTCTCTCCAGGGTGGCCCAAAAGTAGATTTACAGTTGAATCAACAAAATTCATCACAACAGATTATATGGGTATACGTATACAATGTAACAAAATGCAAATAAATTATACTGTATATCTACTTCTGGGCTACCCTGTATATATATACATGTTGATTCTCAGATGCTGTGGGAGGTAGGTGCTATAACCATTCAGCTGTAGCACTGTTTCTTCCAAAAGTAAACTATAATGAATGCTCAGTGCCAACAAGGTTTCTTCAGTTGCAAAATGGAGAAAAAGTTAGCTTGAGGCAATTTCCATCAGTAATTTTGGAGGCCTTGAAGTAAGGCAATCCTCAATAGTATGAAATTTGGTATAATGGAATTCCCATTGACATTTATATTTGCACTTGGGTCTTCCTTTGTTCCTATTAGCTGAGGTCTAATAATCTAAGACCTCTATAGTACATTAATATAATGTTATTTTAATATATATGCCATATTTCTTTTTAAAAAGAAAACATTATATGTTTTACCTATAAGTAATATAAGTTAATACCTAACTATGATAACCTCTAAAAGAATAGACCTACAAATTTTGTATCACAAATTTTTTATTGTAAATTTAAGGATGCTATCAAATCATAGTATATGGTTGTATTTATATGTACAATCAAAGGTTCTTATGACCATTCACTAATAATTGAATCATACGACTAATAGAAAAAGATATCTAAAGTTGAAACTATCTTCCTGAACTAGTTGCCTGAAATGAAAAAAGTGGGAACTGAGTAAGAACCAAACGTCTATTTAAAAATAAAAAATAAAAAAACTGGAGCAACATAGTAGTCATATCACTAGGTAGTTTATTATTTTGACTTTAAAGCACTATTTTAACTGATTTTTTTTATAGCAACATTTAAGTTTCTCCATGTCTTAAATTCTACAAAACACACCCAGAAAGAAACAAAGCAGATTTTGAAAATTTGATGTTATCTAATGAATTTCTGGGAAAAAAAATCACATTGAGAATCGATTATTTCAGAGTCCTCAATTGTTAAACTCTGTAACTCAAGGCTTATCAGTGGGCCCCATTGATGTTTATCTTCAAAATGGTGTTGAGATTTATGTGGTTCATAAATGAACAATTGGCTGCAGCGCACTCACACTGTTGTCCTGAAACTTCCCCTTTGTTCTACACGTACAGTAATGGACCAGGATGTGAGCAAAGCTGGTGGGGGGATGGAGTTTGGCTAAGGCAGTCAAGTGCTAGTCGTCTGGGGAAAAGGATGATGAAAAAAATCACTCAGTTGAGATAAATTTTAAAGCAGAAGAAAGTTGTGTGCATGCAGTTCCTCTCCCTGAGGATAGTCCAATGGAGAAATGGAGGAGTGGAAGTAGACATACAAAGGTGTATCAGGGAAAAAGATATGTTCACTAGAACATAGAAGAGTCACTGGAAGAAAGGCTGTTGGGGGCCAATGGAGAAAGTGAATTGATAAACCTCAGGAATCCTACGATATTTAGAATGGTTTGGTGTTATCAGAATTATGATAAGCCTGTAATTATGTAACTATTTATCTCAACAGAAACTTTTATGATGTCCTGTGATGTATCTTTTATGAACTTAATGAGAACTCATTATTTGAGATTGAGGGGAATCGATGCTTAGCTGATAGGCTCAGAGAAATTATTAGATTGTTAATACCCACCCAACCTATCCTGTCTTTCATAAAGTGTGTTCCTTTGAGAAATTTAGTTCTTATTCTCACAAGGCAAACATATATTTAAAGTTTTCTATGTAAAACTTTGAGTTGTTCTTCTTAGTGCCTAAGCATCTTTTCCCCCTGTGTTTACATGGAGCTATCAGTTTAGCCTTTTAAACTGAATTAGCTCGTCTATTATTGAAATACTTTCAAGCAATATTCGATGTTGTAACATCTGGATTCTCTCAAACATGTGGTGTTAAAAAAGACTTGTGTCTTGGAACAATTCAAAACTTACTTTATTTTATGGCTTAGAGACAATATTAGTGGAATCAACAATGACGTTCTTAAATGGGCATGAATGAAATGACGGCACAGTAACATAGAAGTGTTCGACACAGACATTAAAACATAACTGACCTCTTTAGAAGCAGATTAGTCACTCAGTTCTTGCTTTGTGTAGCTAACGTGACAGTCATTTAACTTATATGACTTTTTATATTTATGTTTTGGATCTCTGGTCCTATGTCTTCACCGTGTTTATAGAATGTACCCTTGATTTTTGGTAATATCAACTTCTAAAACGGCCTATTGCTTTAGTTAAATTCTGCTATTAATGAGGTACTGCCTATTCTATGGTCAAGGAGGGAGAACTCCCTGCTGGATACAAGGTACCCTCAGCATGCCCTGTGAGCTATGTCCAGAGAAAGAAGAATGCACTGATGTATATAGGACTTCCCGTTCTGTAAATCCTAAGAGTATAAACCTGGACATTTATTCCACCTGACCTCTGACTGATGGTTAGCAAACTAAGATGAATTAAAACCACATGGCCATTGCCAAGGGACAAATGTGGACACCAGCTTCTGTCCCATTGAAGAATTGATGAAAACCTTTGCCAGTATTTAAAGCTTTTCAGAACATGTCCAACGTGATCTCTCTCAGCAGTGGAGATTAACAGTGAGAGTTTTAATTCTGGGAGCTTTAAAAAAGAAAGATATTGCCAAAACTCAGAGCTGAAGTTTTCTCTTGTTGTTGTTATATTACAATCTCCTCCCTACTTCCTCCTTTATCTTAAAAATAGAAGCTAAACCCAATCTTCATATGTAAGTCCAGGATGGGGCATAAATATCAACCTCTGCTTGGTGACCAGCACTCTCTTGGTAGTGTTTTGGGGGTCCTCTATGAAAGAAGGGGACAGGGCCCGGGAGGGTCAGGAAGTGTCTAACTTGGAAGATCAGGGCTCTGAGGGGTTGGTCTACTAATGTGGGAAGATTCAGAAAGAACGATTTCACCATTGGAGCAAGGTGGAAGGTCATCGAGTGGCTCTAGGATGAGCCCAGTATTGGTCCACTTCCTAATGCCTTCCATTCTGGGTCGCACCAGAAGCAAGGTCAGAAGTAAGAGGCCCAGCTCTGTTCCACAGTGCATCTGCACCAGTGGAAAGCAAACACGGACAGATGTCCAAACAGGACTGCTCACGCAAGTTGGGGCTGGCTGCCCGTCTTGGGCAGCAGCCCCAGAGCTCCAGGGAGTTTGTTTAATATTTACCAAGGAGACTTCGAAGACCCAGGAGATGTTTAATGAAGTCACTATTTTGGCTCAAAACTCACCCTGACCCCCTGAAAAGCAAACAGGTAAACATATGAATGAAAGAAGCCCACAGAAGTGAGTGGGAAATAAGTAAAATTCTCTCAAGACTTCTCCAGACCACGTCACTGGTCAGGGTGGTTTTTCTGTAGGTTGGAGTTGGAGGGTGTGAAAACATACGTATCCAGTACTTCATAACCAAAGCAATTAAAAGATATTGGGTAGGGAATGTTGGCCAGTTTCCTTTAGTTTTGCATCACATTTTCACCAGACTCCATCACCTGCCCAAGCAATCGGGCGCCCGAACAGGAAGACCAGGATGTGCAGAGGTGACCAGTGTGCGAATGATAACTAGTGACGAAAGAGTCATCGACTCAGTCAGTGGTTGGATGTAGTCACATTAGTTTGCCTCTGCCCATCTTCGTCTTCCTAGCAAGGAGACTATTCGGGGCACGATGCTATGAGCCCTGGGTAAATGTGGTGAGAATGCACGTGTGTCTATCTCTGCTTCTCGGTCGCAGAAACAGAAATGCTTTGGAGATTATCAGTAGAATGTGTGTTATTATATTGGTGCTGAGTGGGATGTGTGCTTTTACAATTTGTTCTTGTATTTTAGTAAACTTTGAATAAAAGAATAAAGTTACTCTTTGGTTCTATTTGTTTATTTTTGAATTACTCTCTAGACCTTGCCCCTGGCTAGAACACGTTCATGGTTGACAAGGGAAAGAGAATCCATCATTCTAATATTTATTCCTTGGTATTTGTGGGCAACGTTGCCAGTGATGCCAGGTTATTTTAATCTCATGCTGTGGGCCAGAGTCTTCAAGGAAATCAAGACAAGTTAAAAGAAAATTTTCAGATACTTTCCATATTCATGGACAAGTTGCACACAGAATTCATGGAAAGGGGCCTGTTAAAGAGACTTTGGAACAAACTTTTACTTTATTATGTTTACACCCCAGGTTTTCTAAGTTCAATAAATAAACTTTACAAGAAGTTGGTTAAAGCAATACATTATACACATATGCTTACAAATACACAGTATGTGTATGTATGTTTGTATAAGTATATATATAATTTATTGTTATATGATTGTCAGGATATTCATGTAGAGTGAAAATAAAATCAACATCTGAACACATTTTTGTCGAGCACTTTCCACTGTGAAAAAGTATAAAGGATAGGAATGGTTTACCAAGACAGTGACTTATTAATGATAAGGAATACATTTGCAACGTGGTTAAATGTGTATATTTTCTTCCTGAAAATGGATGACTTAACCAAAGTATTAGTATTTCTTGAGATGCTTGTTCATGATTTCTTACACAAAATCATTTCATTAATATTTGTGATGTCTTATATAACATTCTAGGTTTCAATAGAAATTTAAAGACTCATTCCTTTGACAACTATTGATTGAGTTTCTATTCTTTGCAGGATGCACCTTGTGCTAGGGGCAATGGGACGTGCAAAAGCAATAAATCTAAACGCACAAAGACATGACTCCCCCAAGGAACCAGTCATGGATTCATCAAGACTCTGCAAATGACAAAAAAGTTAGTCTACCAAACAAACCAAATATTGGCTGATCCAATCAAACCCTAGAAATGATTGGGGTAAAACTTACCTCAGGGACAGCTGGACCCAGGGACTTAGGAAACTTCAGTGTTAGCTAGGTCTTTTGGCTCTCCTCTTTTTGGGTGTCAGCTTTTTAGTTCAGACAAGTTTCTTCTTCTGTCGGGTGGCCTGGCTGTGGGAAGCTCCTCACTTACATTCTAACTGTAGGATGGCCGAAATAGCATGTGATCCTGCCTGCTGGCCAGGGCTTGAACGGGACTAGCTTGTGTTACATACCTGTTCTGCTGCTGTGGGAGTAGGGTTGTTACTAGAAGGAGAAGAACAAGAAGTGCTGGAACATACAAAGGTATCAGAAGTTAACTTGGTGATCATTACTCTTTTTATTATTGAGGTAACTTTGGTTAATAACATTAACCAAATTATGTTGTATAAATTTCATGTATACAACATAATTCAATGTCTGTATATTCTATTGCAAACTTGTCCAACCTGTGGCCCATGGGTCACATGTGGCCCAGGATGGCTTTGAATGTGGCCCAATACAAATTCATAAACTTTCCTAAAACACATTGAGAAGTTTATTTTTTTGTGATCCTTGTTCTTTTCTTTTTGTTTTTGTCTTTGTTTTAGCTCATCAACTATCATTAGTGTTGATGTATTTTATGTGTGGCCCAAGACAATTCTTCTATTTTCACTATGGCCCAGGGAAGCCAAAAGATTGGACACCCCTACTCTGTTGCATGCTTGCAATGCAACACCAGAAGTGTAGTTTCCTTTCATTAGCATATATTTGACCCCCCCTTACCTAATTCTTCCTCTTCCAACCCCCTTCCTCTCAGATAACTGCCATTCTGTCATCTGTATCTATGAGCTTGTTTGTTTTTGTTTTGTTAGCTTGTTTGTTACTTTTTTGTGTTGTATTCTATATAATTCATGACATATTATTTTTGCCTTTTCTGTCTGACTTATTTCACTTAGCATAATACCTTCCAGATTTATCCATGTTGTTGCAAATGTCAATACTTCACCTTTTTATGGCTAAGTAGTATTTCAGTGTGTGTGTTTGTATACTACATCTTTTTTGTAAGCATTCATCCATTAATGGACAGTTAGGTCATTTCCTTATCTTGGCTATTGTAAATAATGCTGCAATGAAGATAGGAGTACATATGTTATATCTTTTTGAATTGAATACTCAGAAGGAGAATTTCTAGATCATATGGTAATTCTAGTCTTAATTTTTTAATGAACCTCCATACCATTTTCCATAGTAGCTGCACCAATTTATAATCCAATCAATGGTGTATGAGAGTTGTCTTTTTTCTACATCCTCTTCAACATGTGTTATTTCTTGTGTTTTTTTTTATAATAACAATTCTAACAGGTATGAGGTGATTTATCATTGTTTTTTTAATTTTCATTTCCTAATAATAAGTGATGTCGACATCTTTTGATGTGCTATTGTCCATCTCTATGTCTTCCTTGGAATAATGTCTATTTAGGTCTTCTGAGTGGCCATTATTTGTAACTTTCCTAATAATAAAAGTTAAATAAGAATACAGGAGCATCTCAGTAAGTGATTGTATAATATAATCAACAAGAGGAAGTTTAGAGAAAGGAAGGACCCTATGGATAGGGCTCTCAGAGGAGACTTTGTGGAGTTTAAAAGCACTTGAATTGACCTAAAAAGATGAATAAGATTTAGATAGAGAAGAAGATGGACTGTTTTCCACTTACTAAGTATCCATGAGTTATGACTTAAAGGTCAAATCAGTAAAAAAAAATACGACAGTAAATATGCCCATCATCCTTAGAAAGGAGAATTCAATTCAATGAAAGTTGAAAGAACTGAGGATAGAAACTGTGTTTTATAATTCTGTGTATTCTTCATCTTTTGGGTGAGCAGACATTTAAATAACTGAAGTATAATCACAGTAAATGTGTGAGCACCTATTAAGTAAATAAAGCACTACCCATCAAAACACTACATTCAGTGGGTATACAAGTATATACAAATGGTATAAAATATGGTTTCCCATGCTGTAAGTGTTTGCAGTCTAGTTGATAAATGAAAAATCTAAACATGGTAATATGTAATGTACTGAATACTGGCTCCTAATGTGCTGAGCCTTAAAACCTTAAGTTTTGCCATTTAACCCCATCTAGAAGGAGCTTTTGGCAAAACTGGAGAAAAAAACAGAAAAGAGTATTTTAAAAATAGGGGGGTCTTTCAGCCTGCATTGAACCCTTAAAGATAGGAAAATTTGTAATAAAATGATTATATGTCATGCATTATACTGGGGTATTTTGCAAAGGCATTCAGAATCATTTTCAGGTTTTCACATAGGTTAGGATTCACTTGGCCTAGTCATCTTGGTCCTAGATATGTCCCATAGACAAAAGGAAGATACGCGAGAGTAAGAGGCATAGAATAAACCTCGCAAAAACATGAAAACTTCTAATCAGGAAAATGCATGTTTTGTTGTGAAGTTAAGGAGAAGTCCTGATTGAGCTTGCACATGTAGCTACTGGGAATTCAGGGGGCCTAGCTATGGGAACCAAGGCTGGCGACAGCATCACTACAATTTGGCTTCCCATGGAGAATATGGTGATGTGTGTACCTTGTAGCTTACATATCCAAGGGGTACAATCCTGGGTCTTGCAGCTGCTTAGGTCTTCCAGAGTAGTGGCAAAGATTCCAGGAATCTCTTGATAAAAAAAATTGTGGCCATTTTAACTGGCACAAACCAAGGAAATCGGACTCAAGGAATGCTAGGTGGGATCCAGGAGCCCACCCACTCCCATTCCTGCTTTAGAAATAGGACTTCAATGTCTGTGTCCTTTCCTGCCTTTGCCACACCCCTCATATTTTCCTTCCCCCTTCAGAAAAGATGTGGTAGCATAGAGGTGAGATAAGCTGGAGAAGATCGTATAAGTTGGTAAAGTCTATGCCATTCCAGCAAAAAATCTTGATTTATACATTTTCAACAACACATATGAGGTAGTTTAGGTAATTTATTAAAATGTGTACAATTCACAGACTGACGTGTCCTCACAGACTGCTGCCATAGGAGATGGCATTTCCACTTTGATGATGCCGGATAGCCGTTTATCTGCTTCAGCCACCTAGATTTCATTGCCTTTTGTGTTTCTGCTCGTCTGTGCTTCGTAGGTTACCTGTGTTATTTTAACTGTTTGAGGTTCAGGTGTTGTGCCATTTCTAATGAGCAAAGGAATGCATCGTAAATGTTTGACATAGTAAAGCTTCTTGAAGTAAAGAAAATCCTACAGAAAAATTTAAAAACTCCCAGAGTTCCCATCCTCTGATAGTACTAGGGAAACTAATTCCCCATTTCCAACAGTCATCATCCTATAGAAACAAACCTCCCTATTTTTGTAATAGCTTCACTTCCCTTCATCAAACCCAACAATGATTTTTTTTTTGTCAACTCAACTAGTGACTACATCCATTTAAGTGTGCTCCCAATTATACTTTAAGGTTGTGTAAGTATAGGCTATTATATGCTACAATGACTGAAATCCCTTAAATTCATTCTTTGCCACTACGTCTTATGGAAACATTTCTCTTGGTATATGTGTTTGCAGTTAGTACACGTTTCTTAAAAGCACCTCTCTTGGATGCTCAAGGAATGCCTACTCATAGTTTGCGAAGTTCAAAGTTCTGGCCTACACCTGCTTTGTGCCTTGTTCTGGTGCTCAGGCTGGTGAGTGATAGCGGGTCCACATTGTAGTTATTTATACTTTAGAAGATTTGTCGTTTTCTATTATAGGTCATCACGTATACGCATCTATAAATGTATTACCAATAACAATCTATGTAGTTCATTCCATGGCATGACATGGCTACCTTCTAAACCCTAGAGGGAAACAAAAAAGAATCCCCTTCATGTCATTAAGGAGAGAGATATGCTGAACCCTGATTGAATTGACAGTCACCATCCTAGAGACCAGGTAGAAAGACCAGGCATGTTGCCACTGGGTGTGCCATGATTGTATGGAAAAGATATCAAGACATTACTCAAGGTTGGGGGTCTTTCTGTGTCTTAATGATTCCAGTACATCTAGTTACGCCTGTAGCCCAGAAAAATCAAACATGTTTGTACGCTGGTTTTGTGTGGAGCTGGAAGGCCTCCAAGTAATGGGCAGGTGGCTATAATCCCTTGAGTGCTGTGCTACTTCACCGGCTTCTTAACTACTCTTTGAAAACAGTCCTCTAAAGTCACCAGTGACCTCCTTCTCATCGAGACAAGTCCAGGGGTCATTTTTTTCAGCCCTCATTCTCTGTATTTTACGTCCTTTGGCACTAGTGAGGCAGCTTCTCCTCTCTTTTTACTGTTCCTTCTTCCCATTCAGTCTGCGAACAGGGGATGTTCTGATAGGATTCTTCCTATGTATTCTGTTTTTCTCTCTTGTAGTCCTTCTGAAATAAGGAGAGAAGAAATGTCATTGCAAATTACGTTGTTATAGTCAGCTTAGGTTTGCCTGTGAGGAGCAGAGACCTAAATTAACAATGACTTATGTAAGACAGAAGCTTATTTTTTTCTCTCATGTAGAAGACCTGAGGCAGGCAATCTGAAGTAGGTATAGAAGCTCTGTCTCATGATGTCCTCAGAGATCTGGGCTCAGTCCAACTTTCTGCTCCACCCTCATGATGCCTTATAGAGCTTATATACCCATATCCCAGGTAGAAGTGTAGGAAAAGGAAAAGAAAGGGGCAAAGTATGTAGCTAACAGCTGTCTTCTAAGGAGATTCTTAGAAACTGCTTTATGGACATTTCCACTTATATCCCATTGGCCAGAACTTTTGTCACAAGATGACCCAACCTGCAAAAAATGTTGGAAAATATCGTCTTTATTCTGGAAAGCAACGTACCCACTTGAAAATTATATCACTGAAGAAAAAGGAGAAAACATATTTCTAAAGACATTCTTCTTTATTTTCTTCTAGGAGTTTTAACTTTTGCTTTTCATAAGTATGTGTTTTATCTACCTGGAGCTAAGTAAGTAAGAAATCCAATTTGACTTTACTTTTCTACCAGATAACTAAACATTATAGCATCTTTTATTCCTTTTCTACCAATTATCCATAATGCCAGTTCTCCCAAGTTTCTACATATGCATGGATCTGTCCCCATACTCTCTATTTGGGATCGTCCTTCTTTATTTTTCTTTCTCTAAATCAATATTATACTACAACTTTATTAGTTGATTGAACCCTGAGAAGTTAACAGTATTTGTTTTGGCCTATTAAAATGTCAGTTTCATATGATTAAAAACTAATACTATAGTTTCATAATAAGTTTTGTTATTACTAATTACCAATCCCTCTCCTTGTTTTTCTCACACACACTTTTATTTTTAAGGAGCATTTTAGTTATTTTAGGACTTTGTTTTTTCATATAATTTTAGAATCAGTTTTTCAAGTTCCACAGAAAAAACATTTTTAGCACTTTAATTGGAATTTTGTTGACTATAGATTATTTTGTGGGATAATTGACATCTCTATGGTATTGCATCTTTCTATCCATGAGTATCTTCCTATGTATTTAAGTATTTCTTAATGGTTTTCAATGAAGTTTTATAATTGTATCAATAAATATTTCACACATATTCTGACATGTTATTTTGGTGCAGTATTTCAGTTCTATCCTTTTCAAATGACTATCATTTAATACACAGACATTGTTTATTTTTATATACTTATGTATCAACCAAATTATATACTTACCAGTCCTTCTTGAATAGCAGGTCTACCTCATGAGTTGAGTTTTAAAAATGTATTTTTTTCACCCTTGTTCTCGAATTAAAGCTTAGGCCAAGGAATGATTATAAATAACCTTTAGGAGATGTTATTTTACTTTTTTTTCCCAATGTTGCTGTTGAGAATCTGTTGATAGTTGGTTACCCATTTGTATGCTTTGTTTTGTTTTCTCTCTCTCTCTGCTGCATTTTAGATTTTCTCTTTGTCATTACTGTTTTGAAATTTCACTACCCTTTACTGACATGGAGATTTCCATTTATTTACTCTTTATGGTATTGTGCTTCCTGAATTGAAGATATATGACTTTCAGGGAGTCTGAAAAATTTAAAGCCATTAATTCTTTGAATGTTGATTTTTCTATACTTTTTTTCTGTTAACTCCAAATAGATATATGTGTGTCTTTCTTTTATTCTCTAAGTTTCCTATACATTTTTAAATTTTTTTCTAAAGTGCTGCATTATTTTGGTTTCTTCAGATTCCTCTCACGATTTTTTCAATCCTCTCTTCAACAGTGTCTAATCTGTTGTTAACCAATTTGAATTTTGAAGTTCAAATTTATATTATTAACTTATGAAAGTTCTGTTGAGTTTTTTCCCAAAAGCTCCCAGTTATTTCTTGAAAGTACCATGTTCTATGTTTCTATTTTTAAATCTCTTTTCTTCCCCCAAACCTTTAAAGCATATTTTAAAATAACTTGTACCTTATTATTTCAACATCTAAAGGCCCTAGGCTGTTTATGTCTGACTCTTCTTCTTAGTGCATTGTTTGCTTGTGCTTTGATTATTTTATATTCTTCCTTTTGGCAGGTATTAATTTATGGAAATTCTGAGGAATCTTGGTTAAGAGAAATGTTTCTCTAGACATGATCTGTGTTTTCTTCTATCAGGTGTCCTGGGCCACTAATAACCCAGAATCCCTTAAAAATTAATTTTGCTTGCAGTTTACTGAAACTTCAAAGACAATGAGTGTCCATGTGAGAACAGGCTTGTCATAAATTTCCATGGAGAACTCATTTTTCCTTCCTAAGGCAAGCTAGTTTTTCTGCTGCTCTCTTTCTCAGAGGATGTTATTTTTTTCTCCCTTACATTTTTATTTTGGGAACATCCCTTCAAATAAGGCAACTCTCTGCAAGTGTCTTAGATTTGACTTATTATGGTGACTCAAACTGATGTCTTCCTTACTTTCTCCGGTCTTGACTATTAAAAAACCTGAGCATCTAGATTCCTAATGTGGAGAGATGCCCCTGGGCAGTTGTAACTACAACACTTGCTTACACTAAGTTTCAGGCTTTCTTGGGCCCCCTCTTTTCTTTTCTTAACCTGTGAATTTTTCTTACTTTCTTTGTTGGTCATCTGGGTATTTTAAAGTCTATTTATTTTATCCAGAATTTCTCACTGTTTGTAATAGAAGGCTTTTCTGGAATAGGTAGCCAGTCCTATTGGGGAAAACAGAACTTGCTGTTATTGATTCCTATGAAATGTTATCTATTCTAATTATTATTATAATCAATTCTATGCTAATGATGGATTATGAATCCCAAATCTATATCTTCAGACCTAAACTCTCATCTACTTTGTATTTCCCATGGGCATTTGTTAATATAAACTAGTAACTTGAATCTGTTATCAGTTGTGGAAACTCAAAGTGTCCAAAGTGAAATTTATCTTCTTCCATAAATTTATTCTCTTAAGAAATGTTGCTATTTTATTATTTTAACAAATCAACATTATTTCTAATTTTTAGCTTATAAACCTTAAAAACACTAGAAATGATTACTGTACCTTCATATATTTTCATGAAATTTGTCACTGTCCCCTCTCTTTGCCCCAATATCTATATTATAAAATTTCACTCCTAATTTCTACTTAGAATACAAAATCTAACCCCTTCACTTAAGATTAATTTGATATAATTTTAATACATCTAGTATGTATTGGTCATCTCCTTTGTGAAAGGTAGCATGCAAGCTGCTATAGATGATACAAAAGACATGAGTCTTGGTTTTAAACAATGAATAAAACAGAGATTATCTACTAAATATATATAGATTATTATTTAATTATTTACCAATTATATTTAATTGCCTAATTGACTGGGTGAAGGCAAAAAAATTTTCAATGGGTGGGGACAAGAAAAAAGAGATTTTAATGTTTACTTGAGTTAGCGAATGACACTAAAGATAACATAAAGAAAAGCTGATAGAGTTGATTTACTGATTACATCATTTTGGTACCTACATCTAGCCATACTTAAATATAGCCTAGCTACATAAGTCAATAAATTCCCCTGCTCCCTAAATTTTTCTTTAGCTTCTTCTTGCTCACTTCTCTTTCACTATTTAAAACAAATTTATTATTTTATTCTAGCCAGCCTTCATTTCCCTGTAGGGGTCTGGTTGGGGTTTAATTTCTATAATAAAAAGAATACTGGTTATGCACCCCCAGTGAGGTTTCAACATTGCAGTGCCCTGAGATTCCCCACTCCTTCCCGACTTTGTAATTACTACCTATTCCTCAAGACTCAGTGTCCCATTGAAGTGTGCCTGGGATCCTCTAACTGATTTTTCCTTCCAATTTATGGATACCTATTACATTTGTTTTCTATTTTTTTTTTAACAAAACAATAAAACAACATATAGTTAAGCATTAACTGTTTTCTATCTCTCTTAATCTTTGTCTTTAGTGAATGTTTAGTATAGGAATGTAAATGTCATATAGTCATCCTTCTGTCCTCCCAGTGATAAATACAGTGCCTGATTCATAGTTAGTGCTCAATACATGTTTATTGGACTAAATCTTATAGAGAAAGGACTGTTCCCTGAGAAAAGAAGAAAAAATTGTTCATCCCTCCCACATCTGCCACCACCTGCAGTGAGATCTCTGATTCAACATGCATATTTAGAAGACAAATACTCTGACTTGATGGGTCATCAGAAAGTTTTCCATCCAATATAAATATTCTTGCATCATAGGTATGCCTTAAATTTTGGTTTCAAACAAAGAATCAAGTTATCAGTTAGAAATATGAAACATTAGAAGTTAGTATTTTTCCTAGTTTCAGAGAATTTGTTTTATCATGTGATTCATTAATTTACTGCTTTTATTTGAATCTCTAATTCTAGATTTTTTCATTAATAATATTGAGTTTTAAAAATCATGAATTATGTGTGTTACGTTTTCTGAACTCTTTCCATGAACGAGAATAAAGAAATTCTACTTTTAGATTTGAAGGAAAACATAATTTAGATTATTTACTGTTGAAGATTCTGTTACAGATGGCACTGCTAATTTATAACTAGGAAGGCAGAGATCTTGTCTTATTTGTTCATTTTGTCCCCAACATAGTTCCTTGAAGGTGGTAGATGCTCAATGAATATTTGTTGAATAAATGAACAAAGTATAGTAAGGTTAATATAGAACCACAGTTTTGTTTGACCTTGCACAATATCCTATTTTCAGAACTATATTTATATATTGTCATTCAAATAAATTGGCATCCCTTTCTCAAAGGATTTATTTATCACCGAATAAGGCAATATGCTACTGCAAATAGAGAAAAGGGGAGAGGTCAAGGGAGCATGGGAACAACAGATAGGTGTTTTAAAATACAACTCACTTTTTAAGTACCAGATAATGCAATTCCATCAGAGAGTCTTATTACATTATGGAGTTTGTCAATAAACAGACTGGTGGCCTGAGTGGTCAGAATACCGAATTTTTTCTTGTATGAAACCAGCTATGTTACCTTGTATGATAATCATCTTCCTGGTCCAGTGTCCTTATTTCAAATTAACAGGCTGGCTTAATTTTGTTAAGGCCCTTTTTAGCTCTAAATTCCTATATTTTATACTTATTCCACTTGCGTTATATATTCCCAACTCACTAGTCCACAGTTGGAGGTACCAGCTATCCCTGTGGCTACTCGCCCTTGAGAAGGTAGTTTTCACGTAGGAATGTAAGTCTGATGTGATCAGACTTCCATATTTTTTTAAAAGAAACCAGAAATCTGGATTTTTATGTAAAATTTCAGACTTTTAAATATTGACCACAAAGTCTAACCGCTTTAAAACATTGTTTAATTCAAACTGAACGTAACAGTTGGTTGAGTTTAACCCATAGACTGCCAATTTATGCTTTAAAGCATTTATTCTGTCCTTACCATTTTCAATAATTACTTCTCTTGTCAGTGAACAACACTGCAGCATATTATTTTCCTGCTGCCTCTACAGAGAGAAGATCTAGTCCAGTAGAGTTGGATCATTGCATATGTAGGTTTAGTGTTCTACAATGACATTGTAGTTATGATATAGAGAAAAATTTTATCTTGGTCAAATCTTAGTTTAGAATCCCAAGGTATGATATGGCTACTTATTTCATATAGGCCCTAATTATAGAATTGTCACATTATTTGAGAGAAGAAAAGAGAAGTAGTTCAAAAGTACTGCGACCATCGATTTAGTAGAAAGCTTGCGGTCTATTTTATGTTTTTGAACAAAGGGTGGCATACTATTTCATATCTAACCCAATTATATTCCTTCTACAATTTTTACGCTTGGTGAGGTCGTCTAAACTTTATAAAAATTTAATTGAATCACAATGGTGTGGCAGAGAATCACATGGACGTTGGAGTCCGACTGTGGTGTGAACTTAATTTCAGACACTAATTGTATGACCTTAAAGTTATTAATCTTGTCTGTGCCTCAGATACCTGTTCTACATAAAGGGAAAATAATGCTTACCTATGATGCTTGTTTTGGGGAATAGAAATAACACATGCACTGCTATGGAGTGTATAATAAATAACAACCGAACTTAAACTAAATTTAGCATCCTTCTTTGGAAGCACCTCCTATGAGAAAGCTTCAGTTTGTGCCCTACAGAACAAGTAAATGTGAACAAAGCATTACCCCAGGTCTCAAAGACTAAATGCTCTAATTGGGGAAATAAAGCATAACATTCATGGTAGACTCTAATGTACATTAACAGACAGCAGGAGAACACATGTATGTACTCCTTTATGAACACTTGCATTATATTCCTTATTCAAAATTCCTTGAGTCATTTATTTCAGTAGGAAAAGGTGAATTGAGAGATATGCTAGCAAAGACCTCCCAGGAAAAGGAAGTAGTATAAGAAAAAAAGCGTATTTTGCAGAAAGCATAGGGCATATAGTAAAAAAAAAAAAAAAAAAAATTGATGGAAAATCAGTTTGGAAACAAAGGTTTTGAACAACTGATGCCATTAGCCGAGGTATTCAACTCCCCTATCATCAGATTCCAATAGAAATGGCTGAGGTAATAAAAATATGTGGGAAAATAAAAAATTGTGAAAGATGTAATAAAATTTCAGCTAAAGTTAGAAAAGCAAAATGAAACAGGAAGACTAAAGAAAGAATAAAAGAGTGACCTAAAACTTGTTCTCCTGTTAAGAGTCCGTGATCTCTGCTTGGGAAAGTAAGAGGTTAGAGGAGACTCCGGTAACTGTATTGATGGGACTCTAATTCAGAAAAATGGCAAGCCTGGGGTAACAACTCATGAGAAGCAAAAACTAGAGGACCACAAATTTTTATCATAGAGAAATGAAGGAAACTTACTGGGTTTCTCATGTTCTAGTAAAGGCCAAGTATGATTGATTTTTTTCCTTTATCTATGAGGACATGTAAATAGGGACTATCACTAAACACATATAAATGATGCCATATTCAAAAGAACAAGACCATTTTTTCATGGGTGAAATAGAAATATCACCAAATAAAAACAATATTATTTAAAAGGATAAGACCACTTTTTTAAAGGTAGAAGAAGAGGAAATCAGAAGTGTCCTGATTCCTGTTATTCATGTCATTTAAGAAGTCACAGCTATAAAAATTGAACAAGCAGTTGTGGAAAGGAATATTCTGAAGTCATGAAAGATTTCATGGGAAATTTTTAAATGCTTAATTAAAAGAAGGCAGTGAAAAGTTGATTGAATACCCTGAAAACTGAAAAATGATGTTTGAAACATTTAAAATACCTCCAAGAAACCGTGGAATAAAAAAAAGTGAAATTCGTAAGAGGGATAAAAAAGGAAAATTGAATACAGATTTAGGAAAAAGTCTACATATAGTAGAATGGAAATCAGTAAGGAACAGAATTGAAAAACAGAAAGAATAAGTAAAGAAGTAAAAGAAGAAATTGTTCTGAACTGAAGAAAGATCCAAGTCTTTGATTGAGAGGCCTCACCAATTATCAGGTAAGTTCAATGGAAATATACCAACACTTAGATATAATCTGTTGAATTTTTGAAAATAAAAGATAAAAAATAAACTTAAAAGCAAGAAAGCTAATTGAAACAGGTTGTAGAAAAAAGAACTGAAATGGTGCTGGCATTGTACTTCTCCAAAATACTAAAAACAGTAAGAATGGAGAATGAACAAAAGAGTTTTGAATTCTAAAAGATTTCATGCAAGAATTCTATACTTAACAAAATTGTCATTGACGTGTTTGCAAAAGATTTTTCACATTTGCAGGGGCTAGGTGAAGCATGTCATCGCTGTACCCTCCTAAAAAAATAAAACTACTTGAACACACATCCTGGGAAGACAATTGACAATTAAAACACAATAATGAACTCAAGAATAAGAAAGTCGAAGATAAAAAAAAACAATATTTGGTTTTGAGCAATGAAACTATTTTAATAATAATAATTATACCTTGGGTGATGAAACATTTTGAATATCAAAAATTATCTTTACAATAAAATATTCATGATAAGAAAAGTAATGATAATTTGGTCTAAAAATTCAGACTACAATACACAGAAACTTTGAAAGTGATGAAGACGTGAAAGAGTGAGAAAGTAAAATCATGTCTTATCACATACACTGGGGCAATAAATGGATGCTTTCATCACTGATATTAATAACTAGAGAAACTAGATTAGTGTGGTTTTAAAATGGCAGTTAATCTTTTTATCATTGTTAGGAAGGAAACATGCAAACCTTCCAAATTGCTAGAGAAAATATAACATCAGAAAATTTCATGATATAATAATTAAATAAAATAAGCAGCAATTATATATACTAAAATGTTAACAATTGGTTCTATATTAAGTATGTATGAAATAAGTTTGCTTGTTTACTTTTTTATGCTTGTCTGTATTTTACACGTTTCATAATAAACCCAAATTAATTATAAAATAAAAACATGTAATTCATATTTTTAAGTCAGTGCAACAAATGGTATTAAAATAATTATTTTCAAGTATGGAAAAATACTAATGATGTACTATCAAATAATAAAAAGAAGATGTTTTCATTTATGTAAATAAGGACATACGTAGATAGACCAAAATATCTTTGAATAGTGAAATTAAGATTAAGATCTATATCATGTTTCATATTTTTTACACAGGTTTTCTAAATACAATTACCTGGGGTTATTTTTATAGCAAAAATAATCAATCAAATACCGTTGAGAGCTTGGCTGGAGCTATGTTGTGTAGGATTTGAATACCAGATTAAGAGGTTTGGGTGTATTCTTGGCCAATGAGGAGCCACTGACGCTTTTTAAGAAGGGAAGTGATGTGAAAAGATTTGTATTTTGAGAAGATTAAGACAGAAGTATTGTTATTTTTTAAATTGGATTCAAGTGGAGAGTTGACTGGAATTTATTGTAATGGTCTAGACAGGAAGTAATAAGGGCCAGAATTACATCTCCTAGCATGGATAGGAAAGAGAAGTGACATTTGATGTAATAGAGAAGAACTGTCTAGGGGACTTGGTGACAGTGGTCAGCATTAGAGTTTGGGAAAGAGAGAAACTAAAGAGATATGGAGTCAAAGTTATTGAAAGAATAGTGATGCTCTTAGCAGGGAGAGAATAGTAAAGGGAAGTAAGAAGAGAATAGGTTTAAGACAAAGGATGATGAATTTGATTTCAAACATGTTGAATTTCTGTTACTGATGCAACATTAGTTCTTTGAGGTTTTTTACGAGATAGTGGCTGTACTCCACATAGAAAAATAACTTTTTGGAGCTCTAGTGGTCTCATTGAATGAATAATCTTCCCCTTCCTTGACAGCACATGGGCAGAAAAATCAGAGACTCCCAGCCCCCTGTGGCCGATGACCCACACAAGTGCCTGCTTCCTTCCCCAGCTTCAGTTTGGAAACATAGCTCTATCCCCAATACCAAACACAATACCTAGGTCGGAAAGTCCCTAGTTGATTTGTAATGTTCCCAGCCAGAACTACTCTTAAATACTTGCACTGGACTTGACACTTCATAGCGTCACCTCTACCTAGAGTATGAGGAGTCTGCAGAGACCAGGGTGGGGTGCTTCCCTACACTAAACCTCCCCTCCCCATTCCTACACTGCTCTGGAAACCTGAGATGTTCCTAGGGCTTGCTCACTTCTCTTCCCCAACCTGTGCTCCCAAGAATGAGCTATGCTGTTGTGTTTCCCTTGACCAACTTGAGGTGACCAAGGGGTGATTGTTTTGGAGAAGGAATATGGATTGAGGTGGGTATTGCTCCATGTGGCTAAGGCTCTTTGTGGTGAACGATGGAGGCAGATATGGAATAGAAGGTGAGTGGGCCCGAGTATGGGGCTTTCATTTGTACTTCTGCCAGGAATCACGCAACATACCTTGCAGAGAACGAGCAGAGGCAGGTTAAAGGGCACTTAAAATCTAGGAGTATATTAATATTTTGGTTACTGGTGCTAATATGCTGAGTATACAGGCTGGTAAGGGGAAAATTAGACACAGACTTTTTATAAGGCGTTTCTTCTAAACCACAATTAGAGGCCCATTTGAAGAGTTTCCTTTCCCTTTGTGACTCATGGAAGACTGAAATCGCCATTTCCTGTTGAGAAGAAACATAAGAAAAGAGATGTATCATTCTTGGGTTTATGCTGGTTTTCTGCGTTATTGGCCCATTTCCTAAATAAAGACCATTTTCCTCATGCTTTTCCTCAATCCATGCTTCCTTCCATATCCTCAGCACCATTCATAAGACCCAAACTGCTCTCAGAGAGTAGATTTAACCACTTAAATGACTTGTACATCTACCTCCATCCCCTTTTCAAAAACTCTACCTCCACACAGAGCCCTCCTGTCCTGTTTTATCATGTGCCCTGTATTTAATGACCACAGCTGATTGGATCAAAGGAAAGGCACCTGAACCCATGTCTCTGGGTGTTAGAAAGCAGTGATGATGCGTTGCCTAAGATGCCATGGTGGACCATGTGCAACCACAGGAGGCCAATCAAGATAAAGAAGAGAGAGAGAGATGCCAAGATGTAGACACCCATGCTGCCCAAGAGAAACAAAAACGTTGCCCCACTCCTAGACTTCCCAGTTCTAGTTCTTGTCCTTGTGTGGCCCATGTTTCTTTTTTCTTCTCTCAGCTGCCTGTAAAACTTCTTGTGCTTCTAGTACAAATCTTTTCTATAAGCTAGCTAAGTCTCTATTCCTTGTAACAAAGAATCACAAAGACACGTGTGTCAACGACATTTGGGAGAACTTAATTCATTATCCTTAATATCCAACAGTTGACTCTACTGGATTTGGACATGTTGAGTTTTCAGCTCTCGTGTAAGAATATTGCGACACGGGACGTTAAACAGCTTGACAAGGTCACTGAGAAAACTGATATTAGATCTGGGTGAGAAATCTTGGCTTGGTGTTCTATAACTCACTCCTACTTCATAAATACTGGTAATTGAAATGGGATCTACAACTTATCAAAAATATCTACACACTCCTGGGTGCAATGTGAAAATCTAATCTTTTCTGATTGTTTTTTCTTCCTCTTTACAGTTAGTCCCCCTTCTTAGCTTTTTCTAAATTAAGAGGCTGAGGCCAGTGAACAAAATTTCTGTATGCATCTCTTTCACCCTTCTGACTTTGCTAAAACAGCTTCCTGGGAAGGCAAGAAAGCAAACTTAACTTCATAGACAAACCAATCATTTGGCAAAGCTATTGAAACACTGGACATTTGAACAGTACATCAGAGCTCTCCCACTGACCTCAGGTCTCTCTCAAAATAATCAATCCTCACTGTGTACAGAGTCACAGGTGATGAGAGGCATAAAACCATCTTCTCTATCCACGATTTGCACATCTGCTCTGTTTTCTAGGAAGCTCCGAACTGGGCTGCCTAGATTGCCCAGAAGGAATTCTCTGCATATTCGCCATGAATTGTACGCAGTCCACTGTGGAATTGCATTTAGCAGAGAATACGGTTGGCAGGCTCTCTCCAACCTGCTTCCCAGATAATTTTGGCTCATGTACTGAGATGTTGCATTATATTTCAAACTTCATAGCAAATATGTAGGTAAAAGGGGAAAGGAAGTTATAGCTTCAAATCTTACAAGGCATTTCAGTTTATAAAATGCTTTCACACACATAACCTGACTTGCTCTCAGAAAACTCTATGAAATAGATACTACTGTCTCCTCTTTTATTTTAGAGATGAGTACACAAGCCTCAGAAAAGTTAATGCCTTGCATAAATGGCAGAGCCAGCTAGTGCTTGATCTCCAAGTCAAGTGTTTCTGCCCACATCCTGCTACCATTCATTTCTTCATTCTGCAAACATTGCTTGAGTATCTATGTGGGTTGGGCACTGCTCTGAGAATGGGGCACACAATAATGAATTTCTCTCTCCATCTTGGGAGATCAGAGCAGGTAGATGAGCTGAGAAGAGAAGGAAGAAGTGGTAAATGTTACTCAGGCGAAGTGGGAGGGTGCAGAGCATTCTAGGCAGACCAAATTTTTATTTCTAAACTATCCCAATGGACTTGAAAAATAAAAAGGAAGTTAAGGAAGCTGAGAACTAAATTTCTACAATTGTGTAATCTCTTGTTTAAATATGAAGATATGCATCAATTAGATTTCCTTTTATCTTTAAGAATCATGTGTCTTGTCACTACCTTCTCAAGAGCAAAGAAAGTTGAACACTTTTCAAAGTGGCTTTTGGTTTTTGTATATTTTTTTTTTCACTAATTTAATGATAGTTGTTTGGCAATCTGGTTTGTTTTTACCATCTCAATGATAATTGAAGATGGAGTTTTGACGGTGTCATTTTCATAAAGACTGGGAGGCTGTTTCCTCTTTTGAGGTCACCCTTTACAAAGGCTGGAGCCTACTTTTCCCAAAGCCAGATGGAATGGGTTGCTCACACAGCAACCTTTAGAAAGAGGGCTACTGGTTGCAAGGGCAAAGCCTGTTCCTGGATATTCCAAGTGGTGATTATGCAGAAGGGACACCTCCAACCCGGTATGCAAACTCTTGACTCCTTTCACTACACACAGAACTTGTCTCTATGACACGGACTAATAGAGTCACGGGCAGGACCAAACTGACAACCTGGTTTGGATGTGTTAGAAGGCTGACTTTGTCAGCCCTGAGTCTGGCAGTTGTCAGAAAAGAAGAAAGGATGCAATTCATGCTAAATCATTAAGTCTTTGGAGCATAGTTTCGTCATCTTTCTAATAAATCCCATATTCCACTGGTTTTGAGTAGAGTCAACATCCAGACAACATAATAGACATTGCATTTGGAAACAGGAGAATATTCACAGGGATGAGGAAAGGAGGTAGATTACAACACAAGCTCGACAACAGCACTAGGAAGGAGTGCAGGGACCAGCACAGGACCTGGGTTGGATTACCTGCAACACCTACAGGATGCCTATGTGGGTTGTCAAGGGACATGGTTAAAACTCTGTATTCAGTTATGGTTATTTCTAAGTGAATTCATTGGAATTAGTTGGGTTGGCAATTCATGAGGGGAAAACTCAGTACAAGGTCAATAATTAGGGGCTACGTGAAGAACAAGGAGTGTGGGCAGGCACCTGCTGCTGGTTGAATGGCTTAGAAGGCTTGAATTCAGGATGAATTAAATTTATACATCAATAGTTGCCGGAGGGGAAAGGGGGTGGGGGAAGGAGGGAGGGGGATTCAAATACGTGGTGATGGAAAGAGAACTGACTCTGGGTGGTAAGCACACAATGCAACACATAGATGATGAAGAACTGCATGCCTAAAACCTATGTAATTTTACTAGCCAATGTCACCTCAATAAATTTAATTTAAAAACAATTAATTTATAAACAAATTTATAAATTTATAAATGAATAAAGTAAGGTATCAGAAAACACTTGTAGTATGACTGTTACAACATTATTATTATTAATATTATTATTAAAATGAATAGAACTCAGTTCTTTGAAGGCGTTCACAGCTCTGAAGGGGAGAAGTAAATTAAAGGACATCGGGGTATGAGTTAGAGCAGGCATGTCCAACCTGCGGCCCAGAACGCCTTTGAATGTGGCTCAACATGAATTCTTAAAACATTATGCGATTTCTTTTGCGACCTTTTCTTTAGCTCATCAACTGTCGTTAGTGTTCTTGTATTTTATGTGTGGCCCAAGACAATTCTCCCAATGTGGCCCAGGGAAGCCAAAAAGTTGGACACCGCTGATTTTGGGTGTTTTGATAGTGAATGGCATGGCATGCAAAGCCGGTGGAGATGGGTGAAAAAGAGTTTGCAGAATGAAGAAAAAGCAAGTACATTCCAGGATAAGAGAACTAATTACCTGTTGTCCCACATACCTCTCTCCACTAACCCCTGTTGATTAAATCAAACATGTTATTTGAGAAAGCTCACCTTTGTCACTGTGAAGGGTAAATTTAGCATATTAGAAATATAAGCCCTAAAAAAAAGAAAGCAAGAAAGAAAGAAGAGAACAAAAGAATACAAGCCCTAAGGACTGAAAGCTGTGTGGTCCAATAGAAATATAATGTGAGCCACGAATGTAATCGTATAATTTGTAGTAACCACATTTTAAAAAAAAGAGTGAAAAATATAGTTTAATTTGATTTGACCCAACATATCCAAAATATTTTCCTTTCAACATATAATCAATGTAAAAACATTTAGGTGACGATTTACATTCTCTTTTTGTACTAAATCCTTGAAATCTATTAGGTAATTTTATATTTTATACCGTATGCCAACTTAGGCTAGCTATACTTCACAGACTCCATAGACAGCACATGTGGTTACTGAACAATCAGAAAACCAGCTTGTTAATTTTCAGGGTGTGCTACCCCACAGGAGGGCAAGCCTAGAATGGATCACAGGGAAGGCAGAAAGTACAGACCAGGAGCTTAGCAGGCACTCAGATGATGAGCTTTGCTTGTTTCCGGATTGTATCCCAAGCTGGCCAGCAAGGTCAGTGCCGGTGTCTGCCTCTCCACCCACAGAAAGTATGTTCAAGTCAAGTTTTCCTGGGAAAAGTCTCATTTTGCCTTTCTTTTTAATTTTACTTTTAAAAGCCCACAGGCTATTCTTCCCAGTCCTTAATAATGTTTTTTCCAGCTCTCTTAAAAACAGGGCCCTGCAATGTCCCTCACATATTAGCCCCAGTGGACCCTGTCTGTGTTTCATAGAAACGTTGCCCAGAAATGAGCTCATGGACCGTCTCATCCCGGGGAGAGGCGAGTAGTGCTGTCTGGGGCACCAGGAGCAGAGGTTAGAGGCGAACTCAGTGTCCCTGAAATAATGAGCTGCTACTTCCACTCACGGAGACCAGGGATAGACGGTGCCCAAAACTGACTCAGCTCTGTTTGAGACATAAGAGAGAATGGGTCCTTGCAGCTCCTTGATCCCATAGTTTAAGATGACCAAGGGAGCCCATCATTGTGGACTTGCCCTCTTAGGCTCTTGATGGATGCCCTGGCACGCACCCAGACTTCTGTCCCTCATGCACTACCAATACCTAAAAATAAAATAGCACATAGGGTGCCATAGCACTGGACTTGGTCTTTTTCACTAAGGAAAGTTCCCAATTATACTTTCACTCCGGCAAGCTCAAGGGAAGCTATCCAGCACATGGCTGTAGCTGCCAGATCTGTCTTTGAGACAGCAGGGGTGAAGAGACAATCAGTAGACGACACTGCTATTTGGATGAGTCCTGTGCTATCCTTACTGCTTATGGGAGTTGCCTTTGTTGTGTTTGGATGCCAAAGAGCTATTTGAAAGATATAAGCTATTTCTATTTATCTTTTTTGGCAGTAGATAACTCAGGATCTCTCTGAAATTTGCTGGGAGTGGTGGTTAAAAGGCATGTACTCTAAGAAGATGCCATATATGTCTTGAAAAGCCAAGTTTTTGTTTCTATTGTACCATCATCATCTATTATTACTATTATAGTTGTTGTTTTCTCCAGTTTTGCTCATTTCTTGAGCTGTATATATATCTTGATTATTTAAGTGCATTTACATTCTCTCTACTAAAGGCTTTTAGGCAACCTAGTCCTCCAGAAGAAAATAAGTGTGAATTTATGTGCATATATGCAACTTCAGCCTTTATTTGAGTACAGGTAAATAAGTAAGACAAGTCATTATTAAAATCATTACACCCGGGTCATTACCCACAATACCATCTGCATATATTTTATCAAGCCTCCTTCTATTAAAAAGCCATTAAATTACTTCTTGCAGAAAGCTTATAAATCAGCCTATATGACAGATAAATAGGACACCAAGTAAGTTTGTTTTAATTGCCCCTGCTACCATCCAGTGTCACTCTGTCTATTTATTCAGTAATAGCACTTCAACGAAATCTGATGTTGTCTGTGGGTTGGAGGATAAAAGTAGGACTGCAATACTGGAATAAGAGGCTGAATTCCACATGATTCTATTTATACAGGGCAATAGATAGCATGATTTTAAATATAAAATGTACTTCCCTCTGGTGGAAAATGATTTATTTGTTAACAATTTGAAACGGTAAACAAAAGCAGAGAGGATTTTGCAATTATATTTGTGCATGGTACGTTACCCATAGAATCTCACTTGAAACCCATCTAAACACCCAGGGTAAGGGAGGTGTATTGCCTTTGGTATGTGTCAGTGTATATTATGTATAGGAAGTTTAATCCTCTCTGTTCTCCAAGCCCTCCTCTATGCCCTACCATTTGGTATCAGTCCTAGTCTAGTCCTTACTGCTTGTGGGAGTTGCCTGTGTTGTATGTGTATGCCTATGGGATAGTTTAGGGTGACCCAGACAAGAGGCCAACCTGATGGTTGAATTCTATATTGTTGGAGCTGGACAAGGTTTCTCATCTAAGACAACAATAGATGTTGAGACCATAAGAATTGGCTCAGCCAAAAAACAAAAAACAAAAAAACCTGAAACCAACCAACCAAACAAAAACAGTAAAAATAGAACCAAGAACCAAATTTCAAGTGAGAATGAAAATGAACGTTCGATCTGGAAGGGCCAAACTTGGAGACCAAAGTTGAGATTTAGAGGCAAGAATTTAGAACTAGGCAGATTTACCACTCTTGGGGAGGAACAAACTTTCCTCTACTCTCAAGATTCTTCTGGCTGGTCTAATAACCAAATAAACAGGAGACAGGTTAACAGGAGAAAAATAACCAAATTTAATACATATGTATGGGAACTCCACATGCATGACAGAGTAAGCACCCTCACATGCAGGAGAGGTTCAGAGACAGAAAGGGGGATCTAGGTATACAAGACATTCTGAGCTAGGAGTGAGGTAATGCACCTTGTGGGCTTCAAAGGGTCATTGCAGGATGATGAGAGTAGATACTCAGTAAACAGAAGTTTACCGTCATATAGATAGGTGAAAAGATGATGTGTCTTACAGGCCAGACTCCTAATTCATATTCTTCTAGGTAGTTAAAGGGAGGAGCAGAAGTGTCTCTTGAGCCAGCAGCTGAAGTTGCCTTTAGCTCAAAGTAATCTGCATACCACTGGGCTTCTTGGTGTGGCTCATTCTGAACCCCACACCATCTAACCAGTAAATGCAGAATTTGAATAGCAAACCCCTGTTTACCATGACTCTAAAGTATAACACCATACTTCCTTCTCTTCTATTAATAACTAGATTTTAGTGGTCAAGTCATTTAACCTCCTGCTTCGTAGGTGCAAATACATCTTGACAAGACGGTTATACTTACGAAGAAGTTCTGAAGTTCTGAAAATACTATGCAAATGTAAATCTTCGTCCTCAGATAATTTTCCACTTCCCAGGAATACTCAGATCTGTACTTTAAAAAAAAAGAAAAAGAAAAAGGAAAAAAAACAAAGGAAGAGAGGAAGGAAGGGAAGGAAGGAGGGAGGAAAATGGGGGTGGTGAGAGAAAGAGACAAGAGAAAGTCGTGTCTTTGCATGGTCTATATAGTTTCCAAGTAGATAAAAATCTAGGGTATTCGTGGGCTGTTTCATTTTCATGTTACTGAATTTTGGTGGAATTTTTTTGTAGAATCAAATTGTTAATTGATTGAATTGAATGTTTGTTAATTAAATCAAAGCAAGTGAACCAACTTTGTATTGATCCATTGGAAAAACACCTTTCTGATGGTCCTGGTTCCTCTAGAGTTTTAAGGCTTATAGTGTGTCATGATGTTCACCCAGGAGACTGAGTGGGCAACTTCTGCAATTGGCTTATCTTCTGTGGTTCCTCTAAAAAGCACATATAAAACCCCTTTGGTGAGGACATTGTTCAATATGTAAAAATGCAGTAACACACTTCTTCTACTGCTAGGTGGAGGATAAATTTTTCCTTCCATGAAAAATTAGTATAATTTCTTGAATGTTTTTATGGATATTGAGAGTTTTGTAACTGAGCATGTTTCTGTTTTTGCTTTAATTTCCACAAAGTTCTGAGACAAAAAGTTTGGCTAACCTAAATCATCTATGTTACATATGTATGCTTGCATGCTTATATATTTGTGTTCAGCTGTCCCCTCTTTCTTTAATGACCATTTTTATTGTATTTTTCCTGATTTTAGTATTTAAAAGATATTGTATATTTTTATTACATGTATTTCCTAAAAGCTGACTCAAGTTTATGTGGTAAACAACCAGTAAAATTTGCTGTAGTGTTAAATTGTATACATAAGACCTTAGTGAATTTAAGTGATAAATAGAAACATTAGTCATATGGTATTTCATTTTACTATCTGAGTTTCAGAAATACCAAAAAAAAAAATCCCCAATAATTTTCTCCTTTTCTCTCCATTAACAGAATCCTACTTATCCCTCATGACCCAGCTCCACTTCTGCTTTCTTCATGAAGCCTTTTTGGCTGTTCTAACCAAATGAGTCTTTTTCTGGAATTTCCATGGTACTCTGAGCTCAGAGCACACAGTTTAACATTTGATTGCGCCGCCTTGTATTTTTCCTTCATTGCTTCTGCTCTAGCCACACTGGTCCTGCATATCATTCCTTGATCTGCCTGGTTCTTCCCCAACGAAGACTTCGTTTTCCAGTTTCCACCTGTTGGAAATGGTTGAAAATGGCCTCTCCTGACTTTTTCTTATCAGATTCTACGTACTTACCAGGGTCCAGGTCAAGCAACTTGTTTATTTTTTTGCTTTTTGGTATGTGGGTAGCTCCCTGGCTGGGAATCGAACCCAGGCCGCAGCACCGACAGCGCCAGCGCCGAAGCCTTAGCCGCTACACCATCAGGGAGCTCCCCAGGTCAAGCAACTTTGCCCCATGAAACTTGCACAGCCCATGTCAGCCAAGAATATCTAAATTCAAAGTGCCGATGATCTATTTTATGGAAAATTCTTCTTATCAATATTTTTGGGTATCTTCCATGTGGTTCTTATGACCCAATATTATAATGATTTAAATTTCAAATTTCAAACTTGGGGAACTATGGAAAATATATGGTTGTTTTTGTTTTTTTGCTTTTTGGTATGTGGGTAGTTCCCTGACTGGGAATCGAACCCAGGCCGCAGCACTGACAGCGCCAACACTGAAGCCTTAAGCCACTACACCATCAGGGAACTCCCTGTATGGTTGTTATTAAGACAAGTTCCACATCTCTTTCTCTAACCTGTGAGAGTGGTTTTTCCAAATTAGCTATGTATCAGAATCACCTGTGGCAGTAAATAAATGCAGATGTACAGTCCCTACATTAGATTGATGATCCCTAGGGATCTGGTCTGGATATCCATGTTATTTTGATGCATGGCCAAAGCTAAGAACCATTAGTCTTTGGAGAGAACTAAGGAGATTAATTAGGGAGATTACATAAAACTGCTACCTGTCCAAGTTTAAACTTTGCTAGAACGTAATAGATCAGTCCCTCCGCAAGACAACAATGCATGTTAGTGGTTAGAGAAAAAGTTTACCTCTTAACAAAATGACAGTTCCCTAGTAATTTGCTAGATATTGTAACCTTTTCCAAAATATGTTTACCATCTCCTTCATCTCTTACTTTAAGTTCTGAGTCTTTGTTCTTATTTATTTATTTATGTATTGACAACAAGAACGAACCATGAAATCTATACTGCCATTACCTGAATGCTCAGCTCGGGGGTTTAGGGTCTATTCTTGCCCAAACTTGTATAATTATACCTAATATCTGTATTAGTTAGTACCTTGGGTTGCAAGTGACAACAGATCAAATCAAATGAATTTAAGCAATACTAGGAATCTATTAGGTAAGAGTTTACTGGCTATGGTAGAGACAGGTTGGCTATTAACAAACTATTGCCCCTCTCCCAGAGGCATGCAGCTGCACCCATTTCCCATCGTCTCTACAGCTGAGCACGTCCATATGACTGGGTTCTGCCAATTAAATGTGGGCAGGAAGTGATAAATACCACCTCTAGGTCTGACCCATGATTCCCTGCTCTGGGAAACACTCCGTTTTCTTTTTCCGTTTTATCCCTGGGTGGAGAAAGTTCCAAGGATAGAAGAGAAGTGGTGGGCGAGATGAAAAGCATCTGAATCCCCGAGTCACTGCTCAAAAAAAGCCATCTAATGGAGGAACGCAACCAGTATGAAATGTGTGAGTAAAATGAAAAAAAAAAAAATATATATATATATATATATTGTTATAAGCCACTAAAATCTTGGAATGGTATTAACTATTGAATATGCTAGATTAGCTCACATAATGGAAAGAAAAAAGGAACCACCAAGTTGTTAGTAGGGCTACTAAGAAATTGGCGTCCTTTAGAAACAACTAGAACTAACATTAAAATGTATTTATAAATGTCTGTTACTTGTTTCTGAAGAGCTATAAAACCATCTTCTCCCAATCCATGAGAAGGGTGAGAGAGATTAGGTGCTATAAATTTTACTCAGAGAAAAGAAATTTATTGAAATTTAGACGCACTTCCTACGTAGGAGAGAATACAGAGAAAAGGCGTTCTAGAGGCATTGGATAATACCCAAGGGGCTCATACTGAAACTTGGTACTTTATCTGTTGGGCCCCTGAGTTAAGGACAGTTTTTCTGCTTTCCTTGAGGGGAAAAGAAGATGATTCTCTATTAATACTTTTCTAGGGCTTAAGACCCTGAACCTTTGCTTTGACAACAAAACGAACCATGAAAAATACTGAAAAATGCAGAATGTTACAGTGACTTTTAGAAAAGCAGACTAAAGAGATGTGTATTTTACTCTGATAAATTATTAATGTTTTACTTATTTATACCTTGGCTGCTTTATAGAATAACAATCACCTTGTGGATTTGCTGTATAACACTATTTTTGACTTGCTAGTCTTATTTTAATAAGTGGCTAATAGTTTCTCATCGATGGCTTATTGACATGTTATATCTTCCTCTTCCTACTCCCAAGTTTTATTTGGATGTATGAATTTTGATTTGAAATTCTGTTAAATTATGAAAAGAAGGCACACCATTGTTACAGAGCAAGCCTAAATCAGGAATGTCTCTCTTTTCTGCTCTAGAACATGCTTTGCTTCTTTGGATTGTATTGAGATAAGGATTTTAGAATATCAATAATCTCATATGTTGATCAAAGAGGTTTAATATCCTTTGTTTTCTCTTAAATACTTCACAATGTCAAGGAATACTGGACTATTATGTGCTCTTTTAAGTCTTTGCTGAAGGTGGGAAACTTCAATAGTCAAAACATTCTCCTTCCCCCAAGACCCAAGATGCAATACAAACAATAACAAATGAAACTCACTGTCCTACAAATGAACCACATACAAAAAAGAGGGTGGGGAAGGAAAGAACTGAGTAAAATCTTGATAAACAGTACTATAGATGAATACTGTAAAGCTAAAGATAGAAAGAAGTATGCACAAATCTGTTAGGCTCTAGATAGTAAATTTGTGGTTCAAAGAGATAGGGATTAGCAATTCTGTAAATTTTTAATTTATATTCTAGGATTCAATAAATAAATAAATATGATGGTGACCTGATAATGAAAGCCAGGTTTCTTGTTGTCAGGAAACAAACAAACAAACAAACAAAAACTTGCAAGTGAGAGGGGAAGGCCAGAGAGAATGATGAATTATTATTGAATTGGAATGGCAGTATTAGTAGGAACTCCTGGTTTTAATAGAGATGAAAATAGATATGGGTGTTTATGTAAGAATGGGTTAGAATACACCCATTTATTTCCGGCTATGCCACTGAGAGTGCCTAGAGGAAATGAGAACCTAGTAGCAAAGAGAACCCCCAGGCCCAAGATTTTGGTTTCTTAATGCCATCCACCAGTTCCAGCATCCAGACTCCTCAGGGAAATGGCAAATTCAAGGGCTGGGGTCAGGAAAATACAGGGTGAGCCTAGAATATTTTATGATGCTAGAAAAGGAGGTAGATCTCCAAAGCTGATGAGAGCATGTCAAGGCATCATCTTGAAGGAATTCCAAATGACACATCTGAGATAATTTGTGTAATCACTCAGATAATGATAACCATGGCTTAAAACACATAGCATAAACTAAGTATCCATGACTCCACATTGACATAAATAATGAAATAAGTGGTGGAGAAGGGACAGTTCCTTTTTTTTTTTTTTTTTGGGACATTTCTTTTAAGCTGAATCTCAATTAATAAATGAGGAAGGTGTGGTAGAAATAAACATCTGAGAAACCGTCAGGCCAAGAGAAGTCTAACGTAACAACGTAATATGGCATCCTGGGTGGGAGTCTAGAAAAGGAGAGTAGGTAGAACTAAAGAAATCTGAATAAACTTCAGACTTTAGTTAATAATGGATCAATATTGGCTGATTAATTACAACACAAATATTAATGTGAGATGTTAGTAATGGGATACTAGGTATACATTATATGTGTGCTTTAAAACTGTTCAAAAATAGTCTATTAACTTTTTAAAAATCATTTGGTAAATACCATCGTAGTGATTGTTGCAGTCGAGCTCATCAGTGGATGTTAAAATCGGTTGGCAAAAATATGAAGAGAAGTAGAACATTCGATGTAGTTCTGAAGCACCTGAGCATAAAATGCTTATTAACTTCAAAGGGAAAATAAGTAACGTTATAGTGGAGAAACCTGGCGGGCACCATCTTATCCAAATGATTAAAGATAACATCACCAGGAATAAAACTTATCAACAGCCTGTGACTCCTAATATTATGCAATGTCTCTATAGGAAGTTATACACGAATCATCTAGGGATCTTGTGAAACTTAAGGGTTCTGCTTGAGGGATGGGGTCTGAAATGCTGAATGTCTAGTGAAATTCCTCAGATCGGACAGCTTCTGTCGATTGGACCATACTTTGCAAATCAAAGCCTGTGGGACAAACCTGTTACTTTTTCAGCAAAGGTGGAGTGAGAGCCGGGGTGAGGTGGCAGGGGAGGATTCTCATCCCTACTATGACCTGTCCCCAGGTTTTCCTTTACCTTACTTGAGGTACAAAGGGAAGCATTTCCTTCCCCAATGCTTTTTTAGTGTCATACACACCCAAAACTCAAATAAGTATTAGCTCTAAGCAAAAAACTTTAGATTGGGGGAGGGGGAGGGAGAAGAGAGAAGGGGTGGGAGAGGTGCGAGGGGGAGCCAAATACATGGTGATGGGAAGAGAACTCACGCTGGGTGGTGAACATATGATGCAACTAATAGACGAAGCACTGCAGAATTGTACACCTGGACCCTATGTAACTCTTGCTAACCGATGTCACTCCAATAAATCTAACAATAAAAATATTTTTATATATGAAAAAAAGCTTTAGAGCTTTTAAGTGAGAGATTTGCATGTGACTAGAGGTTTTTTTATTTTTTTTCCTTAGAGCAGATATGTAGCCCATCTGTTTTAGATGAGGAAAAAGATCTAAGCATACTTAATAGCAATAGTATTGCTATTTTGTTGGTAGTCTCCGCCTGTTAAAATCATCTGGTGACCTTGAGCAGAAAACACTGTTACACTGTGTATGGAAGGGCACATGTAGGGACTGATCATGAAGGCTTATCACAGCTATTACAGAAGGCAGAGCCAGCACGTCGGTACCGATGCCGAAGAGAAACTTTCAGCAGCATGGGGGCCGGACAGCATGGAAGCTCACTTGCTGGTGTTGATTCAGATGGAATTTTGTGTCCTCATAGAATTCTGCACTTGGCAGCTGTTTGGGCTTCTCAGGAGCCAGCTAGGTTGCTGCTGGCCTGGCCAACATCCCTAACGTTCCCATTTCAGAGACAGCAGCTGCCTAATGATGTAGAACTAAAGGGCCCTCTACAGCAGGATGATTTTAAAGAGCCCTTGAGTTATTTTGTTCTTGGCCTTGGGAGTTGGACTGGAAAGATCCGAAAGATCCTCCACTCTAAGCAAGCACGGATGGCTCTGCTCCCCGGTGTGACTGCCTTTTATGCTTCAGGGTCATATAGGAATTCATGAGAGCTGAGCCATCCGCATTGCAGAAAATGAAACTGGGGTAGGAGCATGTCCAGGTGTCACCGTGTTAGTCAGGCCCTGAGGAGGCTGCCTCTCAGCTAGCTGCTGGCACCGAGTCCAGGTGGCTGGAGACAGCATAGTTTTCATTTTTATTTTTGGTCCCAGGACATTTTTTTCTGGCTCCACATAACAGTTTCTCCTTTCAATCCTTGTGCTCACAGCAGGCTTCCCTACTGTGTTCGGTCATGTTTGAATCAACGATGATTTGGAAAACCTGCCTGGCTTTTGATTGAGCCCTGTCATCCCTCCTCCCTTCTCTAATGTTGCCTCACCAATTACCTTCCCTGATTCGGTGTCCCACATCCCACAGACAAGTGGCATTTCACCTTTCCCATAATGCTAGAGACCCTTTCCCTGCATTTATCAGGATCTCTTAAGGCGGGGGAAGCTTTCCAAATTCTGAGGGATAATCACCTCTAATCCAGAATTCTATTTTTTTAATTGGTTAGTTAAATCATATAGGTTTCAAGTGTACAATTTTATAACACATCATCTATGTGTTGCACTGTGTGCTCACCCCCAGAGTCAGTTCTCCCTCCATCACCACGTAGTTGACCCCCTTCCCTCCCCCCCCACCCTCCTCCCCTCTTACCCTCTGTTAACTAGAATTCCATTCTACGTACGTCAAACTTCCAATAACCTGCCCCCAAAATAGTCAATATTATTTCTGATAAAGTGTTTCTTGTAAAGCTGCTGAAGATATGGCACATGGAAGTAAGGAATAAAACAAAAATACAAGCATCTGGGATCCAGGAAACATGGAAACCAACACAGGAGAGCACTGAAAGGAAGAGCCAACGTGATGGTGGAGAAAGATCCCAGACGGCAGCTGTGAAATGAACCTCAGGATTGACGGTTCAGATTGAAACAAGGGAGGAGAGGTCTCACAGATGAGTTAAATTAAGCTACATTGGGAGTTTGCAAGGAAGCAAAATATGGGGGCGGGGGGGGGGGGGAAGGCATGTGAAATCTCCCACTTAAAAATATGGGACAAGTTAAGAGCACCGTACACGTGCTGTGAAACATGAAGAAGCAAATAGTGAGGAGGAACAGCTAAAGGAGCTGCAAATGTTGACAAATATTTGCCTCTGAGGCTGAGACCCGGAAAGGAACACAAATTAGATGGCTGTTTTTGTTGAAAGGCTTGGAAAAGTGTCTGACATTTTCACATATATAATTAAAAAGTACATATGAAAATGTCAGACATTAATTGTTTTTATTTTCGGATAAGTAGCTGGACGGATTTAATACTTGAAGGGAGATGTAACACTGTTAATGGTGTTAAGAATCAGGTGACTAAAGTAATTCAATTCAAAAACCAGTTATTAAGCACGTGCTGTGTGCCAGATGCTATGGAGACAAAGACAAACAACATTTCTTCCCTCAAGGACCTCACAATCTAGGCCACATTAAGACTTGCACACAAATACTGTGATGCAAAATGTGATAAGAAACATTGCAAATAATGCCCTGGGGCGTATAGAGGAAGGAGCAGTGATGTCAGTGTAGCCTGATTGGGGAAGGGTGCAAGGAGAGTTGCTTGTGAATGGCATTGCCCAATACCCAGTGTGAACTGGTTTTTTTTCCAGTCTTCTTGTTCTTTTTCCATTTGAACAGCGTGTCAATGATAAGGAATGTCTCTTCTCAACTCTAAAATATCATTTGGGTTAGGAGCAATAGCAAAGAGGAAGGGCACTACAGGCGAAGAAGAAACTATAAGAGAATTGCAGAGATAGGATGACTGTCTGAAGAGAATGGCAGGTTATCACATGAGAGTATAGAGTGCATGAAGGAGACCTGGCCTGTGCTCTGTGAAGAGCAGTGAATGTTCAGAGAAAATCAACCTATTCAACCCAAATAAACGAATGAGATCACGAAAGTAAACTGGTTCTTAGTGGGTCCCAGGCAAGAGTTGTGGTTGTCCTTGTATTCCCAGTGCCTAGCTGTGTCTGGCATGAGATAAATAGGCCAAGTTAATAGAATGGAATTAACCATCTGTCTTTTGAGGTAAATGTAAAGGCGTCATTCCCTGAGGGATCATCACTAATGATAATCGCAACTAGAAACAGTAACGCCGAGGACTCACATTTACTGAGTATTTCACATGTGCTGCATTGAAGTGAGCACTTTATTGGATCATTCTGGTTTCTCTAGGTTGTAGGCATTACTAGGACATTCATTTGATAGATAAGTGAAACTGAGACTTAGAGAAATTGAGTGACCTGTAGCTTTTGAAACAGATACCTCTCTTCTCTTTATTCTAAGTACATAGGTGTTTAGATCACCCATTTACGAAATTGTGTAACATTTTTAAAGGATCGTGATATTGTGATACTGCTTTATTTTGTTCTTCAGGGAGCCCAAATTGTTGCATTTTATTTAAAGTTGGCCACGAAATTATATAAATATGGTGCAATTGTGGTTTAAAATAGTACATATATCTGGAAGAAAATAGAGCATACTATATTTCGTTAAATTTAAGATGGTAATGAAAGTATGGTGGACCGTCATTTCCTATACCACTAAGAAATAAAATACGCAGCTAATTAAATTATGACATTCCACCAATTCTGAGACATTACCCCATTTCGGAAATGTTAAAATGTTAGAAGATGTCTATCTTATGAGTGAAATATGCTGATTAAAGGGTAATTGTAAATGGTTTAAATTCCTTTTCTTATAAATTTTAGCCAAATACTTCTTTATACTCAGAGAATTATAGAGACAAAGAGATATTGGGGGAAGGGGATTTTAATGAGATAAAAGTGATTAAAAGACTCTCGTGTTTTACTCACTTTTATCTCATTAAATTTTTTTTTAATTTAAAAAAGTGTTGATGAAACAATATTAGGAGATAGAAAGGGCACTGGCAAAGCTCAGGAAAGTAGTTAACGAAAGAAATAACACTGTTGCATAAATAGAAACTATATTAAAAGCAGCAGCAAAAAATAGAATGGATATTACTCAAAACATTTCAAATCTCAAAACCATCATGTCAGTGACATGATATTCAGGCTTGAGGATATCACAAAGGAGAATGTCATTAGAGAGCTGATAGATATGAAAGCTAGAGGAGATTGAACCATCTTATAATTAGTATATCTGAGACACAGAACACATAGAAATGGAAATATATTCAAAGACAAAATAGAAGAAAAATCTCCACAAATAAAAGAAACAAGAATTTCTAGCATGTAGGGGTGGGAGATCAATCCTATAAACATAGAGACAGAAAAAGCCATTTATCTTTGTGATCTGGTCTTTGAGCTTCCTTATTGCCATTTCAGGGTTCTAAAACATATATATATATATATATATATATATATATATATATATATAGCCAAGAAATGCCACAGAATGATATTTTCAAGCAAGCAAGGAATCACAAAATATAGTTCTCACAAACCCTTCTTAGATAGAAGACAAACAAAAACATAAATGAAAAACCATCCTTGATGAATAAATTACAGCCTTTCAAGAGATAGATCAAATAAAGAATTCAGAAAAAATAAAAAAGCTGTCAAGAAACCTAGAACCAATGTAAACCTGGGCCTTAGTTTGAACAACAGGGGAATTTGATGACAGACTGAATGTAAATGTTGAAAATCTTGACAATGTAAAATGAAAATGTGATGCACGCACATGTGACAGTGTAGGAAAGGAGAGGTGAAGAGAGCATAGGTGAGGAAATCGTCAGATTTCACAGCTGGAGGTATCACATAGCATAAGTACTGCCTAAAGTTGGAAAAAATAAATGGAGCTTTGATACTCAATATTAAATTATAAACATAATTACTAAAAAACTGCCATAAGGAAGAATAAAAACAAAAACAAAGTAGATAAAGTACCATATAAGAATAGGTGGAAAACGAAGTTAAAAAAATTCATACCTCGTGAGTAGTTTTAAGACCCAACTTAACCTGTTATAACAATGGCTATAATTAAAGAAAGTCATCTTAAAAAAAAGATTTACAGTTTGTATTTAAAACAAGCTACAACACTAACAGATAATTCATATAATTAAAATATGAAAACCCAGGAACAACATACACATTAATTAATTGGAGGTTACTTAGACATATTTCAGCCCAGCCACACCACAGAATAATCTAGTGATTAAAAAGAAGACAGATGTCTATCTGTCACTTATCTATCTATCTATCTATCTATCTATCTATCTATCTCTGAGTATATATGTGTATATCTATCTATCATCTTTAATTTATTCATCCATCTACTTATCTAACATGGATATAGATATATATGCTAATACATAGATGTGGCTAAAACTTTCTCTTATCTGAAAAGAACAAATTGCAGACAATTTATAATAGCATGAAATTGTTTGATTAAGAAAATTTATAAACAGAAAATTCTGGAAGAACGTCAAGAAGCTATATTAGTTATGTCTTGGATAATGCAATCCATATTATATCTTTATGAATTTTAATCATGGCCATCTATGACTTCTAAAGTTAACTTTAACTTTAGAAAATAAAACTTACTTTTCTTTTTTTTTTTTTTTTAGTTTTTTAATACAATTTTTATTTGTTTATATTTATTTTAATTCATTTTTATTGTTAGGCTTATTGGGGTGACATCTGTTAGCAAGGATTACATAGGTTTCAGGCATACAACTCTACAGTGCATTGTCAATTTGATGTATAATAAGTTCACCACCTAATGTGACTTCTCTTTCCATCACCTTATATTTAGCTTCCCCCCTTCTCTCCCACCCCCTCCCCTTTCTCCCCTCCCTATCTTCCTTCCATTCTACTGTAAAATAATGCTATTATTGCATAGTTAATTGTAAAACAATGACTAAATATAGTATAATACATTAGAAGTTGATTTTCTATTTAAGCTAGCTAAATTAATGAAATTTTGGAGAGAATATAGCATACGTTCATCATTTATATATATTTTTTCACAAAAAGTACAGTCACAATTTAAAGTCAAATCATGTAAGAATACAAGGTATGTTTTAGAATTTTTGCTTGGTTTTAAAAATAGAACAAATCTCCAAAATAACCATTTTTTTTCACATCTTACACAGAAAGGAATTTTTAAAGTATATGTAAAAAAATTAAAAAAAAAACACTATTAGAAATATTAAGGGGATTTCAGGTGATTTATTTTCCTTTAAACTACCTATATTAAAAATTCTACAGTGAACATACATCACTTTTGGAATGGGAAAAAAAATTAAGGAGGCAAAAGCCTTGTTTTCATGGAGAGAAGCACCACTAAAACAATAGTGTAATTTAGCTTGTGCCAAGTACAATATTAAGAGGCACAGAAAAGAATTTGATCAATTCTTTGACCAACACTAACTCGATGTTGTGTTTGAGGGAAGCCAATGAAGAGCCACCTCCTTGAGCATCTGAGTTTGAAACCACTTAAGAGATGAGAAGAAGAATTAAAAAAACAATCCTGGAAATCAAAATTTTAGGTATGGGAAGCTTAGAGAACATAATTGGAAGACATTGGAGCTGAATCTTGAGGAAAGATCAGTGTTTCCAGTCATTTAAAAATAAGGGAGTTAGAGATCCCCAGCCTAAGAAACTGCTTTGCATGAGTTAAAGATACACAGTAAACCCTACGGGTTGGCCAGAGGACACGCCCTGCTGCCTCGGGGTTGGGGTTGGGGTCAGCTTGTCAAGGGACAGTAATGTCACTCCAAAAAGTCTGAATTGTATCTGATAGGGTGGTCTGTGAGGTTGGTGGGTAACAGATGGAAAGGATAAGAGATTTTATGACTACAGTGATAGAAAGTGAAGAGTCATGAGATTTTTGTGTATCCCAAGAAATACATTTTTAAAAGCTTAGAAATGCAGTGGTAGACAATAAATAGCCACCAGAGGTTTGAAATCAGACAAACACACTAAGATAAGTTGACTGCGAAGTTAGGCTTAAGCTTCTGAGACGTTCCTTCTAGAAAACTGTGTATACTTCAGACACCACAAAGCTTGCTTCTGCTCCTACTGCCCACACTTATGCTCAGTACGATGCCCTGCATGTAAATGGGCTCCAATAATGGTGATATTATTGGAAATGATTTCTTTAAAGTACTTTCCCCCCACCCCCACACTCATGTCTCTGCCTTCTCGGTGAGCAGGAACATCAGGAGCAAGCAGCAATACCCTCGGTCAATAATGGTCACAGATGTTAACCCGCTGGGGTTGATGCTTTCTTCCTTGCCTTTCTCAATAGTGAGAAGACTGAGTGGCCTCTGAAACACCTGTCTTCTGCTTTCAGACCCTGTTCAAGCTGGAATTCCATCAGTTCCTTGGATGTTCCAGGATCTTTCATTCTTATCAGCTGTTTCTTCAGTTTATGTTTAAAGCTCCAGTTCCTATTTCGAATCTTTCTCTTTACTCTGCACACGGGCTGCTTTATTTCATCCTTAGCATCAGCTTCAACATCACTGCACTTGCTCAGATAGGTGTACCTTGGTCTGACCACCTGCAGACACAACTGTTAATCTCCAAAGCTCAATGGCTTAAAACAACAAAGGTGTATTTCTCATTCGTACTTCAGGCCCAAGTGGCTCAGCGGGGGCACTTCTGTTTATTGTCACCATTCTAGGGTCTGACATTTGCCCCACTTCACTGTATCTCTTACAGTACCCTTGGTAGAACAGAACCGTGAAGGTGGAGAATTGTGCTGGCACACCAGCTCCTAAATACACCCCCGTGGAAGTGACACACATGTCCTCTGTTCTTCAGCTAATGCAAAAGCACATGGCCAAACCCAGTATTAAGGGGCTAAAAGGTACAATCAACTCTTATATTTGGAAGGAGAGGAGAACCAGAAACATTGGCCAGTTGTACGCATGTCTGCCACTTACCTTTTCTAGAACTAGTCTGTTCTCTTTTCTCTATCTCAGTGTTGTGTTTTCACATATTTTTAGCAGGAGAGGTTTTGGTACTCTCCAAGCAAACACTGTAGATCTTGAAAGTGACCTTGAAACATGATTAATGTGTTTGAAAATTGATGAGTTAGAGATAGTTATGGGAAGGGGATATACTTTCAAAAGTTTTTGATACATGATTCAGATTTAAAGATAAAGTACTAAGAACTTCAAACAGAGAATGGATCAAGAATATATACTGATAAGTATTTAAAAAGCTGTAGGAAAACATTAGGTCTTAGAAAATTTGAGTTTCAGTGAGAAAATACTCAGCCAATCCTGAGTCAAAAAGAGACTCAGTTAATACATCCTTAAATGTGTTCAAAGGAAGTTACAGATCAATAATATGCATGTCGTATATATAAAGCACATATGAAGTATATACAGCTACCTAAATATGTGTGTGTGAGTATGTACATGTGCTTAGATGCAACCCAATATTACATTTTTATTTATTTTTTCAAAGGAATAGTTGCTGAATCTAATAATTTCCTCTTTAAAGGCTACTCTGATGACCCCTGAGATTCTGCCCATCTCAGCAATTTTCACAGAACTACAAGCATTGAGAACTTACCATGTGGAAGTTTTTTGACATTTATTTTATATTATTTAAATTCCCACAATACTTCCATAAACTCTGAGTTATTATTATCACTGTATTAGAAATAAGGAAATTGAAGCTAAATGAGAATAAGTAATATGCCTCATTTGAAAGGGATGTAAACAAAAAAATAAAAATAAAAGAGGAGGGAGTTTTATGGAAAGAAACCTTGCAAGGTGATCTGATCATAAATTCCTTCCTGGACCGGTCACGGTGGGTAGTCATGCCCCAGGCACATAACTTCTTAGTAAAAGGTTTATCTTTGCCTTAAGAAAGCCCTGCCCGTTGTTTCTGTACATCTAGGTTAACACACCTTTGAAATAGCCACTCTCAAGAGAACACAAGATCTTGTTACCTGTTCCTGCAGTCCAGTCCCCACCTTACTTCCTCCCACCTTCATGTAAACTTCCTTATGTTCTCTCTTTAATTTCAAATAGCATCAAAAGTGTTATTCTCGGGGGCATTTGAAATTTTGCTCCCCATCATCTGTCATCAGTTTGACTCAAAAAAACTCATAAAAATTCTCTACAGGTTTGGACATTGCTTACATTGACAGGAAGAACTAAATTTTGTCTGATTCCGAAATGCTTTTAATTCTATATTATACTCCTCTTTATACTTTTTATCAGAACCGGTAGCATCTAAAAATGACATCCATGGGTTTAGGTTGTAAGATTTTTAAAATTCAAAAACATTTGTGAAATTTAAACCAAAACAAACAAAACTCTAAATTTTCCTAAGTGATAAGGCACATAAAATTATTTAAACAAATAAGCAATTAGACTTGACAGTAAAAGGCTAAATGGAAATACAAGTGTGATTTTACTACTTAATATCAGTAAGGCTAATAGCTGACTTTCTATCTTAGCAAAAATATGGACTCTCTGTGATGAATTATGCATTACTTGAGCTAAATTTGATTGTGAAATCCTCTAAAGAATTTACTTAATCCTGTTTTTCCAGTTAGAGGTTTTACTTGCTTCAGGGAGAAGTTGGTAGTAAGGGCAGGTTCAGAGAGAAGAAGTAAATAAGAAAGAGATTTCTCTAACCCACCTCACTAGGGAATATTTGGGAATTTATGGAGATACTACCATAAAAAGAAGAAGCAACAAGAAAAACAATAGCTAACATTTCTTGAATGCTTATGACTTGTTAGTTCTGTGTGAAGGGTTTTTACCTATGACAACTTGCTAATTCCTCACAAAACAAGGCAAAAATAAACCTGGTAAGAAACTCTGGCACTACGGCAGAAGTGGACTCTGCGTAATTAAAGAAGTGAATATATCAATCATATACATGAGCTATATCAGTCAATTGCTAAGTGAAAGAAAACATAGTTATTTTAATTATCAAACTTCTCTAACACATTTTTTCTGAGATTGGTTTTATAAAATATGAATTCAGATAGAAACTTTAAAAAATATCACTTTCTGAATTAAAAAAATATACACACTGTGCTTCTTACAATTATTTGCCTGCCACTCCCACTAAACCTAAAGATGCTAGCTGAAACTTAGAGGGATAAGGTTAACCAATAAGAGGATTCCTCTTTTACTTCTGTTTTTGGAGGTGTTATTAAAGTTATTTGCTAGATCTGTACTAAATGAGAGACTCAGGGTTCTCCTCCTGCCAGACAAATTTTCATTTCCCTTGATCTCACTTTATTTTCCTATGGCCATGAACCATGTTAGCAAAAGCAGTTGATAAGTATAATTTATTGTCTGCTTCTGGTTGCCTAGTCAAGGTTCCAGTCTATAGCGGTGGAAAATTTTTCCTTCTACTTTTCTAGGTTTTTGGATGGTCTAATAATTGAATTGACATAAGACAGATTAACAGAGAAAACACATTTAATTTTGTGTATATAAGAGCCCTGTAAGAATATGACACTGAAAGGCAGTAGATAATTGAGACTTATATGTCATCTTGAGCTGAGGAATGGGATAATGGCCTGGAGCTTCAAAGGGGAGGAGGGCAATTCTCAGTAATCTAAGAAGAGCAGATGTTTGGTAATTAGAAGTTTGCCCTGCCCTGCAGGTAATTCTTTCAGATAAAAGGTTATCTCTGGTTACAGCTCACTTTCTGAGCTAGCCCCCTATCTAAATTCTTTTAGGCAGTTAAGGGAAAAACAAATTTTTTTTTGAATCTGCGGGGTCTTGATTGCCTCCAGCTCAAAATAACCCACATGCCAAAGTGACACATTTTGGGGTGACATATTCTGTACCCCTTTAAATCACAGAATGCTTAAATTGGAAGAGACACCCAATATATCACATAGTAGTCTATCTCTCAGGTGTTTCTATTGTCAATGTAAGAACATCCAAACTTGTAGAGAATTTTTATAAAAATTTATTGGAGCCAAACAGACTGAGAAAAATGCTTCCTAGAATAACATTTTGAAGTTTCTTTCCTGCATTTGGAATTAAGGAGGGAGCATAAGTAAGATTAAATGAAGATGGGAGACAGCAAGGTGGGGATTGGATTACAAAATAGTTAAGATTATGTGCTCCACTGAGGGTGGTTGCGCCTCACCTCTAAGCTGTCTGAAGATTACTCTGACATTTCAAAGGTGTGTGAACCCAGATGCACAAGAACAATCAAAAAGGTTTACATAAGGCAAAGCTAAAACTTTTACTAAAGAAGCTATACGTCTGGGGTGGGACTACCCAGCATGACTTGCCCAGTTAGGAATTTATGATCAGATCACCCTGTGAAGTTACTGTAGAATCCCTTTTTCATCCACACTGTATAGATGAGGAAGAAAAAAGAAAGACAACAGCTAGAGAGTGGTAAAGTGACATGACTTTTACTGAGGAACATTTTACCAATTCATATATTTTTTCCTGCATTGGCTGAGTTGCCCAAATGTTGTAGTAATGTTTAGTTTTGACTGTTGTCTCAGATCATGCAGGTAAGTAGGTAAGGTAGAATGTAAGTACTTTCATAGTTTGGCTTCTTGGCTATATATGTCAGTGAAATTTGTAATATGCTTCCTCCTCAGCCTATCTCTTATTAATAATGTAGTTATTCTTTCAAGAAGAATAACTTGACCATCATGGTTCATAGCATGCTTATCAGAGTCTTATTAGGTGGCATCTAGCTTCACAAGTGTTTTTGACCTTTGTGCTTTTGCCCAGTAATTCAGTGAGTACAAAGTAAGGAATATGTCATAGATCATATTCTGTAAGACTTAATTACAGACATCTATCTCTTTAGTAATTCTGAAGTGGTATTAGCTCATCTCTATAAGATACGAGAGAGGAAACTGTGCCTGACTGACAAGGGACAACCAGGGCAATTTGTTTCAATAAATACTTAATTTTACCCACCATATGCTGGATTCAATGGTAAGTCCTGAGGGAAACCCAAAAAGGTAAAAGATGTGGTCTCAGCTTTTAATGAGTTTCTGTGGTACTATGAGTTTGGGTGAGGTGTCGGCATGGATACATCAGAAGAGGAATTTAGTAGCAAGATGAAGTAGATGGGAAGTGAAAATGCTAAGCTGAGTGAAGTGAAAAATAACAATTCTTGTTTATTGAGTGCTTACTTTGTTCCATGCACTATTCTAAGCACTTTACTTGTACTAATATAATAGTATGTAAATATATATTATATAACAATATATTAATCGAATTTATAATAATCTGATGAGGTAGACATTACTATTATTTTCGTTTTACAGATGAGGAAAGCTAGACAGAGACATTAATTTACTTGCGTAAAACCAGTTGCCTATAAAGTGAAAGAAACAAATTTCAAATCCAGGCAATGCAGCTCCAGAAGCCAAGTGCTAAATCACTAAACCACAATTGTATGAAGACTAGGACTTGAATAGCTGATTAATCCATGACAAACATGATTATTTAAATGCCCCATAGACAGAAAAGTTTTAAAGGAACCTCGGGAGGTCATCTTGTTTCCTTAAATGCCACTATGAATTATAATCATCTTGACATTTTATTTTGCTTTATAGATACTTTTAAGAGCTCTATTCACCTCAGTGCAGAAAAATTTGGAAAAACATGCACTTTAAAGAAAGGGATCATTATTCTGTTTACTAAGAATATTTTTAAAATGTTTTTAATATTTTGTTTTAATTTTCATATTTTAATAAAATATATTTAATAAAATATAGTCAATTAAGATACACTTAATTAAATATTTTAAAATATACTTTAAAAAATCATTACACAAAGAGAATCAAAATGACTTTGCTTATTCATCCTTCAGCCAAGGAGACTGTCTAGTATGTCCTTCACACTTGTACTTCTAGACTTCATGGAAAAGGTGAAATTTCTAGCCATGTTTGGAGAAGGGTGAGTGTATACGATAGACTTGGAGGAAAACAGTATATTAGATGAAGGGCAGTAAGGTAGGAAATCCTGTGTGGCAATGTCAGCTTTGTTGCTACTGATTGAGATGATGGTAGATTACCATTCAAGGTGCTCATTCATTGTCTTTCTTAAGAGCTTTATGCTTGTGATGATTAGGAGAGGCATAAACTGATCTTTTAGGTAGATAACCATTCTTTTAGCAACTCATCTTAGATCTTCTCCAAGAAATTTGAAAGGAATCACTGTAATAAAATCTACCCCTCTCTTTCAAAAATCATTGTCACCTTAGTTTGACTTTAAACTCAATAGTATCACAGGCTGCTCCTGATGGTTGAGATAAGTATCCAAGATAAACAATTACTGTTCAATTCATTCAAAAGGCATGAACTTCTTGAACAAGGTTTCCTGGTTTATATTCCAAAACCATGAATCAATCAGTAAAAGCTTTCAAGGATATTAGGGAAAGTCTCTCAGTGGCATTCCAAATGGTTTTTCTTCCAAATCTATGAGAGTTCTCAGTTTATAAATGTATATCACTCCATGCCTTGAAAGAGGTGAAACACACACACACACACACACACACACACACACACACACACATCTTGGATAGTAATCCCATTGCAACATGCAAGACACATTACTCTTACTACTCTTGACCATATCAAAATATCAAAGCCATATAATTCAGGTATACTTTAATGACAATGCAACACTCAGGCCAAAATCCAAGGTAGGAATTGCTTAATAGTTGCTAATAAATATTTCCCATTGCCTTTGGTTTTTTACTATTAAAATGATTATCTTAATCTCATATGGGCATGGCAACATAACATGCCCTCTCTCATCAGGGAACTTTAGATGGAATAATAACCGCAGATGGGGTTGGATGTGACCTATAACTTTCCATGACCATGATGCCAAACCACTGACACCATCATCAGATTTAGTCACTAGAATCTTTCCAAACAGGCTGATTGGGAGTTCATGCTGTCCTTTGACAAACAACTTGGCATGTTGACATCACTCCTAATGTCATGAAGAGATAAATTTTAGAGGATAGACAACTTGGACTGAATTAGGAAGTCCCTGAAACAAATGGTCAACCCACTAAAATGATAACTAAATAAATACACTAAACCATAGTTTTAGTGAATTGACTGTTTCAAAATGAATTGAGAAATAGCATGGCAAGTGGTATAAGAGAAACCAATTGGATGCAATGAAAAGAAACCTGGTTCTGACAAGCCATGTACAATGGGCAAGTCACTTCACTATTCTGAGTCCCAGTTTGTTTATGTATTAAATACTGAAGTTATTACTGGATTTGTTTGATTAGGAAATTTCACTGGAGAAACTTACTGGGATGGTTAAACATTACTTATTTGAAGCTGATTTAGACCTTTTTTAATATTTGCTGTGGGGGTTGAGAGGACCCAGTAGTTCTTCTCCCAGGTTCTCCTACTTGATGCCCTCCCCACACAAACCATAAATAATAGCTACATAGCAAGTTATTTGAAAGATTACTTGGGTTATCATTATAGAACTCACTCTCTCACATAGTAAAGAGTTTTCAATAAATTCTAGTTGCATGGAACTATCTTTTATCCAAAATTAAAGGTCAAAGTGCAAATAGCTTTGAAAGTCGTAGAATTACCTATTAGTTCAATTCCAAATCAAGTCTTATTGGATCCTATTAAAGGAGTTATCTGTTTAATTCATACAGTTTTTCCACTGGAATAACCTCTTTCTACTACTTCCTGTTTATGGATACTCTTTCTGTCCCTCCAAGGATGCCTGATATCTCACCTTCTAGGAAAGTTGCCAGAGTTGAGCTCAAGTTCAAAAGCTCTTCTTTGTCTAGTACGTCAGTTCCCAAACTGTGTTACACATACACATAGGGGTATGTGCTGGGCCATTCAGAGGTATGCAAAAAAATAATCAGTAATGGTGAAAAAAACAAGTAAAGTAAAAAAAAAAAATGCAGAACATTAGTTATGGAACAATAAATGTTAAGTTTGAATCACTGTTAATGGAGATGCTTCAAAATTAGATGACATTAGCAAATGGTGAGGGCGTGGCTATGAACACTTCCCTCAAATTGCTCTGCGACCAATTGTTACGCATTGTTTCAGAACAATCCATTTGTGACATTTCTAGAACTTCCCCAAACATATAAATACATCTGTAGCCAGACTATTTGATCAGTTTACTAAGTGTGTTGTCTTTAATCGTGATTGTTTTCCAGTAGTTTTTTTTTTAATTTGATGTTTCACATAGTTTCAGTTATTATTATCATCAGTGACTTTTAGGTGTGTCAGTTATGATTCAGTGGTTGAAAACAGGAACAGTTAAAAAAACAAAACTTGATGTGGATTATAACCCATCACCAAGTACTTCTCAACATGGGTTCGCAGCTATGAGTACACCCACACCAGGAGATAGTAAAAGGTCTGTGTCTCAGATACTACTCAGAATAAAAGTGAATACTCTAAAAAGTATATTAAATATGGGTCTTCATTTGTAGGGGATGATGACTGTCCTAAGCCTTTGTATGTTGTGTGGGGGGAAATACTATCCAATGGCTGAATGAAATCCTCTCTACTCGTGTAAACATCTTATGTATAAAAACAAAGAAATACATTATTTTCTGTACTTACAAAAACATTCAACTATTACTTCATGCATAATATCAGGAAAGAAAGACAATGAGAATGCAGTTGAGGCTTCATACCATATTATTTATCGCATAGATAAATGTGGTAAAAACCACATCATAGCTGAAGATTTCATTTCTTCTTATATTAAGGATAACATTTTTTGTATGTTTGCATTAAATATGTCTGCTAAATCAATACTATCTCTTTTTCAAAAAATACAATATCTCGATAAACTCAGCAAATGTCTGACAATGTTGAAGTTGTAGTAGTGGATAGAATTAGAAGAAGTTAATTCTTTTCCATCCAGGTCAATGAAAGTGTACATGTTGCTAATTCATCTGTTTTGCTTGTCATCACAAGATACTTGTTAGGAAATGAAATTGAGGAAAACCTGTTGCTTTGTTACCCACTGACAAAGAGTTCCATAGGCAAAGATATTTTTAATGCAATCAAAGGTTATTTCATTGAAAAGGACATTAGTTGGTTAAATTGTTGTGGTGTATGCACTGATGGAGGCAAGCCTGTGTCAGGTTGTTTTATAGCCCTCCATGGCTGAATTAAAGAAATAGTTCCCCATGCACCGTGGAGTCACTGCTGCATTCATAGACAAAGTCTTGCATCCAAGCCTCTTCCTAATGAACTGAAAGATGTTCTTGATGAGGCTGTAAAAGTTGTACATTTTATTAAGTCACAACCATGAAACCCCAGATTGTTTAAAGCACTGTGTGAAGAAATGAGCAGCATTCACAGCGCATTCCTTTTGCATATGGAGGTAAGGTGGCTATCTCATAGCAAAGTATTTAGATGGATGTTTGAACTTAGACATGAAGTCCAGGTACTTTTTGAAGACCATTGTTTTTCTTCTTGCTTTAAAGTTTCAGGACAGTAATTGGCTTCAAAGTCTTGGATATTTATCAGCTATTTTTTTTAGAAATAAACCAACTCAACTTGGGACTTCTAAATAGCTCAATCACTAGATTCAAGGTAACTGACAAAATTGAGTCAGTGATTTAAAAACTGGACTTTTGGAAAGCATGTATTGAAGGAGGTCAGCCTGAAAGTTTTTGAAACTCTGCACAACTTCTTATCTGAGAATGACTTGTACCTATCCCAAAACATGAAAAAGAATATTATAAGTCTTAAAGTGTTCTTTTATAAGTACTTCCCTCAATGTGGAAAACAACTGGATTGCAGTTCCCTTCAATGAAGAATTCAAGAAGCTAACCTATCAATCCATGAAAAAGAGCAGTTAATCAAACTTTCAACTGATTCTTCTTTAAATTCTGATTTTAAAATAAAGCATTTTATTACCTTCTGGATAGATGCCAGTGAGGAATAGTAGCAGCTCAGTGAGAAGGCACTCAAATACCTCTTGCCATTTACTAATACTGAACTAAGGGAGAAAGCTTTTTCTTCTAAAGCTTTATAAGAATTAAGTATACCAACAAGCTTAATGCAAGTCTGAATTTAAGACTGTATCTTGCATCTTTTGAGCTTGACTTCAAGAAACTAAGTGCATCAAAGCGAGCTCAGTGATCTCACAACGTTTCAATGGGCTAGTCATCTGCATAACAATTATTACAGACTTTTCAGATAACACAAATAAATATTAATAATAATAAATTAAAAGTGTATTAAATACTTGATAATCATGATCAATATTTAATGGTGTTATAAGTATTGGAAAATTAAATCTGTGGTTTGTACTTTTAGCGTAGCAATTTTTCTTTCCTAACTGATTACCTCATTTCCACTATTTTACATTAAGATAGACACTGAACAAAAGTGTCAGTACTTAAAAACAAGGAGTACAAATGATAGAAATGGGTTTAAAAGAGGCACACAAGTGAGAAAAGGTTGGGAAACACTGGTCTAGAGTATATGAGAAAACTACCTGTTCTCCATTGCATTTTATCACCAAGGTTGATCTCATTTAGTATTGTTGGAAAGTAACCTAATTTTTTTATATGACTCTAGAATAGGACACTGCTAAGGACATGTAGCTCTCTGTGCAGGAGCACACAGGACTGTTGTGGCAGTTTAATGGGCTTATGTATGGAAATCTCCCCGTAGCATGCCTGACAGAGAGTGGGTGTTAAATAAATGTTAGTTATCTCTCTCTCTCTCTCTCTCTTTTTTCAACACCAGGAAATATACATGAAGGCTACATTTCATTTAAAAATATATTTCTTGTTGGAAGTTACCATTACAGAGTTTTTGGTTTATTGGCCCTTTATGCATTCAGGAAGCAAGTCCGGTTTCCTGAAGGGGTAAAACTATAACTTCTCATTTTTATGGTTCATCAGCCTCTTGGACTTCTTTTAATTAGTATTGGGAATGTTAAATGCAAAATTTTAGCCAGTCCAACCTGAAGTGTTTTTGGACTACATTATTCTTCTTTTATCAACCTGACAGTGGAAATTCAAAAGGCAATTTGTCACTTCCTAGTGTCATCACCAGTCCGTGATATTAGCCAGCTGTGCGACAGCTGCCACATTCCATCCCAGAAATGACTGCAAATCAGCCATTAGTGAAGGACCCCAATATGAGAGCCTTTCAGCTCCATGGTGAGTCTCTCAGGAACGAAATCCTAATTCGTTGGGTTTGTGCTATTACCCAGGGTTGGCCTACATGTACAAACCAGCTTGGGAATGAAACAGAGATTGAATTCAGTTTATTCCTTTTAAGTGACTGACTGAAACCTTTTTATTAGTTTTCCTTTCCCAATATGACTAGCTTTATTTCCTCTTCAAATTATTGTGTCTAAATAGGGCCTTGGAATGAGATCACCAAGTCAACATTCCATTATGAATCTTTTCTGACTAGAAGGAACAGAAGAAGGAAAGGGTAAGGAAGGGAGGAAGGACGTAGGGAATTAAGTGTGAACACATCCCAGACAAGAGCAAACACTGGTGCCCAATGTCAGGACACATTTTCATTGCAGCTGGCTGGGACCGAGCACTCTCATTATTTGATTTGGGAATATTCAGTGAGGTCCACTTGAGTTTTCCAGAATGGCTTGTCTTGTGTCCATTCCCATGGTCAGTTTGTCCCTAAACTTCTTAAAAGGCCTTTCTAGAGACATGTACTAAAAAAGCAATTTTTGCGGGTTTCCTTAGAGGAATCACCATACTGGACTCTTCTTACACTGGTTTTAATTTACTGAGGATGGATGGAGATTTCCCTTCTTTCTGTTTTGCTTTGTTTTTCTTTTGAGCCAGTCCTCAACTTAAACTTAATGTTGTTATGTAAAGGGAAGAAAAAAATTGACTGGAAGAAGAACCAAACAGGCTTCAGTTCAAGCCTGTAGTTAAAAGAAACTGCTCATTATTTCTATTATGTTCCCATTTCCTTCATGTTTTCACAAATACGTTACTATAGAGAGACCTATTCTGATTATAGAGTGACTCCATAGTCCCATTAGCTGACAGAATAACATGTACTAATCATTCAATTAAATAGTTCTTCGCTTCGCTTAATAGGACCATTACATTATTTCAGAACATCGGAGGACCCAAGAAGAGGTGGCATTAGCCCATGCACAGAATTAGTCGTATTAGAACCAATGGGCACAAGCACTGAACAGTAGCACAAGATTTTGAATTAATGATACAAACCGGAGTTCAGATTCAAAATACCAGCTGTTGAAAAAGCATTTAAGACCAAATGTTTTATACATTTGTGTCACGGAAAACAACCATCTGTTGAGTTCCTTTTTCTGCACGCAGACTCTCTCCAAGTTAAATAGGGCGATGCCCAAACAGTGTTCCATGAGTTCTACAACCATGTCGTCTTTGTATCAAAAACCCCATTAGTGGGTCTAAAAAAGTTGTGTAATATTTCTACCTAATTGCTTCTTGCCAAAAACCAGTTAATTGACAAAAAAGCTTAACTGTCTCAAAGGTTTGTTTTCCCAGTTTTTTGAAAGATTCAAAACCTTCTCCATTCATTTAACTATGTTTTATGTTGTTGTTGAGAATCTATTGCTGTATTGGACACTTTACAATCGACATCTAAAATCTTATCAAAGTTTAAGTTAGCTGTCTGTGGGATTAAGGAGATGTGCCAGAAACACGGTCCTAGTCCCAGCAGGGATTGTGTGGTACGTAGCTGGAGCCTTGCAAAGTACCTGAACTGTTAGGGCATTTCACAAAAGGGCCACTTAAGGCACCTCCTCACTGACCAAGAGCACTGGAGCGGGGTTGACACTGAACAGTGCAGTTGCCTGTTCTATTCCCGCCTGAATGCTACATGGGTGTAATGAGAGGGGAGGGTGTAGGAGCTCTGCAAACTGCTCTGCCCTTTATACCTCTTTTTTCTCTCTCTCTCTCTGTCTCTCTCTCTCTGTCTCTCTCTCTCTTTCTCTCTCTCTCTTTCTCTCTCTCTCTCTTTTTTTTTTTTTTTTTTTTTTGAGGGGGTAGTTTCCTGGCTGGGAATCGAACCCAGGCCGCAGCGTTGAGAGGACGGAAGCCTAGCCACTACACCACCAGGGATCTCCTTACACCTCTTTTCTCATGCACAGATTAGAACGATAGAGAAATCCTCCTCCTTCAAAAGAGCAATTGGTTTTCTTATAAATTACTCATAGACCATACTCAAATTACTATTAACATGAATGAAAGACACACACACATATCTTTAAGGATACCTGTGACGACCAATTAAAGGAGACAGTAAGGTAACATTTATATAACTGCTAGCAATACCACATATTCTTTAGGAACGCATACCTATGTGGTAAAAGTAGAAACATACATATGGAAATAATAAAATACATTCAGGTAAGTAGTTAACTCTACCAGTGAGAAAAGGGAATATAAGAAACTTGAAAAATATTGATTTTATCTGTGATGTTGCATTTCTTATGCTGAGTGAAGAATTAATGCATTCTGTTATATTATTTTTATATATTTTTGTACATCTGAAACATCTCGGTTAAAAATGAATCAGGTGAGTAGTTAAGGATTTTGGACTTCAAAACAAGAGAGACCTAAGTTTAAGTCTTGGTTCTCCTATGTAATAACTGTGTTTTTTGAGAAAGTTTCTCAACTAAGGATTAATTTCTTCATGTTTAAAATGAGAATACAGTGTTACCTACCTTCTAGGGCTGTTTTCTGGATTAAATGAATTCATGCATTTACAGTGTTTAGCATACTGCTTGACGTGCTGCACTCGTAGTGCCTGCCGACTCATAAGGGAGAACTTAACTAAATAAATAATTAGGTAAAATATTCACAAATTACAATAAACTTAAGTCATTTTCCTTTGGCTTCCAGAACAAATTACCAGAAACTTGGCAGCTTAAACAATAGAAATCTATTCTCTCACATTTCCGAAGGTCACTCAGTTTCCCTGGGATGACATCAAGATGTCAGCAGGGTCATACGTCCTTTCAACGAGAGCAAGCCTGTCTACCTGGTGGCCATGGGCTGCATGCAGCCCAGGATAGCTGTGAACGTGGCCTGACACAAATTCGTTAACTTTCTTAAAATATTATGAGATGTTTTTGTGACCTTTTTTTTTTTTTTTAGCTCATCACTTGTCCTTAGTGCATTTTACTCACATGTGTGGCCCAAGAAAATTCTTCTTCCAATGTGGCCCAGGGAAGCCAAAAGGCCGGACACCCCTGCTTTAGATGCTCTAGGGGAAAATTCATACCTTGGCCTCTTTCAGCTTCTAACGGTTGCTGGTATTCTTTGGTTTGTGGGTGCATCACAATTTCTGCCTCCACATTCACAATGCCTCCTCCTCTTCTGTGGCAGCCTCCCTCTGATAAGGGTACCTGTGACGGCATTTAGCGCTCACTTGGAGAACTCAGAATTGTCTCCCCATCTCAAGATCTTTAACTAAGTCACATCTGCAAAGTCCTTTTTGTCACTTACAGCAACATGGATATCCTTTGGGGAGCTCTGTTTTTCAGCCTACCACATGCCGTTTGAAAAAGTTAACGAGGAACCATGATGAAGAACAGTGGTGAGGATTTACATGATGGCTAGAAGGCAATGATGAGGACGACTCAAATGATCTGAACCAAAGAGATGGCCTGAGATCTGATCTTTTAAGAGCTTTGCAGGTGTCCAGATTTCATTCTTAATGCATTGGGAGCTTACAAAAGGAATTGAATTAGAAAGGCAATGTGATTTTCTTTACATGTTTAAATTGATTATTTTAGTTACTGTGAAGAAAACAGGCAGGAGGAGATGGTTGGCAGTGGAAGCATGGAGACACGCCAAGAGCTACTTTGGTCATAAGAGCTAGAGAGGATGATGATTGGAAGAGGGTGGTAGCAGTGGAGACACAGCATCATGGACGAAGCTGAGATTCATGTTAGAGATGAATAATCAGGAGTTAGATGGATTGGATGTGGAGGGTGAGGGACACAAGGAGGAAGAAGGGATGACACTTAGATTTCTAACTTCAACAGTTAAGTCGCTGATGATGCTATTTACTGACACGGGAAAGGTTGAGGCAGGAGGAAACGGCAGTTCTGCCTTGGGCATAACAATGCTCAGGTGACCAGGAGGCTGTGGAGCGGTCAAGCAGGCGTTTGGGTGAAGAGATCTAGAGCTCGGCGAAGAGGAATGGGCCAAAACTGTGTGAGGGAGGGTTTAGCATAGAAATAGTAACTGAGTCCATGAAAATGGATGAAGTCACTTAGAAGGAGCTGTGTGAAGAAAGATGGAGAGTGTTTAAGGCAAAACCCTGAGGAATAGCAATGTTTAAGTTTATGTGATAGAGGAAAAACAAGCAAAAGAAAGTTAGAAGAAATGCTCAGTAGCAGAGGGGAAGAAATGCCCAGAAGAGGATATTGTCACAGAAGCCAAGACAGGAGACCATTGCACGAAAAGGAGGGCACAGAACACAGTCTTTGCAGCTGGCAACGTGGAGGTCACTGCTGACTTAGACGAGAGCAGGGTCTGTGGCCTGATGGGACTGAACCCGGGTGGCACTGGGGAGCCCCTGGGAGAGCAAAGGTGAATATAAGCGAGGGAAGGGAAGGAGCACACAGGTGATTTTTGGATGTTTTCTTGCTGAGGGAGGCAGAAAATAGAGATATAATCAAACCGAGATTGTAATTTTAAAGGGAAATACTATTTAGTTTATGTTTGTGCATTGTCTGAATAAGGGTAATCCAACAGGGAGGAAGAAATTTGGTGACGTCGTGGAACACTACCTGTCAGTCCCACGGTGACCCTATGTGCTTAAGAGAGGGAGCTTCCTAGTGTTCAGCTCCACCAGCTTTCTCCTCTCTGACGTTCACCTCTGTGCTCACCCTCTCTGGGAAGGAGAGAAAGCCCTGTTAACGTCAGTCCAACTTCCCACGTCTGGTGCAGAGGCTGTACCGTCTCTGGTGGCTGTCTTATGCCAAGTCACTTTCACGTACTGCTTTGCCCTTTCCACTTGAAAGGTCCTGAGTTTCTTTTCTGAGTTAAGAGGCATTTTCCTCAATCAGTTTTGGTTTCATTCTCATGCATCACATATGATATGTCTTGCTGGCAGCCTTTTCCTGGATTCCAGCGTAGTACCAGTAACCAGATGTTCTTAAATGCTCTTTGAATGGAGTGGTCCAAGACACCACCTCCCCTCCCCCATCGTCCTGTCCCTCTTCTCTACACACAGCTGCTGACAGTAGGACACACCACGCTCTGTCCTGGCTAGAAATGGATGATTTTCCTGAGCTAAGGGTACAGGCAGGGGTTTGGCTGGAGCAGAGGCTTCAGAGCACGGACAGCTCCAGGCTCCAGCCCCCAGCTTTCCCTTGTCACTCTCCTGCCTTTCACTAGAGTTGTCAGGTTTCGAGTATGCACCCTGCCACGAAGTCCTCTGACGCCCCAATCAATATCTTCTTGTCTTCATAGTAAAGGTAGCATTCTAAATGTGCTCAGAGTGTATGAGGATGCGGTAGCTGTTGTTATTAGACACTGAGGAAGAGCCAGATAGTGTGGCCATACTCCTCGAAGAAATGGGGTTCATTCTCTCATTCAGGTGTAGCACTAGTAAGAGGTGAAAATGTGTTAAAGGCAGACAGTTGTCCACAGAGGAGGGAGCTCTCCCGCTCCTGCCCACGCCTTCCCTGGGATTTCCATTTGAATAGCCTGTGATTTGTGAGCTCCAACCTCTATGCTCCTAGGGTTTACCTTGAAAGTTCCTCTGTGTCAGGGGACTTGGCGGTCACCACCCCATAAGAAGGAGAGCATATATTCTAAAGCAGTGGTTCTCAACCTTCCTAATGCCAGGGCCCTGTAATATAGTTCCTCGTGGTGTGGAGACCCCCATAACATTATTTTCATGGCTACTTCATAACTGTAATATTGCTACTGTTATGAATCATCATGTAAATATCTGATAGTGTTTTCTGATGGTCTTAGGCGATCCCTGTGAAAGGGTCGTTTGACCCCCAAAGGGGTCACAACCCACAGGTTGAGAACTGCTGTTAAGGGATCAGCAAAGGTGAAGGGGAAGGTATTATTTTAGCAAATTGATTGACGGGGGGAAAAAGTCCATGCCATGTTGCCAAAAATTTCACCTGAAAGAACACAACTTGGTTCTGAAAGTTGAAACATGTAGCAGGTCAAAAGTCCATTGTTGCAGCCACAGGGCAAAAATCAGGCTTGATAATGATGTTCATAAAACTGTGACATGGCAGTGCCCCAGCGGAGCCTGATTAAGAGTTGCAGTTAAGAGCCAGCTGTCCCACAGGGACAAATTCTGACCTGTGTGCACACTGAGGCAGTTTGGAAACACTTCTAATCTTAAGTGAGCTTAGCAACTCAGTGATCCCTAGCGATAAAAAACAATAACCCCAAGGAGAGTACCAATGCCAAACTTAGCTACCCTCCCCACAACCTGGCCACAGGAGAATTATCATTTATATTTTGGATATTTGTACTTCAGAGTATAATTTTAGCTTAGGGAAACTAACCTATGATCATGGGGAAAATTTTTTTTGTAACTTGCTCCTGCATAGTAGAATCTCTTATAACAACAGAAGGCATTGGGACTAGTCTAGAATATTCTGTGTTCTCTGAAGATATACTCTTATTTAGTTGCTGTCTTAACTGCTGGGGTGGCAAGAGAGGATGAGTGATGTTTAGAACCACAATCATAATGCGAGATAGAGTATAGCGTGAGCTGGGCTCTCCTTGCAGAAGAGTGTTCTGAAATGCTTTGCTGGCATTCTGATTCTGAAGCAAGGCTTACACACTCTGGTTGTAAGCAGAAATATAATATAACTTTCCAACTACTAATTGGTGAAGCTGAAAGGCCCCTGTCTGTCCAAAACACTTCAAAGGAGAATTTGGATCAACCCCAATGATGCCAATTTTCAAATGTAGGTAGGAAACCACCCAATTCAGAGCCCGTAAGCCAGGGTGCCTATTCCTCAAGCTCTCTAATATGTCCTTCCTCATGTTGCTTTTTACTGCTCTGTTAGCATCTCCTTGGGAAGAACACAAGATGGGCAGAGCAAAGGAGGTGACACGGTGTAGGGACGGCATCACAGCCAGGACCACAGCCCTTAATTGCTCTTCTTCAAGGATTTATTTGTTTGATGTTGGCTTCTGTCTCATTCCCAGAGAGAGCCCTTCAGAGCCTCATCAGATTCGAGTTGTGACTGTGGTTTCATGTAGAGAGTGACCTGTCAAAAGCCAGTGGAGTAAATGCAAGTGAAATGGAGCAGACACTGAAAACTGCCGGGAGAGGAGAGGCTGCACTTCATTACACGACCAGATTCTGACAAGCAAAAGCCAGCAGGTCAGGAATCCGAGCTGCCCTGGTAACTTGGCAGCCGGACCTTAGGCCATGAGGCAGGGCACCAGAGTTCAGGGTGGACTGCATCTCATGGGTGCTGCAGGCCGATTGAATTCTACTGAAATTGGAGACGGAAATGACAAAACCAGGTCAGCGGCTCCATTTACTAGGGGACAAAGAAACACTACAGGGTTCCTGATGTCCTCTCCAGCATGACTCAAGGCCAGGTGACATCTAGAGGGCCCAAAGGAGTTTGGGTACTTCTTGGAGGGAATAGTCACAGCTCACCAGGTTACAAGCATTGCGTGGCATTTAGGAGTCAGTGTGTTGGGTCACTTGTACCTCTTGACCTCTGTGTTCTTAAACCACAACCAATGGCTTGCCCTTACTCCTGTGTGTTTGTACCTTTCAACTATTTACTCTTCCTTTTTTATTTTCAGGCACTTTCAAGCCATTAATGAGTGAACAGGTGTATCCTGGAATGTAGAAGTCTTTCTGTTAGATATTGGGCATAGGCTGTCTTCATAAGGGCGTTTTCGATATGCTTTGGTTGATAGGGGTCATTGTTGTGCCTCCCAACAATTGCAGCGTAAGGTGGTTGAGAATAAATACGGAATAGGAGGATAGAGAGTAATAATGACAGGAGCCCAGACTACTGAACTGATTAACGAACATTAGTATCACCTCACTGAAGTGCAATATGTCTCTCTTTGAACCACCGAATTGACCATTTTTCAAGTGAGTGTATGAATACAGAATGACTTTAGTTCTTTCCCCCTCCTTATGATGTCGTGAAAACTGAAGAAGAAAACTATTAAATGATGGTTTGGCTAACACAAATCTTAACGTTTCTTGCAGGTGGGAGTTACGGGAAAAAGTGGGCTTGGGGTCAGAATGAACTCAACTGATCAAGCCCACGAGGTCTTGGGAACCTTGTCTTGTTATTATTATCAAAACCGTCTTATTCATTAGGTTTTCTTCGTTTCCTAGGGCAACATCTTGCTTCTCTTAATGGATCACATTGCATCTAGTGTATTGCTTGCCTTGTAGGGGCCAATTCACAAACATTGGAAAAATGGTCTCTGAGCCTCTGGGCATACTGTTCTCTCTCCAGAAAGCCTCTCTTTATTCCCTGCTTCCTTATGCATGACACCTTTGCTAGGATGACGCAGACTCAGCTTTCAGTTTCAGGTTAGACATCAGTTCCTCTAAAAGCTTCGCTTGACCTTCTCCCTATGTTCCTCTACTGGGCTCCCACAGCGTCCTTACATCACTGTGTTGTCCCTCTTCCCCCACTGCATCCTAAACTTGAGGGCAGGAAGAAGGTCATCAGTTCACATGCCCAACACCATGCCTGGCCCAGAGTGGAAACTCAGTATTTACTGTTTTAGTGAATGAATGAATGAATAATGTGGGTGTCATGGAGGCCCGGATGCAACTGTTCTGGCTGTGCTGCACGCTCCTTTCCCATCCCACAAATTGGCTGCCGCCTTTGGCAGTGGGGTTCTTCTCATCTATGTCCACCTGGGAGGTCTCATTTGAGTGCTTTACAAGGAAGAGTTGTGATCATCAGGGTGTTTATTGGACTATCCTCTCCCACTGTTCTGGCTGTTATTGCATGGAAGTGTAAGACCGGACAGGTTACAACTCACCACGGTCTTCCCACTGGGCCTCTCTCTCATTTGAAGCCAGCTGACAAATGCATATTGACTTTTCTCAGTGCACATTCACTGCTGCCCTTGGCTTCACGAAATCTTTACAACCACGCTTTGATTGGATTTCTACTGTTTCCCCAACTTATGTGTGAGGGAGCTAAGTTATATAATATGCAGGAGGTCAGGCCAGGCGACTGACAAAGATCATTTTTGAACTAGAAGCCTCTGGGTTCGCAGGCTGTGGCAGGCTGCTGCTCTTCCAGCTGCCTTGGAGGTCTCAGTTCATTATCTCTTGTAACGAAGGAATGAATTGAATAAAATGTCTCCGAAGTTTGGATTTCTATTGCTTTCTTGGAAAATGAATACTAGCACTTTATAACTCCTCATTTATTAGGCGAGCTAGCTTGCTGAGTGACTTGGACAAATTTTGGAACCAGCTGCTGCATTAACAGTAGTTACAAACATAAAATTATTCACAACGTCAACTTCGATTTCCTCTTACCTTCTCTCCACCATCATTCCTGTGCCCGTCTCCCAAAAGGCATGGCTGTTTCTCAGGATTTTTTTAGATATTAGAAGGCTCTTTTCTCTGGAATATCTTGAATTCAATTGTCCCCTCTGCTATAGGCTTCACACTTCATCAGAATGGGCACCTTGCCTCTCAGAACTCTTCTCCATCTTCTCTCCAAGATTTCTGAAATTCCTCCAACTAGGGACAAAGCCTTCCTTTAGCAATCAGTAATAAGTTTTGAACCGCAAATACCCAGGGACAAGAAGTCAATTGATGTGACTGGCTATACATCCAATTTATCCCTGGTACTGGTTTTTCTCCGGCAGGAAAGAAAGGAATAAAACCACAAGCTGGAGGTACCCAGAGAAGTTGTCATTCTCAAGGTTTGCCTGCAGATAGCTTTTCTGGATGAAGAAGGAGACACACACTAAACTTGGCAAGCTTGGGGGAGGCCTGCATGGTGGGCCTTGCAAACTTAGAGCAAATCATAGCAAGTATTCAGGTCCTAGGCCCTAGCTTCCTTGACAAAGTCAGCCTTTACCTTAAGTGAGCCTGTCTGTTGTCTATTTGAAATATCAGAGTAATCTTGTCCACACCCTTCAGAGCACAACCTCCAGCAGCAGTGCACGGGACAGAACCCTTCTTGCATAGCATCTCTGGTTAATTATTAATGACCCTGTATCCACCAATGTGCAAGAGGTATGTTTCTCCATCTACTTTTTATCCAGTCTCAGAGATTCCTCACTCCCTGCTTTGCTTTCTCCCGTCCCCTTAATCTACCACCAATAAATTTACTGACTGTAACCCTCTTTACATCCCTTCCTTTGATTCTGTTGTGTAAAATAAGCTGTTAAACTGCCATTCTCAACAGCATTTTCTCAATCAGTTGAGATTTTGCTTCCTTGCAATTGTTCTTGTTTTGACTCAAATAAACTCATAATAATTCTTTACAAGTTTGGATGTTTCTTCTATTGACACTTTCCTAAAAGAGTGTTCATCCCTGTATCTCCTTTGTCTTCAAAACTTTGCTATAGAGGTGGAGGTCATGGGACTCATTACACTCTTTTTGCAAGGACTCATGGACACAGGGGCACAGTAGCACAAGTGGCCAGTCCGCAGTGCACATCTAAAGTCAGTCAAAGTCCTCTTACTTTGGGATTATACAGCAGAGGAAGCAAAAGGCAGAAACCACTCACGGTCTTTATTTATTTTTAGAACCTAACAAATATTACTTTGTATCTGAAGTAAATAAATGTATTGGGGTGACATTGGTTAATAACATAAGTTTCAGGTGTATGACTCTAATACAACATCTGTATATTACATTGTGTGTTCACCACCCAAAATCCAGTCCCCTTCTGCCACCATATATTTGATCCCCTTTATTCTCATTTGCCCCTCAGCCCCCTTCCATTCTGGAAACTACCATTCTGTCATCGGTGAGTTATAAGAAGTGTTTTAGCTGTAGGCAGTCCTCTTTAGCTGACTGAATAGTGCTTCTCCAGGGCAATGCTCTTCGATTTATCTTTGTCTGCAGAACCTAACCCTGTGCCTGCTATTTATTACATGCATAGTAAATATTTGCTGATTTTATGTTCATATTCATTCCCTTTGAAATCCTTTGTATTTAACTTAATAGGGCTTCTAAAGTTTTCATATTGGATTTGTAAAATGTAAGGGTGTTCCTTGAAATTTTTGTGAATTATTTTGCCTTTTCATTTGAAACAGATTTTTTATTTGTGAGAAGTTCTTTTTTCCTCAAGAAAATCAATTAAATAATACATGCAAAAGGACCTGAGTGCCTCCAGAGATAATAAGCTATTATCAGAATTGTCATTCTTATTATTTTATGAAGAATGATAACAGAGTATTTTACTTCACTAAATTTAGTATGACTTGGTTCACCCAAGATAATCCTATTTATGCCTATTGTCCTGAAGTAATTATTAATAGTATCTCCCATTCACTCCTGGAAGTGTCCTAGTTTGGACAATTGTTGAGAGTTTAGATAAGCTACTTCACAGTATTGCTGCCTCTGCATCTCTTTTGTTTGGCCAGGCAGCCTGCGGGACCTTAAATTGATACTGACCCCTTCCTGCAAGTGTGTGTCCTAGATAACGCCCAGAGTCACAAGCAAGTGTAGCTCTGATACAACTTCTGCAACAGCCCTTGTGATAAACAATCTCCCTGGCCTCCCAGTACCTGTGTATGTACCTTAGATAATATCCCTCTTGCCCCCATCCCTGTGGAGCTGGTCAAAACCCTGCTCCTTTGGTTTGAATTGACTAATCAAAATCTAGCAGAAGAACCCTATACCTACCTGTGGAGCCTAAAGAAGGAATGTGCCTGAGCTTCTTTCTCTGCCTGCACTCTGCCTTGACCTCCCTGTGCGACCCCTCAAGGCATGCCATATACTTCCTCCAGGACCTGTGAGTAATAAAAACTTCCCTATTTCAATTTCTTTTGTGACATTTTGTTGAACTGGACTCAACACTGGCACCCTGTGCCCCACTAAACAACTGTTAATTTAACAAAGTCCTAACAACAATAAATTATAGAGTAACTACAAATCTCATGGAGTCAAGAGAAGTAGGGGGTAGTCACAGCCTGCTCATCTGTGATTCAAACTAGTTATTTACCAACTCTCCCATCTCAGAATGGTGAGTACCACCATCTTGGCTCCAGCAATCTCCCCTTCTTGTTATGACATTACCCTATTTCATCTTCCTTTTCTTAGTTACTTGCTATTATATCATCATTAATCTTATTCACAACACTAATCAATACACAAAATCTTATTTGCTTATGTGTTTACCATGTTTCTCCTCACATCTTGTACCTCAGGCACAAATCATTGTAGGTCTTTATTGCAAGGACATCTAATTCACACTTGTCATCCTAGCACCTGGTGCATACTAGATGTGCAACAAAAATTTGTTGGTTAGCTAACTAAAGTCAAAGGCCTTTCCTTTCTTGTTCTTTTTTTTTTTTTTTTTTAATGCTCTGGATGAAAAAAGTTTCTGTGGAAAGTAACCTCACAGGGTGATCTGATCATAAATTCCTAACTTAGCAGGTCATGGTGGGTAGTCATGCCCAGGCATATAACTTCTATAGTAAAGGGCTTATCTTTGCCTTAAGCAAACTCTGTCCATTGTTTTTGTGCATCTAGGTTAACACACCTTTGAAATAAGCATAACAACCCTCAAAAAGCAAATAATTTTGTTAACCATCCTGTAATCCAATACCCTCCTTACTTTCTCCCACCCTCATGTAATCTTCCTTGTGTTTCCTTTTGAATCTCAAATGCATTGAAGAAACTACAAAACTATTATTCTCTAGAGCATTTGAGATCTTGCTTCCTGACATATGTCATCAGTTTTGGCTCAAATAAACTCATAAAAATTCTGCTGATGTTTGGACTTTTATTGGTGAGAATATCATCAATACTTTTAAATTAAAGCCATTTAGAAGTATTTCCTCTTAGGAAAGTAGGTTTTGTAACATTGACCAATGAGATAGTTACTTTATGTGTCAACTGGGCTAAAGGATGCCCAGAGAGCTGGTAAAACATTATTTCTGGGTGTGTCTGTGACTATTTCTGGGTGTGTCTTGAGTATGTTTGTGTCTGGGTGTGTTTCTGAAAGAGATTAACATTTGAATTAGCAGACTAAGTAAAATCACCATCCCTGATGTGGGTGGGCTTTATCCATTCCATTGGTTGAAAACCTAAATAAAACAAAAGGGAGAGAGAGGACAAAGTTGTTCTCATTGCTTGTCCTGGAACATCTATCTTCCTAAAACATCAGTGCTCCTGCTTCCTAGGCCTTCAGTCTAGGACTGGGACTTGATTCTATTGGCTCCTCTGGTTCTCAGGCCTTGGAGTTTACACACATCTACACCATTGGCTTTCCGGAGCCTCCAACTTGCAGGTGGCAGAGCATGGAACTTAGACTCCATAACCACATGGGCCAATCCTTCATAATATATCCTTTTCTGTTTCTTTCCATATCCTATTGATTCCATTTCTCTGGAGAAACCTGACTAATACAACCAACATTGGACTACTGAGGAAAAGATAAAAGATACTTAGTTTAGTGAGCTATAATATAGCTGAGCCCCATGGTTACTATGATTTTTTTAAACCACAGGTTAAATTTCATTTTTCCTCATGTAGGTGCATGTACTCCATTGGTTGGTTGGTTCTAAAATATTATAGGAACTACTGGTTGAATATGATTCAAATGTTATGCGGAGAAATGGAGGGAAAGCCAATGAAATAGTCTGAGCTTTAAAATACCACATAGTTATAATTGTTGTTGTTATTCTCTGTAATTACCAAGTCTAGACCTCACCAGATTTTAACTAGAAAAAGAAGTCACGTTTCTATTTATAGCCAAATTACCATGACACCAACCTCAAGTAGGAAATTAGTACCCTTTGTAATATCCTTTAGTTATTTCTCAGAATGCCCACGAAAGAGATTCCCTGGTATCTGCATGGCAATCTTTTAGCTGCATCAAAATGTTGGTGGTTGCTTTGCTTTTTCTTTTCTGATCTACTAATTACCACTTACCTGTAGTCTCTAAGAAGCAGCTTGAGGAAGGCCCATTATCTTTGTAAGAAATTCAGTATCCAAGTCTGTAGTAGAATTGATGTATTAGTGGCACCTACACACAATTGAATCTCACTTTTTAGTATTCATGCTTTTGCTTTATTTCCTTCCATACTGACTCTGTGCTAGACCATGTGACTTGCTTTGGCCAAAAGGATATCAGAAAACATGATTCAGGTAGAAGATTAATAAGTACTTGTGCCAATGTTTGGTGTTTAATGTCTTGTTTTGTTGGCATATTCTTTTTTGAAACCCAGTTGAAATAAAATAAATTTTACTACTTTGAGCCATGCTGTGAGGAAGCCCAAGCTAGCCACATACAGAGGTCACTTGAAGTAAACTGAAGAACTTGGAAAATAGCTGGAACCAAGGTTCCAAATGCATGGATCCTGTTCAACCATCCCCTTACCACTTAAGCCCTCCAAGTGTTGTCTGCAAACACTGGGAAGCAGGGAAGAGCTATCCCCACTGTGCTTGTCGAAATTCCTGACTCACAGAATCATGCACAAATAAAATGATTGCTTTTTGAATCCACTAAATTTTGAGAGGTGGTTTGTTAGATAGCAGGAGATAACTTAAATAAAAACAGTCTTCAGAGTTCCACAGTGGTGTTGGGCTATTAACCAGATCCAACCATATGGGTCTATTCTATTTTCTTACCCTATTAGTTGGTTCACCGTTGGAGGTATAATCTAATTTATACCAATGAGAAGACTTTGCTCTCAAATATTTATAGAAACAATGCAATCTTCCTACTTATCATGGAACTATGAAGATTTATCCCCTGAATTAATATTAGGCTGACCAGAAGTACCATTTGAAATGGGACACAAAATAACAGTACTGTCTCATTTCAAATGGTACCTATGGTCAGCCTACTGACAGTTTGAATTTAGCCCAGTGAGACTAGGCTGACCATAGGTACCATTTGAAATGGAACAGTAGCATTGTTTTCTGTCCCATTTAAAATGGCATGTCTGGTCATTGCAGTTTATGTAAGGGAACCCCACTTTGGAGAAGACCTTATGAAGGGTAATGCCAACATGAAGGAGAGCAGAATTAAAAAGTGAGGGGAGAGTGATCTAGACCTGATGACGTTGTTTGAATCCCTAAATCCAATTATGTATGAAGTGAATTTTTACTTGCAAATCCAGTGATTTTTTCTTTTGACTTGCATTATGAAGTCCAAGTTGCATCTCAGTGAAGTTCAAGCAGCAATACCTAACTTCCTTTCACCCTAGGCTAGCTATTGTGACCCACAGACTGGGGAATTATGAATGGAGATAACTAAATAAGAGGGACATAGGGAATTTTGATTTATTTTTGCATCCAATATGCCAATAAACACCCATATTTTATCACAAGAGGTTCTTAATTGGCTCCTGCACCTCTGGTGTTCTGTAATCAATTCTCCATGCTATAGTCAGAGTGAGTATTGCAACTTGCAAATCTGATTATGTCACTAGCTCTTCAGTGACTCCTCAAAGCTCATAAGGCAAGTCCAAACACCTTACCATGTTTACAAGGCCCCTTTGTTCTGATTTCTGTTTATCTCACCAGCTGCTTGCAATTCCAGATTCTCTTCTATCTGTCATCTGCCCCACCTTGCTTCCCTTCACCCACACACTTTCTCTTTGATTCTAAGACGTCATGCTATTACTTTCTTTCACCCCTTCACACCTGTGTTACATGATCCATGGTCTATGCTCTCATATCACAAAACTTGGACAATGGAAGAAGCAACTATAACATAGTGTGTTGTCCCACTAGCTATACTATGCATTCTATTTGAGCAGGGACCATGAACGCCTCATTTACCACGGTATTTGCAGAACCTAGGTGGTGCTTAGCCTACATTGTTAAATAAATTACTTAATGAGTGAATGAATATATCTATGTTATCAATTTGGAGCCAATTTTTCAAAGATTCCAGACTGATTTGTACTGTTAGCTATTCATGCTAATATTTGCCTTTTTGAAGTGCAGAATAGGAAATGTTAGTACAGGAGCCCATATTCTCTTTTTGTGGATTTCTGTAGAGGACAGAACTTATATTTTTCCTTCCCAGGCTATGAGGAGTAGTTTGGAATGAACATCCAGGTTCACCTTCTATATCTTTCAGACTAGTTTCCAAAGATGAGGAGTTGTGAATATGAATTCTGAAAACTCCACTTCCTGTGGGCCACATTTCTCTAGGGAGGGCACTACTCATGAATACAGGTGTCTCTCTCTGTCTTAATCTCTTGATTGAAATGTGCTGAGAACTAAAAGTTGTGCCTGTCCTCTGGTTCTCTCCTTTTCTTCTGATTCCCACGCATTAAACCCTCTTCAGTGGAAGTGAGGGCAACCAATCTCTTTCTTTTGTTTGTTTTTGTTTGTTTTGTTTTGTTTTGCAAGTGGCTGGGTAGGTAAGTCAAATGGAGCCAACTATTTTTCAATAAAGGGTATAGCAAATTAAAAAGTAGCCCCCAAAATACAGGGTCTAAAAGTAGGTATACATCTACTTTATTGCATTTTATTACATTGTTGATTACATTTACATTTGTTGACTCTTGTAATGCTCGAAATATCTTCCATCAAAGTTGCAACATTCCTCGAACCTCTCCAGTACACTGTGACACATAGTATGACAAAAAATCCAGTCTGTTGTGATGAATTTCATTGATTCAACTGTATACCTACTTTTGGTCCACACTATATATGTCCAGGTCAGAATCTACAGAACATATGAATGTGATCTTATTTTGGAAAAGAGCTCTTTGTAAATGTTATTAAGTTAAGGATCTTGAGATGGAATTATTCTAGAATTAGAGTTGGCTTTAAACCCAATAACAGGGTTTTTATAAACGAAAGGCAGAGGGAGATTTGTGATAAGACCTGGGAGAGAATGCTATGTAAAGATAGAGGCAGAGATAGGAATTTTGCTTCCAGAAGCTTTGGGACACCTGGAGTCACCAGAAACTGAAAGCGGCAAGGGCAGATTCTCACCTAGAAACTTCTGAGGGAGTGTGGTTCTCTCAACATCTTGTTTTTAAACTTCTGGTCTCCAGTCTGTTGTCTCCAAGTTTGTAGTCATTTTTTCACAGTAATCCTAGGAAGCTAATATAGAGGTGAAGATGGGAAAATCAACATCCTGTTTCAACCCAGCAGTTGCAAAAGAGCTGTCCTGGCCCTTTATGAAGCTGATACTCAGATCCTTATTTGGTAATTTGGTAATTTGTCTTTATGCATATCTCTTACTAGCTAGAATCCTGAAGTCCTAGAGGTGAGTGTTCAGTACTCTGAATTTCTAGAGAGAAATTCTGGACAGGAATCTTAAAATTCTGATTCCTCATGGACCTTAGCCATAGCTGGCACATTTAACCAGCATGGAAAAGTTAGCTCTGGAAGAGATGGTGACTTTGCTTATCTAGGCTTTGTCTTTCCCTTGAGATCTGCCAGTAACTCAGGTCCTATCTTTTCCATGAACCTATCTCAGGTAATTTTAGCCCCCATAACGACTTCCTTGAAAAGTTTTATGGCATTCATCAGTTGCATATCTCACTTTGTACTTACAAGCTATCATATATGACTCTTAATGTCTGTGGCCTGGCTCCCAAGCTATACTGAGTCCACTGAGGGCAAAATAATAAGTAATCAATTTTGTATCTTGAGTCCCTAGCTCAATGCAAAAATAATACTAAGTATATGTATAAAGTAATGTGCTAGGAATTGCATATTTTATCTGTGTTGACAATGCATAGTCCAATGCCTAATACTTAGTAAATGATAAAAGGAGAGAAACTTTGATTCTTAACCTTTGAAATTTACTGTAATAGCATTTTTTTCCTGCTCAATGGGTTCTCCATTATTGCTAATGGACTCTGCCAACATTGATCACAACCATCAGCATTTAATTAAAGTAGGAGCAATTGGAATCATACCCTGGGATTAATATAAGGACATTGAAAAAAAGAAAATATTTCTTTTCCTGTGCTAAGTTTAAGCTGATGGGTGCTACATACATTGCCATGTGGAAATGGTTTATCTGTAGTAGAAAATAATTCAACCAACCTACAAAATAAGCAGAGTAAGGCAGAGACTAGATGGAAAGACCTGACAGCATTTTGATTGCAGGTACTAGTTTCAGGTCTTGAGGTTCTTGTTCCTGGAACACTTTTTTCAATTCCTTGAAGTACCTTAATTTACTTCCTGGTTATATGCATCAATATATTTCCCTATGTATAAATTTAATTTAATTAAATTTTACATGGGTTTCTGTCACTTGCAACCAAAAAAGCCTTGAATACAACTTGGAAACCTCAAAAATAAAAGTATTTTCATGGTCTCCTGAAGTTGTTTTAGGATCCATGAGAATAATCTACATTTATATGTGATACAATTATGCATACTGATATAATCAGTTGCTGAAACACATTTAGGGGTTCATATGGGTTCTGTCTCAATTTTGATACATAACAGCTTAAAATTTAATCTAAACAGACTAACATTGAATTAAATAATGGAAAATTCAGAAAAGCATAAAAAATCTACAATATAAGAATTGTTTTTCTGATTTTTTTGTTGTTAAATTTATTGGGGTGACATTGGTTAGTAAAAATTACTTAGGTTCCAGGTGTACAATTCTACAGTGCATCATCCATGTGTTGCATTGTGTGTTCACCACCCAGAGTCAGTTCTGCTTCCATCGTCATATAGTTGACTCCTCCCTCCTCTCCCACACCCCTCCCTACTTATCCTCAGGTAACCACTAAACTATTGACTGTGTCTGTGTGTTTTTGTTTCTGTGTTGCTTTCAGTTTTATATTGCACATATGAGTGAGGTCATGTGGTTATTTTTTTCTGTCTGGCTTATTTCACTTAGCATGATGATCTCAAGGTCTATCCATGTCGCAAATGGTAGTATTTTGTCTTATGTCTGAGTAATATTTCATTGTGTATATGTACCGTAACTTCTTTATCCAGTCATCTATCAAAGCACACTTTGGTTGTTCCCATGACATGACTTGGCCACCGTAAACAGTGCTGCTATGAACACTGGGGTACATATATCTTTGGGGACTAAGATTTTCAATTTTTTTGGTTAGATACCCAGAAGGGGATTGCTGAGTTTTAATTTTTTAAAAAATGTAGATTACTTAAAAGTTCAATGGCATTGTAAAAAGAAACCAAAATATTTATTGTATGACCATTACCTAAGTGTTTCATAGCATCACTTTAAGATGATGTGGCATAGCATGGGGATGTAAAGTATAGGAAATACTTTTATAGGAAATACTTTTATAGGAAATAATATTATAATAACCATGTACAGCACCCATGTCCAATCTTTTGACTTTCTAGGGCCACATTAGAAGAATTGTCTTGGGTCACTAAAACTAATGATAACTGATGAGCTTTAAAAGGTCACAAAAAAATCTCATATTGTATTAAGAATTTGTGTTAGGCTACATTCAAAGCATTCCTGGGCCACAGGGTGGATGTACCTGATGTGTAGTCAGATGGGTACTAGACTTATTGGAGAAATCACTTTGTAAATGTTATAAATGTCTAACCCCTATGTTGTCCACCTGAAACTAATACTGTATGTCAACGGTTACTGAAAAAAAATAAAAAGATTAAAAACACAAAAATAAATATATAAACAAAAAATACCCAGAGACATTACTAAAAGATCATGTGACATAGAATGCTAAAAATAATTTTTAAAAATAGTAAAGTTGATTTAATATTGATTCAGATATCCCCCAAAATTTAGGTTCTGCGTTGATTGAATCTACTGCTTACTGTTTACAATAACTTATATATAACCAAAAATTTTATCAATATTTTTTTCAGGGAGCTCCCTGGTGGTGTACTGGCTAGGCTTTGGCACTCTGAACGCTGTGGCTGGGTTCGATTCCCAGCCAGGGAACTACCCCCCCCACCAAAAAAAATTTTTTTTTTCTGATTAGACTCCTTTATTTCTCACCTGATGCTAAAAGTCAGGAGTGATTGAATCATAGAAGCAGCACACTAAGGATATTCTGGTCAAATAGACATGTGTAACTTTCCTGTCCAGAATTCCTTCACTGGGGATACTGGCTCTGTAGTAGTGGGTAGAGATTTGTGGAGAAGAACTAGTGATTCGTCTTAAGCATGCTAGGCTACTCTACCAAATGATCTTAACTGATATAATTACCAGACGTAGAAAAGTTTGCTCACTACACATTGTTATATGTATATATGTTGCATGTGTATATATATTTCAAATTGACATTGGAAGTGTTTGAGTTGCTATATTTCAATCCACCTAAGTCCCTCTGTTGGTGCAGTAGACACTATTCCAGGAGGTGATGCAACCATGGTGAATACGACAGTCAAGGTCCCTGCCCACACATAGTTCATACTTTAGTAAGGAAGACAGGCAACAAATGGAAACAAAACAAGTTCAATAATGACCAGGATTAGAGGTGACTCTTTTAAAATAGAAAAGATCTCTCTGAGGAGGTCACAGTAGGGTTGAGAATCAAATATAGGAACGAGCCAATCAGATCCAGGGAGAAGGGGAGGTAAGCATCTGAAGCAGAGACGAGCCAGAGTCATGGTCCTGCGGCAGGAATGCACGTGGCATACAAGGAGTTTGGATTGTTCTAGGTACAAGGGAAGCCACTGGGGATTTTAGGCAGGTGAATAACATAATCTGACTTCTGTTTTTAAAAAGGTGATGTAGTAGATGTGTGGCTAAAGCCATTCTGAGTCCAAAGACCTGATTCATTCTTTCAACATAAGCAGTTTTTCCTGTTTAATTTTGACCATGCAAAAGCTGGTATAAGTGAACCCTCCATTGCAATATTATTTTAAACTATTGACTTTATTGCTATAAAAATTCCTCTGGAAATAAAATCAAATCTAGGACCCATTGTCACATCCCTTTATGGACAAACAACAAGTATGGTGAATTGTGCCTGAAAACAATCAATATAAAACGTTCCCTTGTGTTTCCTCCAAGAGTCTATGAGCCCAGACAGGCTGGACACCACTGATGAGGCTGGGGTGGAGTTCTGTGAATAGAGTCGCCAGCTGTGATTTGAGTTGTGGGCGGGGGAGCGCCAGCTTGCTCTTGGCCTCTTCAGTCTGGAGAGCCAAATCTCTCAGGAGCCAAGGCTTGTGCTCCATGCCTGGTTTGCTACTAATTGTGCAACAGAAGAGGACTGAAGCACCTGGGACCTGACTGCAATGCATGCGAGAGAATACGAGATAATAGACTTTCCTCCTAACACCAGTGTTGGCACGTTTGGGATGGACACCCCCATGGGACTCCACCAGCCAGATATTCTCATTATAAGCTCTCTTAGGATTTCATCAGGACTGATGCTGCACAGAAAACCTTCTAGACCAGAGGAATGCACTTTGTCCTCCAGCCTCAGACAAGAGCCCTGGGTACTTTGTTTCTCCTTCTCAATTTTCCCTAGATTTTATTAACTTCACCGAGAGAGGCAAATATAGTAATATAATACTGTTGAGTTAAAATTAGGCAAAAAATGTTGAGTGTTTTGCTTTCTGAAGGGCCCTCAAATAGTACCCCACTTTCCCCTTGGGTTTTGAATAATTAGAAATGAAACAAAGGAGTGGCAAATGGTGGGAAGTACATCACCTCACAAAATGAATCCATGTGCACAATGGGGCTGATTATGAGAGCTCAGATTCCTAGAATATGGCCTCTGTGAGTATTTTGCAAGACTGAATATAGGAGAGATGGAAGAGCAGCCGTGGGCACATGCTGAGGGGCATGAGGCAGCTGGGATAGCAGCACACTCCTCAGAAGTGTGGGGCTAGGTAACCCTGGCTACGTTTATTTTTTAAATAAGTCCAAACTTCTGGGGCAAGCGAGGCGAGCAGTAGAGGCCTAATGTTACACTAACTTGGATCCCTACACAGAAAGGAAATGTCAGGAGTTAGGAGGAAGCTTTCCTCCTTAACAGCTGGTGTTTGACTGCTTCGAACTTCCAAACAGCTTAACTAATGAATAGGAAGGACATTGTAGATGAAAGGAGATAAACAACAAACAGGGAAAAGAAAGCAGATATGTTTATGTAAAGAAAAAATGAACAGCACCCAGAGTATGGATTTGGGGAAATGGGGGTGGGGGGATCAGTTAAATGGGAGGGTCAGGAAATTAAGGGAAGTTTTGTAGAGCAGCATCTGACAGAAAGTAATCTGTTTCTCTTGGGCAACACATTGCACATATGGATATAACATCTAGTTATTGCATTCTAGTAATTGACTAGAATGTGAATGCATTATGTGGAATAAAATAAGGAAAATTAGGAGTGTGTTTGTTGCTCTAACTTTTAACCTTTGACTTTTGGCATGGGTTTATTTTGGGAAGATACTATTCCATCTCAGCTAGGTGTCAATGACTATAATCACCAAACAGATAGAGAGCCTCATTGGAATTCTGATTCCTAAGTGTTTCTTTTTATGTACAAACACTAGCAGTGTCCATATTAAGCTGAATATCTGAATCTGTGGGGACTTCACCATCTCTTCATTTCACACATCTTCCCGGACCCATGGGAAGGATTCTGAATGCTCTCCTCTTATTTTTTCAGCTATTTTCAGATTTTTTTTCTTTTTGGGATAAATAGCTGGAATTATTTTGACTGCTTACTTGCTTGTAGTTGCTGTTAATGAGGCTTTCAGATGCTCAGTATCCATTCCCTTGGTTTTCCCCTGGAATTCTTTCTCTTAAATGGAAACAATCTGGGTTGGCTTGTAATTCCCGGTATCTGCCTATTATGGTCTTTTCCCACAAAAGATCCTTCTAGCCATGTCTGGCATATGACTGAAGCTTGGCTAAACAGAATATGGCAGAGTGTTCACTCTGCTCTTTCCAAGCCTCTAAGAGCCCAAACAGACTGGACACACATTGACTCCTTAGTTAATGATGCAGGAAGATGGCTGTATCTGGAGAACAGGTTTGTTTCAATACAGACATAGGAGCAGTAGTTAGAGTGCAAAGAGAGGAAACAGTACAGGTGGCAACAGAAGAGACATTTAGACCAGCTTTCCTTGTCCATGAGATAGTTGTGTTTCCCCTTTTCTGCTTTCACATAACTAGAGTTCTCTTATTCTCTACTGTTTTCAAGCCAGATCTCCCAGCATCCAGTTGGTTTAATGACGAGTCCCTGTTGCCACTCCACAGAGAGTCCTTGAAATAAACCTATTCTTACTTGAAACAGCCAGAATAAGTGTCAAGTTCTTCTTGCAGATAAGAACTCCCACTGACCCTCCTTGATCACCTCTAGCAGGAAATTCAAAAGTAAAATCTTTCTGATAAAAAAATGATCTTTTTATACATGAGCCTATCAACTTATTTAATATTTATTGAGTACCTGCTGTCTTCTAGTTCCTGCGGCATCAAAATGAAAAGTAAAATATAAGATAGCCTATAGTCTCTTAAAGCTTGGAATAGAGTTAAAAGAAAGTCATTTAAAATATTGTGAATAAATGTAAAACTACAGCTATAATAAATGATATTAAGAAAAAACACGATGCCGTAAGAAATTACAGTGGAAGAAATTAATTTAGTAAGGAAGATCAGAGAAGGCTTCTCCCAATGAAGACTCCATTGTAATGAAGGCACAATAAGTATTAACTAGATAAAGGAGGGTTAGAGAAAAGGACAGAACCCTAGAAAGACTCTATGACCTTTGAGGTAAGGCAGTTATAAAAAAAATGCATATTAAAATAAAAATTTTAAATCTGGGTGCAGAAACCATATAAAACCATTTCCATTATTAACTTAGTGCTAATTATTACAGTTGATCCAGTTGACTCCATTAGTCAAGAATGGGGTTCTAGCCAGATAGACTTGGAAGTGTGTACTGGAGAGCAGAAGAGCCGTGGGGTACAACTCACACGGGCAATTAAGGACAGTGTGCCACTGTTATTGGACTAAGGTTCTCTTCTGGCATCACTGTCGGATGAAACATTAGGCTCTCCTGAAAAAGAGAGACATTGAGAAGAATGCGATGGTATTGCTGGAGGAAGAACGGAGAATGGAAGAGTGCTACCAATATTCTTACATAATTTTGCTGAGGATTGGTCTAACTGGGGGGAAAAAAAGAAAAACCACAAGGAAATCTCAGAGCAGAAAGCATGCATAAAACTGTCTCTTTTCTGTAATATTAAACATCATAAATGTTCAGCACAGCTAAATAAGGTGTGCAGCTTTTGGATTATGTAAAGTAATGGCCAAAGAATAAAGAAGGAGAGCAGACCCCAGCCAGAATTGAGGCATGGAGCAAACTTCAGCTGGCAGTAGTTGGAACAATTGTAATAATTTATCACATCTATATACTATCATTCAGTAACTACAATCCTCAAGTATTTCTCTGATGGTGAAATAACAAAACACAACATTTCCCCCCCTTTACTACATAGAGGAGGAAATTGAGGCTCCATGAGGTTCAATGTCTTGTTCATACTCCAGAATTAGTAACTGGCAGTACAAGACGGGAACTCAAGTCGTCTGACTCATCATCCAGGGCTTATTCCAAAACTCAGTCCACAGGTCCGATCTGACTTACCTTTCCCCAGGGGGCTTCATGCTTGAGAATTCAGCAAAAGAGATTTTATCGCCCTAGCTTGTGTACATGAACCAGTGTGGTCTAACCCCCCACTAGGAAGGAATTTGAGATGTTTAGCCTAAGCATAGAAAAACTGATTCCACTCAGCAATGAAGGAGGAAAAAGGAAAGTTACAAATGTGTAAGCCAAAAACAAAGTTGATTTACTAGCTCCCTTCGCATCACTCTTCAGAAGGGTGTGCTAAATTTTCCAAGTTTTATTTAGTTTAATTACAAGTTGTGATGAAAGCAGAGATCATGACTGTGAGTTTTCTCGATGTCTGCATCTTTAACCATCACCAGGTTGTGGGGTATTTGGAAGATGCCAAAGTAAAACTGAAGCTTTTATTTCTTAGAAGGAAGCAGCTTGACAAATGACTTTATCTCTACGGAATGTACACCTGCAGTTAATATACTATTGTATGTTGGCAATATTTTAATAAAAATCATTTTTTAAAAAAGTCTTCAGTATTGTTCTCCAGTGGACACATTCTGATTGACATTGAAGGCAATCAAACACAAAAAACTTGAAACAGCAGGGGAAAGGAGATCAACAGCATATGGATTTATTCAAGGAAGCACATGTATCCACTTTCAAACTGGGTCAAATAAACTGACACCCTCATATTGCCCTTGTTTTCTATTGACAGCGTATGGTGAATTCACTATACTCGCCTCTACGAGATGGAATGAATTGAAGCCAAACTTTCAGAAAAGATTCCTGAACTTTGAGTTTGAATTCGGCTTTAAGTTTTTGCAACTGCCATTGATGGGATGATTCTCTAGATGTACCTCAGACATTGAACAGATGAGACATCTTTGTAGAGAAGTGTTCGGAGGAAATGATCGAAGGGAAAGCAAACCACGCTTTCATAAGCCACAGTGTCCTGGAATTTTTATGGAACCAATTATGAAGCCCAGGATTCTTGAAATTTCTGGCTGCAATCAAGATGTTTCTCCATTTGAAACAACCCCCCAGAATTCTTGAGAATATTTCAACTTATCAAATACTAATATACTGCTGACTAATCCAAGTTTATTCATAGTTACAGATAGGCTATAACTATATTATTTTTCTGGAAAAAATTGTTAAAATCTGTTTTCAACTCTTTTGAATTATAAGTAAAGTTATGTAAGTCATAAAAAATTAAGGAACTCCACAAATAAACATTTCTAATCCAGTGATTCGCAGCAGTCCCCTCACATGAGAACACCCAGGTCATATCTCTCATAGTAGACAGTTTGTAAAATAAACATGGAGATGTCGTTTTAGCTATCTCTTTATATTTTTTAAGGACCACGATGCCATATTCATTAATTTAGCAAATATTCATTAGGCACCTCCCTTTTCTATGCCGAAGACTGCTTGAGGTGCCGAGGATACAGCAAAAAAGATAAAGCACCTGGCCTCCTGCAGCTTACAGATAAACACACAGAAGTAAAATTTCTAGTGCGTTAGGTAGTGATGTATTCTAAGGAAAGAAACCAAAATTGTATAAGTGTTGTGCAATTTTTAGAGTAGGTTCTCAAGGGATGACTCCACTGAGAGGCAAAAAAACAATTCATTTGGATATCTGGCAGGAAAAGCATTTAATCCAAGGGAAAAGCAAGTGAAAAGGCTCAGTAGTGGGAGCATGCCTGGTACGTTACAGGAACAGAGAGACATAAACAATGAGGATCGTGTAGGGGAGAGAGGTGGGTAGGCGACCAAGATGCACAGTGCCCAGTGGGGTGGGGGAAAGGGAGAGACCTTATAAGGCTTCAGGTCAGTGTACGGAATTTGACTTTTACTCTCAGTGAGATTAGATCTTTAGTAAAATATTTATAACAAAATGCAGATAGGTTTTTGTAATTTCAGAACTTGACCCTGATAGAAAACATTTTAAACTCTAGTTTTCTAAATATATTTTATTGGGGACATTTAGCTTTACACAAAAATGTTCTATTGGAATTTGGTTTTGCTTTACAAAATTAGTTTTTAAATGCTTTAAATGCTCTAGGAAAAAAAAAAATTCACATGAAAGATTGCTAAGGTTAATTGCTTTATAAAGAAATTGTCTTTTAACTTCTTGGTTTTGTGAGTTTGGATACTCCACAGCAATTCTTCCTGAAGCTAAATGTATGTGGAAGTTTTATTCCGGTCTTAATATATGATCAAAGAGACTTTAAACATAATTTGCATTTATATATTGATAAATTTTCTCATTAGATTAATTTACATTTATCAAAATGTTCTACACAGGATTAGGTAAGGAAAGTCTTAAAATCTCAAAACCCATACTCCTTTTAATGTCCTTAGTAGGTCCTGGAAATCGGAGTTGGACTTCATGATTTCAAAGGCTCTTTCAATTCTTCAACCTCTAGAGGTTGTATCAGAAATTCATAGGTGTTAAATCTTAAGCATAAAAAGCCACGGAGTTGAAGGGGATTATCTTTGTAGCTGAGCAACTAAGAGCTAGAGAAGTTCAATGACTTGCTCAAGTTAATGACTCACTGCAGCGGGATGAGCACCAGATGCCTCAGCATGTGTTTCATTGTATTTGCAATGAGATCTCTGCTTTCCCTTGAGTTCCTCACTGCAGACTTTGCACGGATGAGTAACTAAGGAGCCAGCTCTGATGTGACCAGGCTCTTCCTTGAGAAATGGTTCTCTCTTCTTTACCTAATTCTCCTATTCTTCCTTTGGTGCCCACTATCTTTTCAGTTCTTTTTGCTTCGGCGTCCACAACAAGTCTGATTCATTCTGTATCGTTCTGGTTTCCATCCCAGTGGCCTGGAAGGGTTTGCCTACATTTTTCTCAGTTCCGTGTGTGTTACTTTTGACGAAGTCTGCTCTCTTTTCCATGTGCATGAGAAAGGGGACATCTGCCTCATTTATACCTCCATGCAATTTCACCTCAGTGATTTTACAAGGCCCTGGACACCTCTGTGTTCTGCAGTCCAGCTGTCCCTTTTTAGGATGATACAAAAGTTGGGCTTCATGAGTTGAGTCTAATGGGGGCAATAGAAGGTTAAGAAGTCAGAGTTAATACCAGCACTTATCTTTTTCCTATCTTCAGAGTTCTGGCTTCATGCAGCAGACAGAAGGTGAATCTGGTCTGGTTCCAGCTGTTGAAAGCCAGTAGATTTACTAGACGTGTGCCATCATTTTAATACTATTATAATTGGCAGGAAGGACTTTGCTATTACGAGCATTCTGTATATTAGATCTTGTCTTTTATGTATTGGCACTTGCTAACAACATGTGGAATGAAATCCTAGATGGCCAGAGAGATTCTTGGAGCTAGCAAGCTCTGTTCATGTAAAAAGAGATAAGTACCACCCGAAATTACTTTGCTATAAAGCTTTCTAGTTGCACATTGTCTTGAAAAGAATCTTTGGAAACGTAGCTTCTCTTTTCACCTCTCCTTCCTCTCTATTCTGTTCGGGGGGTGGGGGGAAGAGAATGGCAGTTAAGTATTTTTAAATGACTGAAAGTTTTCTTATGAGTTGAGGGCCTAAACTTCAACTGAAAATAGAACAGAACCCCTAGTCACCCGACCAGGAGGACTCTTTAGTGACAAGACAACCATTTACCACATATTCTAGTTGGGTTCAGTGTACTTTGGGAACCAAGTACTATTCTTTGAGTAACTGTTGAAGAGCTTGACCACAAATTCAGGCCAACTGTTAGATGACCCTGGTGTCTATAGCAACACAATAAACCCTACTAAAAACCATGGAGCATTGCAGCTAAAAGGAAGCTCATCTCATTGGAGGTCACACACAAGGTCAATGTACCTTTCTAAGGCATTTGTCTTAGAGGTACTCACTTTAGCCAGCAGTGACCCCTCCCATTTCATTTTGGATTCCTCTACAGCTGGGAATTTACCAGAACTAATAAACTAAACTTTGCAGTATCTCTTATCTCTGCCCCCTACTTTCCATCCTGTTTCTTCTGATCTAGATCAAACATTCATTGCCTTTAGCCAGACAATTATTAATAAAATAGCTTTTTAACTATCTCCCTTATCTCTCCCCTGTTTGTAATCCATTCTACTAATTAATGTCAAATTGATCTTTCACAGCCCCAATCTATTCTTTTACTCCCTGCTCAATAATTTTTAATGATGCCTAATTGCCTAGGTTTTAATACATTTGTATTAAATGTATTTAATACATTTGTCTTTGGCAAGGATTTGGAGAGGGAGTGAAACATTGTGGAAATGCCATGAGCATTGGCATCAAGGAGACAGGGTCAAATCCCATCTCAGTCTATTTCTAGCCAGGTGATTTTGGAAAAGTCATTTTATATCTCTAAAACCCAATTTTTTCTTCTCTGAGTTGGAGGTGATGATAACTACTTCCTAGGACTGTTGGATTAAATGAGATGCTAGTTACTAGGTAGTTGGTACTTGAAAAACATAGCTGTCTGTATCCTGGGCCTTCTGCAGTACGACTAACTTATTCTCCATTGCTCTTCCACCAGAACCCTATATTCCAACAGAACCTTGTCTATAATGTATGTTTCGTATATACCATATTTAGTTGCAGTCTTCTTAAGAGTGCAGATGACATCTTTGTAGTATTCAGAGTGCTTTGTGCATATTAGGTACTCAACTCATGTCTGTTGATTTTGGGATTCTCAAGTTGATTTCACCACCAAAAAGAGTTATTTCTCTTTGGTTAAATTTTAAACTGCTTTTCTGAGTCTAACTGAACTCCCCAGGTTGGACAGGGTGAGTCTATTTTAGGCAAGTTTTCAAGGTTCTGGAAGGATCTGGAGTTCTCTATTCCCTCCTGGGCACTTTGCCCTAGACTTTTGTACCTCAAAGTGAATATGGAGATTGGGCTCCCTTTGATGTTATCTGCTGTGTTCCTTTAACAGCAAGGTAGAGAATAGTGGGAGAGTTTCCTTAAAATCAGTTTGAGAGCTGAGCAAAGTTCCTTAGGCAGATCAGTCAGTCACTTCCACAAATGACATCTGAGCCCTGGTGGGGAGAGACACCGAGCATGTGCTAGGAGGGGAGTCCCTGACAGAGACATGTGTGAAGTTTAATTCAATCGAGCATTTGCTACTTTTCAGTGCAGTGAAAGGGAGGGGACTTGAATTCTGACCACAATGTCACTATGGCTTCAGGTATCCAGTGACTGAGAAATAAGAGGGGAGGATGGAATAGACGTACTCAGGGACTCTTTGCGGGTTAGCCATCTACCATCTTTCATTTAGCTTGTACAAACAGTGAGCTTTAGAGAAACAAAAATATCCATGGCCATTCATTTCATATATACCAGGTGTCTATAATTACATCTACAGTAGACTTTCTGCTAACCAGAACACAAGCAACCGACACTTTCAAGCAACCAGCAAAAAAAATCGAAGAAATACTACTACAATTATTTGGCATGGGTGCTGGTTAGCTGAGATTGTACTTACATTTATCCAGCATCTACCAATCCCCATGGGTACTGGTTAACTGAGAATCTACTGTATTTGACTCATTCATTTCTCCCTATAACCTCATAAGACAGGTGTTTATTAACTAGATCTCAAAGTAACTTGACCATGGTCACACAGTTAGTAAAGAGCTAAATGATAAGGATACAGATTGAATTCAAGCTCACATCTCTCTGAAGCCAAGGCCCATGCTTTTAACACTTCAGTACCCTGTGTTCAGCCTTCCCAGGTGGGTTCCTCCCTGACCTAGAATAGTTTTATAATAGTTCATCACAAAATTCACCCACCCAGTATGAGTGGGCATACCCACTTGATTCAGACATCTGATGAAGTATTCTGAAGCAGTTCCCCACTGGAAGTTGCCAAAATGGAAATAGTTATTGCAAAGTTAAGCTGCTTCTTTAGGTGGATGACAAAATAGAAGGATGTCCCAGTGCTGTCCCCAGATAATCTCTTTGGAAGCAACAGAGAGTAGAACACATATTTAAGACCTTGGGAAGAGCTAGAACTAAAGGATACAAGGGCTGAGTATAAGTATACTTCAAAGAGCCTGCAGTAGGAGATGGCAGACCTGACCCCTTACCGGTGACTTGAATTTCAGTATTTTTAATCTTTCAAATGGGACAAAAAATTCCTGACTCTTAACTCACAGGAATGTGGGGATTATCGTGAGCCAAATGTGTGCAAATGTACTTTATATTATAAATATAAAAATCCAGAATTTTTGACCTCTTGAGCCTTTGTTGTTGATGCAGTGGTATCTCATAGAGTGTGAAATTGAGAGAATGTATTTGAGGTTCATTTCCATCTTCAGTGAAATCCAAGGTTATTTTGGTTGTTTGCTTAAGTCTCTCCTTCATCTCTAGGAACAAAAAGTGTCTTTTCAAACCACTGTAAAGGTGTGTTTCATTTCTCTGCTCTTTCAATTGCCTATCAGGGCCTGATTTATGTTCCTCACACCCAGGAGTCACCCACTCTCAGCCAGAGGGTACTTCTCGGACACTATTGTCAAGTGGAGTAGAAAAAAATATATATCAGGGAAAAGGTGTCCCTCACTTTTATCCTGAGGTGATAGTATGATCCTTACTTTACAAGTAAAAAAATATTGAGGCATGGAGGTTAATGTTTGTGAGCTAACAAGGGGTGGACTCAGGAATCCAACTCATATACCAGGGCTCACCTATAAAAACTTATTGAGTAGATTTGAAATGGAAAACATTTTCAGAGGCTCCTTGCTTCCTGTATCAACTTTAAATATGCCTGTTTGGGTTTCTAGTCTTGCATTTTTAGACCCATTTTTTTCTTATTTCCCACTTACTGTTTGATTTTCTGCCATGTTCCTTCCTTCCTAATTATTCTAGTCTTTTTGTTTTCTAATGACTATTCCATACCTAGTCTCACATCCTTGCTTTTTATTAAATTTCTCCCTCACCCTGCCCCCCCTCCAGCTTGGAATGCTCTTCTAACCCCTTTTTCTAGTTAAAACTTTATTCAGCTTAAATTCCATTTCAAGTTTCATTCGTGTAAATTTTACTCATAATTCCAGACTTTGCTGATTTCCATTAGCTTCAAATTTTCTTAGCACTTTTTCATACCTATTGAATGGACAACACATTTTTTTTTTTACATGTTAATCTTGCCTCCTCATGTAGGTTGCAATACTCTTGACTTACACTATGACATACACTTTTTAAAAAATTTCTTGCCTTTTCCTGTCAAGTGCTAAGGATATTCTAAATGCTCAGCAAGTAACTAATTGAACTTTATAATTTTGTGGATGTTTCTGGCAGAAGTATTTGCTAACATCATTCATTAGACTCATCATCTCTATTTGGTTTGTTGTTTGTTTAATAGCAAAAGGGTTTCATCGCTCTGGCCACTCCAGTGGATTGGTCATGGCCGCCTAGAAGGCTATGTTGAAATACTTCAAAGAGTTATAGCTTGCACATTTCTCATCAATCACAGAATTCTTTCCTGCTGTCAGGGGTGTGGTATGGGAATGTGAGGGTAAGCCAATCCTAAATCTGCTAACCCTAGTTTGGTAATATGGAGAAAAAATAATCTGCTTATGAGGAAGGGGGTTAGATTTCACCCTAAGTGTTCTTTAATGTATAATGTTGACATGTATGATATGTAACACAAAAATTAGAGCAACTCAAGTTGTTGATGATCAATTATTTATTAAGATGATACCAGAAAAAAAGTATTCCATTTTTCATTTGCTTATTTAGTTTTAGGTTATTCGTGTGTCACAAAATCTGCCTCTTATACAATGTCATTACAGAATTATATCTTATGACTCAGTAACAACTCTAAAATATTTGTTTCCACACTCAGCACTTACGTTTCTAGAGATTCGCCCTTACATTATTCCAGGGACAACTCAACACATATATACTATACAAACAAAAATTGTGAACATACAATTAATTACCTTTTATTGTACCCTAAATTTGAGGCCTATAAAACGACAAAGCTATCCTGTTGCAAATAAACAAACAAATAAACAAACAAAAAGTAAAGACAATTCCCCCTTCAATTGTGTGTTGAGGCAAATGCTGCCTAAATTATGCATCACTAAGATTTATTCCTTGAAAGGTCATTTGTCTACAATTTAGAGCAGAATCTGAACTATCGTGAGATGGTAGGAATATTTCATTTGAGGGGATTATGGATGGGTTTATAAGTGGAAAAATATTTTATTATAAAAATGTGGTGGTTTTTTAATCAGCCAAAATGTTTTTTTTTTTTTGTTTTTTTATTTGTTTGTTTTTTACATCTCTTCCTTGCATATTTGCCTTTGCTGATTTGAGTTTAAGATTTGATGAAAACAATACCACACAAAAGGCATGAAACAAAGACATTTAGGAGATTGGCTTGAAAATGTTTAATAAGCGTTTTGTTTTGTTTTTTTTTTCTTTTCTTCTAGTTTTCACCCTGAGGTCATAAAAATTTATCTAGCCAGAGCAGAAGGAATTAATCAGCTTAATGGTTTCATGGGTGTTGGGTAACTCTTTGTTCATAGAGGGTACAAAGTCTTTGCTCACACCTTCCTTATAGCTCTCTTCTCAAACCATGATATAAGAATAAAATCAGTGCACCCTGACTTGAAGTTTGTGTTGGAAATCTGGTTTAACACATGGTGATATGTTTCTGTGATAGTTACAACCCAAGGAGACTACTGAAGGCTGCAAGATGAGGCAAGTGCCATCCTACCTGCCATAACCACATAGAAGAATGTTTGTATTTAGGGTTCAGATAATGGCACAATTTATTTGCCTCATTCATAACTATATTCCTAGGGTCCAGAACAGTAGGTACCCCAAAATATCTGTAGAATGAATGAATAAGTAAATAAATATATACACCCATCATTAAAAACTCAATCAATGTAGATCTTTGACAACCCAAATCAGGACCCATTGGCCAGTTAGGTTCACCTAAATTCAAGAGTTGTTATAACCCTTAAATATTAGGACTAGAAATAAGTTATTTCATATAGATGAGTTAAGGAAATCATATACTGGCTTTTAAAAATATAGTGTTTGATGTAAAGTTTTGTATAACTAATTATAACTAGAATAATAGGAGGTTCTAGTCAAGATGACAGAGGAGGTAAATGCTGTGCTTGTCTCCTTCCATGACAACATCAAAATTACAACTAAACTATAAAACAACCATCATTGAGAATTACCTGAAGTCTAGCTGAACAGAAGTCCTATAACTAAGGATATATGAGTACAGAAAAAGCCACTTGGAGACTGGTAGAAGAGGCAGAGACACAGAACAAGCTGGTCCCACAACCACATGTAGTGGTTAAAAATTGGGAGGGATGTATCAGGCTGCAGAGGTTCCCACTGAGGAGTGAGGCATCACAGCCCCATTCCAGGATCCCCACCCCAGGGTTCCAATGCAGGGAAGAGAACTCTCTACAACTTGTGGCTATGAAAACCAGCGGAGATCATGGCTAAGTGAAATGAAAGGCTACTGGAGTCCCAGGCATTTCTCTTAAAGGGCCCAGGCATAGACTTAATTGCCTATGGGACAGCAACTCAGAAGGTGCCAGAGACGTATGAGGAGAAACTGAATTGTCTGGCTATAGGGCGAGGAGCAGGGGGAAGATTTCTTCCAGACAGAAGTGCTAGCAGAATCCATTGTTCCTTTGTTGAGCTTTCCCCACTCAGCCTGCACATAAAGACATATTTAAGTCTCCATCAACCTGGCTAATACTGTTTACCTGGCCCAGTGATTCCCTGAGACCCCACCCAATTTGTGGATCCTCCTTTCCCCCAGCTTGCAAAATGCCTATCTTAGATCATGCTGCAGACTTTATGGAAATCTCTCAAAGGTTCACAAACTCCAAACCAGCATCTGGGCTTGGCATGCCCTGTACCTCCTGCTAAGTGGCCCCAAGCCCAGCACTAGCAGCAACCAGTTATGGTTCAAAGCTTAGCCTCTCCCAGGCACCTTTAAGGCCACCGCAAGAGGCAACCATCTACACATCACTTTGTAGTTTGTACCAAATGGTCTCAGACATGTCACAGGCAGCAACTGAACTTGGCCGGCACCAGAATCCCTCCCAAGAGACCCCAGAACCAACATATCCAGTGGCCAGCTTCAGACCACACCTGAACACCACCCAACTGCCTCCACCAATGACATACCCAAAGGGTGTACACAGCAGACACCGAGCCCCACTAAAGCAAATTCTGCTTTGTGGAGTCAGCCTCTGTACAACACCTCCTCCATTATAGTCATGGCCTGTCCTCATAACCAATCAACCTGACTGTCAATTCCTCCCATTGATGTAATCAAGATTCAGCTACAATAGGAGGGAACACTCAACACAAAAGGGACACACCTGGAGCACCTAGCTTAGGTGACCAAGGAGAACTGTGTCACTGGACCCAACTGTACACCTATTACTTAGGTCTACTCTACCAACGCCAGGAGATACAGCAGCTCTACCTAATATATCAAACACAGGGAAGCAGCCAAAATGAGGAGACAAACATATACAAAATGAAAGAACAGAACAAAACTCCAGAAAAAGAACTGAACAAAATGGAAACAAGCAATTTATCACATGCAGAATTCAAAACATTGGTTATAAGGATACTCAATTTCAACAAAGAGATAGGAAACATAAAAATGGAGATAGAAAGCATTAAAAAGAACCAGTCAGAAATGAAGAATACCATAACTGAAGTGAAGAACACATTAGAGAGAATCAGTAGTAGATTAAATAAAGCAGAGAATCAGATCAGCTATTTGAACTAGAAGGCAACAGAAAACACCCAATCAAAAAAGTGAGAAACAAAAAAATCCATAAGGGGATAGTTTAAAGGGACACTAGGACAACATCAAGCATAACAACATTTGCATTATTGGAGTACCAAAAGGAGAAGAGAGAGAGCAAAGAATTAAAACCAATTTGAAGAAATAATGATGAAAAACTTCCCTAATTTGGTAAAGGAAATACTCATATAAGCCCAGGAAGCACAGATCCCCAAAGAAAAAAAGAGTCCCATACCATAATTAAAATGCCAAATGTTAATAACAAAGAAAGACTCTTAAAAACAGCAGGAGAAAAGCAGTTAGTTACCTACAAGGGAGCTCCCATTAAACTATCAGCTGATTTCTTAACAGAAACTTTGCAGACCAGAAGGGATTGGCAGGAAATATTCAAAGTGATGAAAAGCAAGCACTTACAACCAACATTTCTCTACCCAGCAAAGCTATCATTTAGAATCGGACAGACAACATAAACAAACAAACAAATAAAGATGAAGGGGTTCAGCACCACCAAACCAGTATTATGTTAAATGGACTTCTTTAAGAAGAAGAAAAGAGATAAAAAATATAAATAATAAAATGGCAGTATCTATCAAAAATTACCTAAAACATAGGGTGGCTGAAGGAGTAAGAAAACAAGACCCTTGCTGTCTGCAAGAGAGTCACCTCAGATTGAAAGACACACACAGAATGAAAGTAAAGAGATGGAAAAAGATATTTTATGGCAATGGGAACAGCAACAAAAAATGCTGAGTAGCAATACTTATCCCAGACAAAATAGACTATAAGAAAAACGCTATCACAAGAGAGAAAGAAGGACCCAGGAATCCCACTGCTGGCTACTTATCTGAAGTAACCTAAAACACGTATTTGAAAATACGTATGCATCCATCTGTTCATTGCAGCATTATTTAAAATAGCAACCTAAGTGTCTATCAATAGATGACTAGATAGATATAGAAGTGGTATGTGTGTGTGTGTATACACATATACATATTATGTACACACACACACACACACACTCACACATATATATATGTATAATGGAATATTACCTAGCCATACAAAGAATGAAATCTTGCCATCTGCAACATCATAGATGGATCTAATATGCATAATGCTAAGTGAAATAAGCCAAAGACAAATACCATGTGAGTTCACATACATGTGAAATTTAAAAAGCAAAATGAATGAACAAACAAAACAGAAATAAATTCATAGATACAGAGAACATTTCGATGGTTCCCAGATGGGAAGGGAGTTGAGGGACAGATTAAAAAGGGGAAGGGATTAAGCCATACAAATTGGTTGTTACAAAATAGTCGTGGGGATGTAAAGCACAACATAGGGAATATAGTCAATGATAGTAATAATAACTATGTATAGTGTCATATGGATGTTAGATTTATTGAGGTGGTCACTTCGTAAGTTATATAAATGTCTAATCACTATTTGTACAACTGAAACTAATATAATACTGTATGTCAACTGTAACTGAAAAATGAAAATGATAAGAATTACAAGTGTGATTTTAATTTGATCACAAACCCTTCTTCACTAAGTAACTATTGAACTCCCTAGGAACAGATTTTAAATACCAACCTGGTGACATTACTTCATAATCACTGTCTCTACTATTTTTAGTCTTCTTCTGTTGGGTTCATATCTCTACATACCTGTTTGGAAGTCACTAGGCAACTCTAATCTATGTTCTGTTGCATTTATACATCTTCTGCTGCCTTAATCATTATTACTAATCTGTTGTCTTACATTGGTTTCTGTCTCTGTGTGCAAACACATGCCCGACATGTTATTAATTTGCTAAAAGGGTGTCACTTCTCTTTTGCTATTAGGAAAAACCTGTGAAAATTCCATATATATCCTCAGTCTTTTCAGGGCTTTGGGCTCATCTATATTTTCTTAGTTCCTGAAACAGCCTAACCTAAGCTCTCTTGCTTCTCAACACTGTTCTTTCCCTTTGGCTCTCTGTCTTTCAGAGCAGGACTGAGAAGCCCAGTCCTCTAAAAACAGTGGTTCTCAGTGCATTGCTATTTATGAGCTATTAGCAACTGTAATTGCTCGTGGATAAAGTACTAAGAATTGTAAATACTCCCTTTTAAAAATGCAAATGAGAGAAGTCTAAAACAGAATGTAGAATTGGAGAATTGCATTTCTTATCAGAGAAGAGCAAATAGAATTTGTAGTTCACAAACCTTACTGGACTTATTTCAAATCGATGAAGAGAAATCAGAATTTTAGAATTAGTATACTAGTTAAGATAGGAACAATGATACATATGGTGTTTTAGAGCAGGGATGCACATCCTTTTGGCTTCCCTGACCCACATTGGGAAAAGAAGAAGTGTCTTGGGCCACACATAAAATACACTAACACTAATGATAGCTGATGAGCTTTTATGAAAAACAGGTAGCAAAAAAATCACATAATGTTTTAAGAGAGTTTACAAATTTGCATTCAAAGCTGTCCTGGGCTGCATGCGGCCTGCAGACCATGGGTTGGACAAGCTGTTTTTAGAGGTTTAGGAAAAAGAAAATTCATATAGTATTTCAGGGCTTTTCTTTCCTTCTTTGATTTCATTAACACTAAAGGTTATTGGTCTTTAGTGTTGTAAGCACATTTTTCAGTGGTTATGAAGTTAATATTCTTGATATTTTTTAGGACTAATTTTATTTTTATTAAATTTATTGGAGTAACATTGTTTAATAACATTATATAACTTTCAGGTGTATAACTTTCTAATACATCTGTAAGCTCCCAAAGTCAAATAAATTCTTAAAATGTTGTTGCCAAGTTTATTCTTACATAACTAAATTTTGTTTTATAAAGGTGATGTTATATATACACAAACACACATATACACATATATACACACATATATATACACACATATATATATCTGACTACCTATTTTAAAAATGTAGAATAATTTAACAGCTATATTTTATGTTTTAACATAATCATAAATACTCTTATGTCAATAATATAGTTTGACTTATGTCTCTGAAAGTAATTTCGATTAAAACATTAAAGTAGAGCAGATTGAAGGATATTCACCTAATGAAATCATCCTTTCTCATTTTCTGGAATACTCTTTTGAAAGAAATGTAGTTATAGCTAGAATGTGCATGCCATAAACATACTCAAGGAAGTATATTATTTTATGTGTATGTCTTATAAAAAACAAACAAAGAAATGAAAAATGTGTTGAAAACTCTATTGTAAGGACTGTGACATTTGGTTGCAAAGCTCCAGGACCAGTGACATCACTGGTGGTGTTGTCTTACTAACTACCAGGCTACAAAGTCCTCTTGAGTAGTGTGTCTCCACGGCCCCTCCCTGGTACCCATCACAGCCAGTCTGATCTCATCCTTGTCCTGCAGCAATCCCTCCTGCCCCTGTCTGGTCTCTCCTTTCAGCAATTTGGGAATGGTTCTATATTGCTCTCTTGTCTTACAAGGAAAGTCAGAACTTCTCTGTAGATGGTTCCAGAAAGACCTTAGGTACCACAGATTCCTGCCCATGTGATGCTCTCAATATTGTTTACCAAAGATTTTCCCATTTCATAGAGCTGGGATGCATCACAGATCATCTCCTCCAGAGCCCATGGTGCCGATTCAATATACACTTGCAGAATTAAATTACAATAAAAACCACTGGCAAATTTCTAATTTATTTCAAAACTGCAGCTATCCCAGAAGGAAAAAAAACAAAGAAACTTCTTCGCATTTTCAAATCCCATCATTCTTTTCCTGTCACCAATCACAGCTAGACAGGCCTCCTAAGGAGTCACTCTGGATCTGTGCAGGAAGAATGACAGTACATCGCCAGCAGCACTAAGTCACTGAAGATTTCTCTCTAGATGTCAATACAGAACCTAGTCTCCAACAGTGTGTCAGAGAGTGTGCTCTCAGATTAAATTTTTAATCTTTGCAATTAAAAAATAAATAAAACCTTTGAAACTCAAAAATAAAGGACAGGGTGAAGCATATGACTCCCCACTGAAGAACAGGCTCCTACACCTCTCCTTTCTCTCTCAGACTTGGAATAATCCCTGTTCAACCTTACTAACTCTTCAGTGATCTATTCTGTATATATTTCTGAAATTAGTTTGAAGTATGCTAATTTCCCACGGTGCTCTTAAATGCCCCCAAGTCGATTCCCGCGTGTGGATTTTGTGTTTAGAAGAAAGTCCTTCAAGAGCATGGACGTTCCATGGTCTTCTCTTTCATTTCTCACAGCACTTCATCTATTGCATATGAAGGAGAGGGCCAGAAACTGCTTGTTAACCAGCTCACTTATAGGCCCCTGCTGTTCGTGGGGTAGAAACTTGGTGAATATCATGGACTGCCTGCCTGACTTTGGAGGCCAATTATTCTTTTAGATCTTGTCTCTGCCACATCCTGTGATACTACAAACTCAACACGAGGCTGTATCTTCAGGCATTTCACCACATAACAAAGACAGAACTAAAATGGAGGAGTCTTGCAAATATGAATTTATCATATCCTTTACTTTATGTTTAAAGGTGAGAGCCACAGATTATTTAAGGTATAACAATAATAATAATAATAATAGTAATAATAATAATGATACTGCTGCAGTGTCAGGCAGGCTGTAGGGTTTCAAAAAACATTGGATATTTTGCTGAATTTAAATTTTCACTGTGTTTCCTCTATAGCGTGAGTGTTTGTAAATATGCAGTAAAGCGCCTCTTTTCTGTTGTTTTTGAGAGTCAGAATTGAGAACAGATAATTCAAAAGAAGTTTAACCCTAATCGAACTTTTGTTTTTTTTCAGTTTCCATCTTCCCACACCCTCCTGTTGGCAGTCGTCAGCTTGGTTTCTATATCTATGGCTCTGTTTCTGCTTTATTTATTCGTTTGTTTTCTTTTTTTAGATTCCATTTTTTTTAGATATACATGAGATCATATATTTGCTTTTCTCTGTCTGACTTATTTCACTTAGCATAATACCCTCTCAATCCCTCCACGTTGTTGTAAATGGCAAGATTTCATTCTTTTTTATTGCTGCATAATATCCAGTGTGTGTGTGTGTGTGTGTGTGTGTGTGTGTGTGTGTGTGTCACATCTTTTTTATCCATTCATCTACTGATGGGCATTTACATTGCTTCCATATCTTGGCTATTATTGGTTAGGCTGCAATGAATGTAAGGGTGCGTATGTACAGGGTCTGGCACAAATAACGTCCCCTTTTTCTGAGCTGGTAATCTATACTGAATCTTCTATTACAAAATCATAAGCATGTAATTCTTAATGTAATAATGTCACACTCAAGCACACTACATGATGTTTTAGGTGGAGTGTTCAAATGACTGTCCATCTCGTGTGTGACATTCACGCACAGGGTCTGGGGTTACTTCTGCCGGACCCTGTATTTTCAAATTAGCCTGTTAGTTTTCTCTGGTTAAATACCCAGAAGTGAAATTGCTGGATCATATGGCAGCTCTATTTTTTATTTTTTGAGATATCGCCATACTGTCTTCCATAGTGGCTGTGCCAATTTGCACTCCCACCAACAGTGCACGGGGGTTCTCTTTTCTCCACATCCTCGCCAGCGCTTGTTATTTGTTGATTTATTGATGATAACCACTATGACTGATGTGAGCTGATATCTCACTGTGGTTTTAATGTGTATTTCCTGGTAATTAGTGATGTTGAGCATCTTTCCATATGTCTATTGTCCATCTGCATGTCCTCTCAGGAGAAATGTTAATGTAGGTCCTCTGCTCTTTCTTTAATTGGACTTTTTGTTCTTTTGGTGGTAAGTTGTATGTGTTTTTTTTGTAGGTTAGATATTATTGGATGTATCATTTGTGAATATCTTCTTCCTAAAATTGTTTTGTATATAATGGTAATTGAGCTAGATTAGTGTTATTATAAGTAATACTTTCCTTTATTTTCTATTTCTCTACTACTTTTATAATTAAAATAGTTTCACAATTTGCATGCTATCACCTAAAAGTTTAATTGTTTTTTCATGAATTTGATGGCTCAATGATGTCATTATTTTGTTACATAGTCTGTGTCTATTTAGTAGGGAGCCTGAAGCTTTCAATCTAGTTAACACATACAATTAAAAACCTATATAAAAACATGTTTTTAAACCACTTAAAAATCACCTGTACATAACATTGTGTTTAAAAATGGTGCTATTTTTGATGTGTGTGCTGTATTATAGTAGTGGGATTCTTTTCTAGAACACTGTCTCCCATCCTCAGGGACTGTGGAATCTCAGACTTTTGGACACTGCTGACTTGGCTGGGAGAAAGTTCTTGCCTATTCAGTTTTTGCCACTGCCTTTGGCACCTACAAGCCTCCTTCCTCTTCCCCTCCGGGGTTTCTGTATAATAGTGTGTGTGGGTTTCTGTTGCACGGAACGTCCCAGCGCAAGAGACTCTAGGGCAGTCAAACAAAGGCAGGATTTCATTCACCTGGCACGCTGACCCCTTGGATCCTGGCTGGAAACTGGGCACCAGAGCCCCAGAGCTGAGAGCAGTGCCTTACGTAAGCCACAGGGCTAGCAGCTGCTGCCGCCCCATGTGTGACTGCGGAGCTGTTTTCTTGGGAGCACATGGATTTCCCCTTGTTGGCCAACAAGTTTCTCCATAATTAAAAAAAAATCCACTGTCTTCTGCAGATATCATCCTTAATGTCCCTGTGCTGTTATCTTGGCTTGAATAGGAGATGAAAATTTACATGGTAATAGATTCATCTAATTCACTATTGGCAAAACTCCCTTCATAACCTTCTTACAGTTTTTTTTCTCTTCCTCTATTACACAGCTGCGGCAGGTTAAAATAGCAACAGGACAGGCTTCCTAGGAGTGCCCTAGATCCCACATCCTGTCCTACGTACACGTTCACAGAATGCACAGGTGACCCTGACACAACTAGAACGGGAGTTGGGTGAGCCCGGAAGGGATTCGCTACTGAGCCTCAAGCACTGAACCTGAGAAAAAGAAAAAGGAATTTCAAACAATTCTTCTGATTGTTAGTCATTTAGACTATGTGACCAGATCATCCCACAGGACCCACCCAGCATCGTCCAGCCCACCAGCCTCCTGAAGGGTTGCCTGTGTAAGGCGAGTCTCCCAAGGGCTTCTGGGGAACAACTCTAGTTCTCAGGTGTAAGCAAAGAGGAAGCAAAAGGACTCCTCTTGCCATCTGCAAAGGGAACAGGGCCACACCAGCCAAAACTTCCCAAGTAGCTTTACATGTGCTAAAGTCTGGTACTCTTTTCTTCTTAGAAACTTCAGAACACTGAAGAAAACAACAACAATAACAACAAACAACTTAAGCAACAACAACAATAACAACAACAAACTTATTTAAGGTTATTTAGGGTTAGGAAGTTTTTTGATTGTTTGTTTCTACCAAGGAGAGTGATAAGTCCTCCTTAAAGGTATAAAAGACAAAAAGAAAAAAAAATGTACTATAAAATATTTTTTAATTCACAACAAAGGTGTTTATATTCATCATCTACTTGGTGCTTATTACTTTAGGCTGCTGCAATTTTTTCTATGTCATTTTGTCACCCTGAATTCCACTGTCAGGTAGATAACGTGATCATTTCTACTGTGGACTAAACTTTTCAGTCTAATTTCCACTGGCACCAACTCCATCAGGCAGATCAATTGATTTAGAATTATTCTGCCTGTCAATAGGCAGTTCAGTGAACTTGACCTTTACCTTTAGCTTTAGTTTGGTTTGAACTTCCACATTTTATGTTCCTGATTCAGGAATGGACATTGAAGTCAAGGGTGGATGACATGGTGATTTATGAAGTTTGTTCTTCCTTAGTGGGAAATTAGGTAGAAAAACAAAACAAAACAAAACCCAGCAACTCCAAATTGGAAAGCCAGAGAGGTCAAGTGAGCCAGCCAGGCAGGGAGAGGGTGGGCAGGAGTCTGGTGTAGATGTCCATTCATGGATCACATGCCTTTGATGTATATTAGTAAATTAATAGGAAAAGTAGCTGTGCCATGTATGAAAACATTTCTTACTTGCTTCCCTTATTTTCACAAACACAAAGCTAGCTTCCAAGGAAAGCAGCTCAATGATTATATATCACCACTTTTGGTGTGTGTGTATGTGGGAGGAAGAGGCTAAAACCCTGAGGAAGAAGCACCTCCTTGTATTTGGAGCATCTATAGACTGTGAATAGTGAAAGCCAGTCCTCTCTTTCTAGATAAGAAATAAGGTAGACCTTCTCAGGCCACGGGGATGAGATGCAATCTAAACATCAGAAGACTTTGAAGGGGAATGCTGTCACTGGGTAGAGAATCACGAGCCGAGCTCAAAAATCCATTTTTGTACTCACCAAATACTTCCTTGGAACTCTAATGTCACCCATCCTGAGTAGGAGTAGTTGTTACCTACTGTTGGTACAGTTACAGTCCTGGTCACATTTTTTACTGTTTTCATCAATTTTGGTCTTTGCAGTGCCTGAGTTCTTGTTTTCTGTCTCCTTTACAGCAGAGGGCATCAGCTAAAAAACAATTTTACCTCTTTGGGAAGTGGGAATGTGGGCAAAAAGTCACTTCCTCAGGCAAACAGAAATATGGGAGAGGAAGAACTATAAATTTTGGTTGAGGAAAAAGAAAAAATAAGTTTATTCTTGTCCCCTGGAAGCTAAATTTGACAAACCTTTGACTTACTAAGGATACCCAAGCCTCCCAGTACTCAATGTTATATACATAAAAGAGAATAGTGTCTTAGGACACAGCCTCCAAGGCCTTCATGAAAACTTTGAACAGTTTTCCATTTAGGACAATTTGGCTGTCCTTGATTTAACAGTTTCTGTATTTCCCTGTCCAAGTGGATTCTCCCTAAAGGGAAGGATTTTGAAAATGCAAAGAGCTCCTCCTACTTTTCCCTGTCTATGTCTGGACCACACACATTTATGACCTAAGACCCCAGAGATGACAGACCATGTTTAAGTAAATGAACACCCTTATCAGAAATCCAGAGCTATCCTGGGAAATAAAGGGAAAGGCTTCTTTAATTTGTTGATTCCTCAGATAGCTTCCAGGTAACGAGATCAATCTTGCTGTAAGGGGCATTAGAGGATTCAACATTGTAGGACATTTGAGCAAGTAGGTCTCTGACCTGAACACAGTAGCATCATAGGATGGGAGTAAAAATGATAAGGGAAGATCACGTGCACTGGACTCTGGATGGACAGCTTCCTGGTTTTCTTCTGCTCTTTGCTCCCCAAAATTGGGTTAAAGAAATTGGTCAGAATTTATGGAAGTATAAAATTTTTTACTTATTTTTTTTCCTGTGACCCCAAGGGAGGTGCTCACAAGTAAATCATTAATCCACTCTGGGCACAAAAATACATATTGTCACATTCTGGCCATTAATGTTTCTTGACTACTTGGAGAATCTTAATGTATCTCAGTGCCTGCTACAATGGCAATGATCATGACTTGCATTAGTACAATTTTTCAATTTGTTAAGTGCCTTCTCATTCATCACCTTATTTAGAGCCTCACAACCACCTTTGAAATGGACACTAAATGTTTTGTTAGTCTCTCTCTTTTATTTCCTTTTTCCTTTTTACATGGATGGGAAGACTGAAGTAATCTGGAAGTTAACTGACTTGCCAAACATCTTGCAGATGGGGAATTGCAGAGTTAAGCCCAGAGGTCAGGTTTCTTGATCTCTAGTCCAGTGACTTCCTATAAGCTCTTAGGAGCAATGGTGTTTAAGTGGGGGAGGAAGTATCCAAATCCCTGAACCTCTTTGTTACCTGACAGAAAAAGACATTTGGTGGCATTGACTCATGACTTTAAAGTGCTTGTGCACTCTCAGGAATGAAAAGCAGTTACTGAATTCTGAGCCTGTCCTAGTATTATACTTTACAATGAACATAAGCCATTATTTCTATCCACTGACTCATCCTTGGAACATTTGAGATGTGTGTTGGTACAAAATGCCACATGACACCAAGGTCCTAGCAACTTAGTTCTCAATGACAATGAAATCTACTGTGGACTAATAATACATTAACACAAATGTGGAGCCCATATTTCCCCATATTTCTGTTTCATGAAACAGGGCACAGTTTAAAATCTTTACCAACTGATCCAAGTTACAATAGAGATCTGACATTCGTATTAGGAGCCCTAAGAATTTACATGGAAAGCATCGAGGTGGGCATCTATCTCCTAGCCTCTGCACAATCTCTTCATGATGACATAACTGTGAAGAGTCACAGATTTGAATAATATGTCTTTGAATAAAACACTTGTTAAAATTAATTTTTGAAATTATTTTTTACATTGAAAATATTCAATAAATGTGGGTGGGAAAGGCCCGGCTGACAAGTCATCTTTCCTGTAGAAGGAGTCAATACACAAACACACACATACACACAAACATGCACATCCATCCATTCATATTCATATACACCATGGTTAGGAACTTAATTGACTTTGCAAAGCCATTTCAGAGGAGTCTTAGTTATACCAGACTCCTGCCCCAAATGCCTCAGCATGCTCCAAAGTTCACCTCAGAGTGCTGCTAGAATCAAAGGTCTCCATGTTTGAGAGGCAACATGGTGGCTGCCACTGACTACCATTCCTGACAATAATTCCATACTCACCTCAAAGGAAGACAAAGAATTTATGGACATACTTCTTAACTGTCACCTCCATTTCATCAGCTATCATATCACTGTCAAATAAATGATCACTGAATGAACGGGACAGCAAACTAAGGATGACCTGAAGCAGGTTGTAGGAAGTAATGAACCAAACTACTAGCCAAATTTCTCATCAAATATGTCACACAACAGTGTTCAAATGGTATTTAATCAATTATTATGGGACTACCATGTTGCTTATAAACATTGTAAAAGATGCAGAAAGAAGAAAGATGATGAGAGATTTGTAGTTTAAAAAGTTTAGTCAAGGCTCAGAGACTGTATTGTGTAGGTTCAGAACTAATCTCCGTTTTTCTGTTGCAAACCAGTGTCTTGGGGTTGCCTGGAGCCATAGTTGTGTCTCTTGGCCAAACTTGAATAAAAAGTACTGCTATAAAGTCAATGTTGGTGTCCCCCAAAATGCATATGCTGAAACCTAATTCCCAAGGTGATGGTGTTTGGAGGTGGCATAGTTGGGAGGTGATTAGGTCCTGAAGGTGGAGGTTTTGTGAATGGGATTAGTGGCCTTATGAAAAGGAATCCAGAGAGCTCCCTCACCCCTTCTGCCATGTGAGATTGCAGTGAAGAGACAACCATCTATGAGCCAGGAATCAGAAAATGGGCTCTTAGCAGGCACCAAATCTGCTGACACCTAGATCCTGGACTTTTCTGACTCCAGAACTGAGAGAAATAATTGTTTGTTGTTTATAAGCCATGCAGTCTGTGGTATTGTATTATAACAGCCCAAAGGAACTAAGACAGGCTAACTAGTGTGATTAATATAGTCCCGTGCTAGCATGTAAGACAGGCCAGGGACAACCTGTTCATTCGAAGTGTTCAATCTGATGGCTTGTACCTGCATTCTATTATAGTCTTCTCATTTTTGCTCTTGAGCCTGCTCATGCAGCCTGTTTGGCTATGTGGCCAGAGGGATATAAAAGATACCTCCTTGGCTGAGGTGGAGACTCCCTAATCTTTCAACAGCAGCCTTGAGACCGAGGTAGGATTGCCTTCACTTTATCGGCACTAGCCTGGGGTAACATAACATGTCGGGATTTAAACCCAGGTCCTTTTCTGAGATCAGCACACTTTGTTTTTTCACAATCTTTTTGGTCAAATTAACTTGCCTCAATTTTCCCTTCAAATTTAGTTGAGGACCAAAAACCAAAACAACAGTATATTCTAGAAGTAACTCAATTTGCATTTATTAATCTTTACTGAGATCAATCTCAGAGTAATGATTGCCCTCCAGAAGGTCTACTAATGAGGGTTTCCTTCTCGCTTGCTTGCTTATGGCCTCCTACAGAACAGTCTTGTCCTTCAAAGCGTCCCTCTTTAATAAACATAGCCATATGTCAAGAGAGAAATATTAACCTTCTTATAACTTCTTCCTCAAAGTAGGTAGGGAAGTAGGAAAATTACACTATGGAAAGAGGCTAACAATACAACACAGGATAATATTTCATTGTATCCTTAATACCATTTTCATTGGCAAAACAAAATGGACTTCTATAAAGATCCCCTACAGCACTGGTGCCTAGAGACCAATAACGTAATCTTGTATTAGATTTTCTTTGTTAGTTCAGGTAAACTAAGATTAGTAATTGCTTATTGCACAGTCACTGAGTGCTTAGCATATTCCAGAAATGGCCATTTTCAAGCAAATTGTGAGATGCAAAAAGTTCAAACATATTCCCCGTTGCTTCTACTTTATTCACATTCTACTTTCTCTATTTTAGGGTGTCTAATTCTGGCAATAGCTGCCCCCCAACCCCTGCCTCCACCCTGTCATATGAAAATATGCTCCCAGGAAAGGATTCGATAGGTTCATACATATCACCTTATAAACCCATGACTTTTTTTGCTGGACATTTTTTGCTTGCCCCTCCACATTCTCTGTTTGCTTTTCATTGTTCACTCGGCCCCAGACACTGGTATACGTGGATGGCATCAAAGAGTTCTCTAGCTCTTTGGCACCGGGTTTGGTTTGGCCCATTGAGGCCCTTGGCAAAAGATTGGGAAAAGGGAGAAGAATGAAGCCAACATAGTAAATCATGTAGATATGTCCCTGTAAGGTGCCTCCTTTCAATGGAAGTCACAACTGCTCTCAAAGTGACCTTTTTCACACAACTTTTACCTTCTAGGGTCTGATAATGCTCTCTCCCCTAGATCCTTTGGGCCTAGGAGGAGTAATTATCCTAGGATACTGTATTACCTCTTGTGTTTCTTTTAATACTCTGTTCACCCACCCCCTTGTAAATTATCTCTTCACTAAAGTCTCATGAAATTACCCTAATGTTATTGTGTCATGTTTTATTCTGGGACCCTGTATGATGCAACCAATGGTGTCATTCACATTTTAAAAGAAACAATGCATAAAGGCTGGAGAAAACAAACTATTTATGGAGTTTTAATATTGGCTAGACAGAAGGCGTTCCAGGTTATATCAATGATCTACTATGACAAATACATTTATAAACAATCATTTAGTTTATGAGTCCATAGGGTTCTGCTGTTGTAGAGTAAGCTGGTATGTCAGCTAGGCTGGCTCATGTACCTGCAATCAGTTGCAGGTCTTCTAGTAGGCTCTGCTCATCTCAGCTGGGCTCACTCCCATGTCTGAGTGTCTGCTGGCAGAGGGCTGATCTACACAGGCTTCAGCTGGGACAACTGGGCTACTTGGCTCTGATTCATATGTTTTTCATCTTTCAGCAGATTAGTCCCACATGTTTTTATGGCAATGGTAGAGGTCAAGGGGGAGGAAAGATAATTATGCAGGTGCTTTTCAAGCCTCTCTTTATATCATATCTGCAAACATCCCGTGGACTAAAGCAAGTCTCATGACCAGATCCATAATCAAAACAGAAGCATCGTATACAGTTACACGGCAAAGGATGAGCACTCAGGAATTGGGGCCAGTGATGCAACCTATCAGGCCAGAGGTTTTTATAGCTATCTGGTTCTTCACGCCACAAAGGAAGTTACATTTATAGTGGCCTGTGAAAGATGAGTAGATTGTCATGAGGTGGAGGAGTGAAATAGCATGTGCAAAGCTTAGCAGCATGAAAGTGCTTGATGTGCTTAGAAAATTGTGTAGTGAGTAAACAAGTATGCTTTTAAAATACTTTACATGAATGGGTCATCCGTTATATACTATTGTGCCTGGCTTTTTTCACCAAACATTATGGAAGATTTAATATTATAAATACGTCAACTTTCCCTAAATCAATGTATAAATTAGTGCAGTTCTGACCAAAACAGCAGAATTCATTTTTATAAATTAATCAGGCAAGCATAATAATTATATGAAAGTCAAATGGCCAAGAATAGGTGAGCAATCTGGAAGAATACAGTTGAAAGAATTATATTCCTGGATGTTTTTCAATTTAAGGAAAGGGTATATCCTTTGATTTATTCAAATCTTCCTTCATTTCTCAATATTCTTTTTCATTTTTTAATGTAGAGGCCTTAAATAGGAGATGCTAGAGTTTTTACGGTGATCTCCTCAGTGCAGCACACACCCAATACACTGGTTAAAAGATGAAAATGGGGTTTTCTTCGCTATCTTTCTAATGTTCTTATCCAACCAGATGAAAGCATTCTGCTCTGAAGAGGAGATTGAGAGAGAGTTTGTAGAGATGATGAAGCCATGACAGGGCCTCGTGCTCTATGTCCTTTCCTGGAATAAATTTGCCTATAAGATTGAGATCTAAGATTTGGGGAGATTTTCAACCTGCTCCCTGTCTGGAAGTTTTTCGAGCTCCATTGATTAACCCAATGTATAAAGGATACAAGATGTGGTGGCATGGATATTTGGCCTGGAGATTTCTTCCTTAATTTCCCATGGTCCTCAAGCAACTTTGAGGCTGTGCATCAAACCTAGGTATTAGGTGGGAGGGAAAGCTAACACACTAATCAGAAGACGACACAGCAGAGTGGGGGCCTGGGTCACCCACATGGAATGAATGAGGATTTAGCTGCATCTTTGTTAGAATTTAGATGCCAGGAAGCTGCATAGGAGTCAAAATGCCAGGTGGATCAGTTGCAACCTGTTAAAGAAACAGTAGGGATAATCTAAGTTGGGAAAGAGACTGGATGAGGAGCTACAGATGCCAGCCTGACCACAGAGGCCAAGAGTGTGCTGCTTACTCTGCAGTGACAGAAGGGATTTGTTAAAACCACCCAGAGGTGTAGAATCAGGACCAAGAGGAGGGGAAACAGAGAACACTTTAAATGGACTGAAGAGGGAGAAAATCCCAAATGATACTGTTTTAAACTAGAAATTACTAAGAAATTACTGGACTGAAATAGGAAAAAAAAATCTGGGAAGTAATTGAGTTTATTTTGAAATTTCAAGACTTAATACAGAGTGAAAATGCTCACTCAAGAACTAAATTCAATTCAATTATAGGGGGAAAAGAAAACAGAGTTTTTCACACTTGAGTTTTATGGACTGTTGAGACAGTGAGGAGTGTGCCTGTTTGAGAAAGACAACTAAATGAGGTCAGAGTTTAAACAGCTTTGACTCACAGGAAGGAGTTTGGACTTCGAGGTGGCCTATACAATAAATATTTTCAAGCAGAAGAGTAATACGATCAGCTCTATTTTCTAAAAATTGTCTAGTAGCAATGTGGGATATGGATTGAAGGAGATTGACTTAGACAGCATGTCACTTAAGAAACTTTTTAGAAATCCAAGCAAGAGACAATGAAGTCTTGTGTGGAGACTTGACAACAAGGATGAAACAGTAGAAAGTAAAATACTCTTTCAGGAGTAGATTGGAAAAACATCAGGTTGAGTCTTCTAAGGGCCTAAAAAGAGTGGATGACTCTTGTATGGCGTGTCGGAAAATAAGAAATAAGAATATAGTCAGGTTTAGGGGCAGAAACACTGCATTCTTTTGTACATAGATTTGAGGTGTCTTCGTGATATTGAGGTGAAAACTTGTAGTGGGAAGTTCAACATGTAAGTCAGGTGTTCAGGGGAGCTTGAAGGCTAGAAATGAAGATGTGGTGTCTGATTAATTCCTGTGTCTAAGAACTTTCTCAAGGTCAGTTTTTGGGGGAGGGAGAGCATAGAAAATCTACTCATCTGCTGTCCTGCATTGTCTGAGTAAGTAGTCATTTGTAAAGCCCTGGGACATTTCTTGTCCCCAATATGCCAGCCAGACACTTAATGTCTCACTCCTAAAAATGTATCTCTTTGTTTCAAAATGGCCTGATCATATGATCCATTTTTTAAATGCAAATATTTGTCTAAGTGATGCACTATTGAAATCCCTCATGTCTTGGTAAAAATAATTTGGGAGGAAGGAAGATAGGAAAATACTAAAATAGAAAGAGGAGGCAAGAATGAATTGGTGATAGTTAAACCTCTACTTCACAAATAGTTTGCTCTGTGAATAAATTTAGGAAACTACCCCTCAGAGTCAAACATAGGAGGTGTGATAAAACACACACACACACACACACACACACACACACACACACATACACACACACACACACACACACACACACACACACACACACACACACACACACACACACACACACACACACACACACATATATACACACACACACACACACACACACACACACACACACACACACACACACACACACACACACACACACACACACATATATATATACACACACACACACACATACACACACACACATATATATACACACACATACACACACACATATACATATATACACACACACACATATATATACACACACACATATACACACACACATATATATATACACACACACACACACACATATATATACACACACATACACACACACACATATACACACACACACACACACACACATATATATATATACACACACACACATACACACACACACATACACACACACACACACACATATATGGTGAATGTTTAAATTAAAACAAATGATTACAGTAAAAGACACATTACCATGAATCCCCCTCGCTTTGAACACACTCGTTCTATCATTCGTGCCACTCCCTGAAGCAGGGCTGGAAGCCCTCTTTCATGAGTGTCTCTAGCTGCGCTGTCATGGCTGCCTCAATGTCCAGAATCAATTTAAGTCACACACTGTTTCTGGTGTGGCAATTTCTGTCAAATAAAAACACTACCATGTATCCTCATCTGTTTAATTCACCCGATCTGGCACCATGCGACTTCTGGCTCTTCCCCAAAGCCAAAAGGACCATGAAAGGCAAACATTTTGAATCGATTCAGGACATCAAGGCGGCCACCACAGTGCAACTAAAGACACTCACGAAAGAGGGCTTCCAGCACTGCTTCAGGAAGTGGCACGAGCGATGGGATGAGGGTGTGTGAGGCAAGGGGAATATTTTGAGGGTGATTAATGGCAATGTGTCTTTTACTGTAATAAGTATTTTTAATTTAAACATTCGCCTTATTTTTTTATTGCACCTCATATTCTTATGGTAATCTACAATGTCCGAGATTTCAGTCACTGTTTCAAATTGTGACTTTTCGTCTTCTGATGTGGTATTTTTTTGAGTATAACCCCTCTGGCTTCTTTGCTTCTGGAACACCATCTTGGAGGCATGTCCTCAGTATGTAGAATATATATTACAACCTTGGTTTATAGCCACTTCTTTGGAGGCTCGTTGCTGAACGCTTTCCGGCAGCTAAAGAACATTTGGGTATGAAACCAAGTGCAGTAAACGCCTCACTCAATTGGCCTGAGGAGAATGGTACTTTGGAACGACAGAAGAGCTATAAACCCTAAAATTTCAGAATTTTGTTAGTGAGACACAGAAAGGTTAAGTGATTTTCCTAGAGACTCAACAAACTCTTCTTAAAATTCCAGCTTATCCCATTTATTGCATCTTTGAGAACATGAGTGTCTCTGTGCCAGTTTCTAAATATGTAAAATGAGGATAATAGAGTCCATTTTATAAAGTTGTTTCAAGGATTAAACAGCATAAAACATCTGATTAACAATGTTCTTATTACTTTATATACAAGAGCTCAATAAATGATAGGTGTATAATGCTCACTCGGACTCTTCCAAAATAATGATTCCCTGACCTTCATTCCTGTGCTGAAACACACCTCCTTTCAAACGTCTTTGGATAGAAAGATGGCAATCAAAAGAAGATAGATACACATGAAAAAGTAGAGTCAATCACATGAACTTGGAATGCTGGGTGGGAAGGGGGAATGAAACGTGCACTAAAACCATGACTGTGGCCAGGTTGGACAATGATGCATCTTCATATCATGCCTCTACTGCTCAGCCACTGCACATCTGATAGCACCTCACTGGAATGAAAGCAGATGGATCCTTGTGCACTGTGTCAGAGAAGGGGTGAAGCCAGGCAGGGGCTGCAATTTCCTATTGAAAATGACTTATTCTTCTTTCACAGTGGACTTTCTGATTTCCTCAGGCAGCACCCTTCGTGGAGCATGTCACGTGTGAAGCACATAATTGCATTCCCGTTGGTGACACAACATTCTCTGGTGGTGTTTTGGGAAGGATGTGTAGATGTTAACCAACACCACAAAGAAAGGATGCTGTCACTTTCATGTGGCACATAAGACAAACATGGACATTTTGATGTGTCCAGTTACATGCAAATTCAAGGCAGCTAAAGAAAAGCTCGTTTTCAAAGTACTACTGCATTGAATAAATGAGGTACGACTACAAAGAAAGCAATAAATTATGTTTTCAAGTGTAGCTTGAAGCAGGTCACATCTGGTGTGTGTATTTGTGTGTATCCTTTCAAGCATTTTTTCCTACCACTTAATTTAATATTGAAAAAGTTCAATGGAGTATAATAACAACTCCCACATTAATACTAGGATTTTAAACATCTTCTTGCTTGATTCCAAGTTGTTCATAAATGAGCATCTAGAAAACAGAATAGCCGATGACAACACATATTTATATGTTCCATGAAACAGTTGGCTGCAGGCATTAGAAGCTACATCTTTGCACTCTCATTTCTGGAACCTCACAGTTAACATATCCTTTGAGGAAGGAGTTCTGAAGCTGTCTCTTTTATGAGCATTTCATGTTCATGATGCAATGACTTTCTCTGGGCAGGCCTTATCCTCACTTAGCTAAAGTAGGAGACATGTTTCTGAAGAGAATCCCACTGTTGGAATGAAGTGAACAAGAGCTCGCACCACCCATTAACAAGCTTTTGGAAGAAGCCTGGGGCTGGGGCTGGGATGGACATAATTCAAATGGGAATGCATTTCATCAGTGCTTAGCCTTGCATGCCAAACTTGGGGGCAAAAAGACGACTGACTACCGATCATTTGCTTTTTTTCTACCAATAAACCAAATGCCAATTACAGAACCAATATTTCTTTTTCAAAACAGTGTCATAAGGGAGATAAAGAATGTACTGTAATGCTCAGTCAATCATACCAATGATGCCCTATTAGTATTTCAATGACTTGGACTTATAAAAATAAAATAAACTGACTATATTTATGAATTACAAAATTAAAATATACAATATTAAGGAGAGAATAACTGTATTTGTCTTGTATCTGAAAGCAATACTATTAAAATTTTTGACATAGTACCTTATAGTTTTTGTTTTGTGTGTGTGTGTTTTGGTTTTTACTGAGTATTATTTATATAGCATGGTTCAGCAACGGGCTGGTTTTCTTTTCACTTAACATCAGAGAAATCTCTTCTTAAACATATATTTTATTGCTTCCATAATATTCAATAATGTAGCTCTTCAAGAATTTACTTATCAGTTTCCTCAGGGAAAATTAGACATTTAGACTCTTTAAAAATCCATACAAGTGTGTTTCAGGAATATTTCCTTATGACAGGTTTCCTAGAAGTGGCATTAGCAGCTCAAAGGTTATGAGCATTTGTTAAGGCCTTTGATAAGGAATGCAAAAGGGCTTTACTCCTCACAGCACCGCATGCAAGGGTCTGCGTCCACGAAACGTCACCGTACCTCACAGCTCCTTCTAATTCCCCTACTCTAGTGGTTCTCACCCGGATGTGATTGCGTCCCTCCCCCCAGGGGATGTTTCGCAAGTCTGGGGACACCTTGTTTCTCACAATTCGGTGAGTGCTCTCAGCATCTCGGGATTAGAGGTGAGGGATGCTGCCGAACTTGCCATAGTACACGGACAGTCCACCACGACAAAGAATGATCTGGCCTGAAATTTCATAACTCTTTTCTTCAAACTCACAGTTGAAAATGAAATCTTATGGTTATTTCAACAGGAAAAGGTTGGTTCAGAAGTGATGTTAGGACAGGTCTTTCAAGAGAAGGAGATTGTATGAAAAAAATGCCTATTTATCAGAAAGTGTAAGACATATAATTAAAAACCCAAAATATCTCCAGACATTGTCAAATGTTCTCTAAGGGACAAAAATATAATAAGCTTCCCTCATCCCTGGGAGATTCATTTCAGGACCCCCAGTGGGTATGTGAAAACCACAGATCGTACTGAACCCTATGTATACTATGTTTTCTCCTATACATCCATACCTATAGTAATGCTTAAATTATATTAAACATAGTAAGAGATTAACAACACCTAATAATAATAGAACAATTATAATAATATACTGTAATAGAAGTTATGTGAATGTGGTCTCTCTCTTTCTCTCTCAAAATATCTTCTTGTAATGTCCTCACCCTTCTTGTAATGATGTGAAATGATACAACGCCTATGTGAGAAGATGAAGTGAGGTGATATGATATGATATGCGGTGTGGTGATATAATTAGGTTACTATTGACCTTCTGACCCCATGGCTACAGGGACTAATGGGCAGGTAGCATATACAATATGGATACACTGGACAAAGGGAAGATTCACGTCCAAGGCAGGATCAAGTGGGACCACAGATTTCATTATGTTACTCAGAATGGAGTGCAATTTAGAACACATTGTTTATTTCTGAAATTGTTCATTTCATATTTTGGACCATGGTTGACCACAGGTAACTGAAACTACAGAAAGTGAAACTATGGATAAGAGGAGTACTGTAGCAGCCAGCTGAGAATACTGATTTCCACTGATCAAATGCCTTGCTCTTAGTTGGTGCTTAATAAATAATTGTTGATACATGTATGAATTAACTATTTAAATTATAGGTATTTAATTTATTGAGGTATTAGTACCTCTCTCCTTCCCCAAAATAGTAGCTTGCAAATTGAAATATAATTCATATATTTAACCAAAACAGCAATTAAACACTCAAATTATTTAATAGCAGAGAAATTATTATGTTTACTAAGTAATGAAACTATTCAGTATTCTTATAGACAAAGAAGTACATAGGTTTTTTTCTAGAGAGAGGAATTGAAGTTCAGGAATATGGGTTGATTCATTTAAGGTCACACAACAATTTTCCTGCTAGAGCTAAATAATACCTTCTTCTCATTGAGGATACAGATAGAGCCAACCTCCTATTTGTCATTTCACCAGTATTTTCCCCCCACCTCTATTCCTTGCTATGGAAAAATCCCATTAAGAACAAGGATTGGATCTTACATCTATTTGTATTTTCCACAGTGCCAAGCACTGTGCCTTGTATAAAATAAGCCCTAGAACAAATGTGAGTTAGATGAATAATGTTTCCATTTACTTAGGATCTAATTTCCTTTCTATAGCTAATCAGAATCTCTATTTTTGAACTGCCGTAGATCAGTCATCATTAACTATGGTGGAGATTAGCCAAGGCTCAGATTTATGGTTCTGGGAGTCAACAAATTACAAGTCTCTGTCTGCACTCCAGATGGTGTTTTGGATGGAGGCTCCACGAAGCTGTTGTTCAGGAGCCCGGCAACGCCCTTTACAAAATGTGGAGTCAGAATTCGCATTCCTCTTTTTAGCATTTTGTTGCTTATTAGATGGTCTCAAATTAGTCATGTGCCGGGGTCTGGGCAGCAATACTGAAGATCAGTCTTGCCCCAATGGGCTTTGGTTATACTTGGCTGACTTGCTGTTTTCTTTGATAGTCAAGGCAACAAATATTTATTGAGATTCTACTCTATGCATGACATTTGGCTAGGGACAGTGAGAGATACAGTCATGGTGTAAGATGTTTCACCAAGCACTAAAATGAGCTACAAATCTTGTAAGGGAGACAAGTACACAAATTGGCATAAATCAAATTCAGGCTCTAATTATAGCCAGGAGAGAAGTATCACTATGGACTTGTGAGAGCAGCGAGAAAGATCGACACCAGCTGAGGAATCGGGGAAGACTTTGTGAAAGAGCTGACATTTTGTCTGGGCATTGAAGGATGGATGAGTTTTTCTGACAGGTAAAGAGGAATTCAAGAAGCAACATGAGCAAATTTACAGAGGTTAGAAAGCATAGGACATGTCTAGTAAATAATAATAATAAATAGTAATAATAATCTGATAGCTAATATGCATTAAGCTATTACTATTTTAAAATGTATTCTACTAAATTTTGTATTATGTTAAAAATGGAACCATGATCAGCTTATCCAATAGGCACAGGGCTTAGAGCCCACACTATTTTGAGGGATTCATGAAAATGTTTTTATTTCTTTTAGAATCAGAAGGAAAATTAATATAATCTATCTTGCATACATTCTCTTTATACCAAGACAGTCATAAAATGTAACTTTTAATATTATTTTCATAGTGGAAGGGCCTAGAGAAGACATAGTGTGGCCCTGAATGGGGCCACCCTAGACACTTAACGTTCCCCTTTCTACCTCCAAAGTATATTCTAAATCTTCTTTTCTCTCCATGCCCAGACCAAGGCACACTACCACAATTTCTTCTGTGGATTGGATTACAATATGAGCTTTAACCAGTTCCTTGCTTTTATACTTGTCCCCTAAAATCCATTTTCTACACAACTGCTAGGGAACTGTGATCATTACTCTGCTTTAAAAGTTCCAGTGGCTTCCTAGCACACTAAATGTAACAATTTTATCTTATCCTAGCCAAATTGTCCTAGCGAATTTCAACTCAATGTGTACTCTATTATTCTCACCATGACCACTGCCACGATGACCTAGCCATGCTGGTCTTTTCTCTGTTCACTGAAAACACCTGGCTCAGGGCCTATTCACTTTAGATGTTTTCCACCTCTAATGTTTCCACCTCCCCAGTTTTTTATTACTTTTTTTCCCAATATTCAGATCTCAATTTATATGTGACTTCCTCAGAGAGTTCTTCCATGATCACAAAATCAGACACTCGGGTATATTACTCCAGATTTTAATTTTTAAAATGGCATCTATCAGTATATGAAATCCAAATACATATATTTATCTGTAGAATTGCTTATTGTCTGTCTTCCTTGACCAGAAGATGAACTTCATGAGAAGAATGACTATAGTATATTCAGAGTTAAGAAAAGTACCATGAAGGTGGTAGACACTCAATTTGACAATTATTTAGTGGATATAAATTCAGTGCCTACTACCTACATGGCATTGGGGTTCAGTGTGGAATAAACTAAATGTAGTTTCTGCCCTCTCTGGAGCTTACAGTCTAGGAGGATTTATATTTGTTATCTCAATAAACTTAAGACATAAGGGAGAAACTTAACTGTCTCAATTTTCCAAAGGCTGACACTGGGGCTAGAGAAGTTAACTCTTACATTCAGTTGGGTTTAAACCCAGGTAGCTTGTTGTCAGATCTTTTGCCCTTAATGCAGCATTGAGTTTCTCTCAAAAATAAGTATACTGGTCCTGAGTTTAGGTTGAATGGATATATAAAACTAGAAATTTTGAAGTGTCTTGGATATCAAAACTAAGAAAAATTTTCTTAAGTGAAAGACAATGAAAAGTTGTTGAAAGGTTTTAAGCAGAACTATCCTTCCGAAAGTTTGCCCTAGGTTTGGTACAGGAGGTGGGGAACGCATAAGGAAGAGCCGTAGGCAATAGGATCCCTAACAAACGGGCACATATTTTGTGCAACATGGTGGCCTCAGTGAACAAAGTGTTGTAGAGAGTAGATCAAAGATCAGATCAGAGACTCAACTGGAAAGAATTATGGGGAGAATTGTGTAAAGACTACCTACCTTAAACCAAATACAAGGTCTGGCACAAATAACGCCCCCTTTTTATAAGCTGGTAATTATACCAAATCTTTTATTACAAAATCATAAGCATGAAATTCTGTAACATAATATCACACTCAAGCATACTTTAGGTAACACTTTTGGTTAAATGTTCAAAGTGCGGTCCATCTCATGCGAGACATTTAAATACAGGGTCTGGCATTACTTCTGTTGGACCCTGTATACAATATTCTGATGCACTGAAACACATTTGAAGGTAAAAATGATCTTTGATTGTTCAATATTCCTACATTATTGAATAGGGGGCCCCTGGATTAGACAAATTCCAAACACTGTCTACCATCTGCTGCCCTCCTGTGTCCACCCCATGTCTCTTTATAGCTAACTTACCACAGTGCTGCCATCTTCTTTAAACAATGAAAGATTGTTTTTCACCATGAATAAACAGAAGCTTGGTTTGCTATACTGATGCTTATTTCTTCATCATCCTCCATGTTTATTAACAAGACTAAGACCGTGGCATAGAGTTGGCCAAGATATGAGCTAGAAGGTAACATACAGGGTCCAAGAAGATTCTTCCTAATCCCTGAATATTCTCCCTCTCAATATTCTATAGAACCTTAAAGTTTCATTGACAGGACAAGTATTTCTTTGTGCTTTTCTTGGCCTTTGTTAAGATGTAAGAGTAGCATTAATAATCCTTTGGAGTTAATATTTTATGAAGTATTTTCAGTCCAGATTTGAGGTAGAAGGTGCTGATGGAGTAGGTAAGGTGAGATGGAGGGGAAGATGAGGATGGCATGCTAATGGAAAAGAACTACATTTCAAAGAGTATCAAAATATGTGTGGTGGGGGGTGGGGCATGTAGGACTACATAAAGAGATATCAGCGAAGCCAGATAAGGAGAAAGGAGTTCTCTGGGGGTGGAAAATGCTGATGACACTGAAGGTAATTCTCATCTACTCCACAGTTTAGTTTGGGTCCAGGACTGGAGCGTAAGGAGCATCACAGTGCAGAGAACAGAGCACCAGACACCCAGGCTTTGTCTTTAGCTTCACCTCTTCCTATTTTTGTTCACCGGGGACTGTAGTTTCTTCATCTGTATCACAGAGATAATGTCTGTCTCAGATTGAAGAAGTCCCCTTTCATCACTTGTTTGTTGAGAGTCTTTATCATGAATGACAGTTAAATTTTGTCAAATGCATTTTTTATACATCTATTGAGATGCTCATTTTTCTTTCATTCTATTAGTTATTTTTATTACAAGAACTGATTTTTGAATCTTAATTTGCATTACTGAGATAAATCCCACTTGGTCATGGTGAATAATCATTTTTAATATGTTCCTAGATTCATCTTACTGATTTTTAAAGAGGACTTTGCGTCTCTATTTATGAGGGATATTGGCCTGTCTTTTTCCGTTTCTGTGATTTGTCAGGCATTGGATCAGGATAATATTGCACCTCATAGAATGAGTTGGAAATTGTACCTTCTGACTGTATTTTCAGAAAGCATTTGTGAATGCTTAGTATTATTTCTTCTGAAAATGTTTACTGGAAATCACCTGTGAAAGCCATCTGAGCTTAGGCTTTTCTTTGAGGGAAGTTTTGTTTTTAATTTTATTTGGGTTTCTGCTTTAAGGTGGGTTTGCCACTCCTGTGCATGGCGCTCCCTTCTCTCTGCCTCAGTAATTGGCAGTGCTCCAGATGGTGACTGGTAATTGTAAATTTGATTTCTTTTCTTTGGCTTTCAATAGTTTTATAAGCATGTGTTTAGGTATAAAATTTGGGGGTTTGTATCCTGCTTGGTGTTTGGTGAGTCTCGTGTATCTTTAGTTTTTCCCTCAATCACAAAGAATCACTGTGCAGGTTGAACTGAGGTCAGAAATGAGAATAACTTGGGGCTGGGGGCAGGAAATGTCACAGATCCCGACTGTTATTGCACAAAGTTTATTTTATCTTCTTTTTAAATTAAATGTATTGGGATGACATTGGTTAATAAAATGACACAGGTTTCAAATGTACAATGTTACATCATCTGTGTATTGCATTGTGTGTTCACCACCCAGAGTTCAGTCTTCTTCTATGAATGTATATTTGATTTCCTTCACCCTCTTCTACCTCTGATTTCCTCTTGTCTCTGCTGGTAATCACCATACTGTTACCTGCGTCACTGAGATTTTTTCATTTGTTTGTTTGTTTAGTTCATTCATTTGTTGCTTTTCATTTTATGTCCCACACAGGAGTAGAATTTTATGATTCTTCTTTTCCATCTGACTTATTTTGCTTAGCATCCATGTCGTCATAAATGGCAGTATTTCATCTTATCTTATGGCCGAATAATATTCCCTTGTATATATGTACCACATCGTCTTTATCTAATCATCTGTTGAAGGACAGTTGGGTTGTTTCCATGTCTTGGCTGCTGTAAATAATGCTGCAATGAACATAGGGGTACATATATCTATATGGATATTTTCAAATTTTGGGGGTCAATATCCAGAAGAGGGATTGCTGGTATAGTAGCTTTACTCTTCACTTTTTGAGGAACCTCCATACTATTTTTCATAATGGCTCAAAGTGGATCAAAGACCTAAATATAAGCCCTCAACAATTAAATAGAAGAAAACATAGGTACTAAACTTATGGATCCTTGGTCTCAAAGAGGATTTTATGAAATTCACCCCAAAAGCAGGAGAAGTAAAAGCAAAAATAAATTATTGGGACAATGTAAAAAAAATCTCCATACAGCAAAAGAAATGAACAAAACAAAAAGGCAACCAATTGAATGGGAGAAGATATTTGCGAACAGTACCTCCCATAAGGGTCTAATATTCAAAATGTATAAAGAACTTATACAATTCAACAACAAGAACAGCAAAAAAACAAACAAACAAAAATTTAATTAAAGAATGAGCAGAGGACTTGAATAGGCACTTCTCTCAAGAAGAAATACAAATGGCCAGCAGACATATGAAAAAATGCTCGTCCTCATTAGCTATCAGGGAAATGCAAATCAAAACCACAATGAGACACCACCTCACACCTGTGAGAATGGCTATTATCAACAAGACAAGGACTAACAAGTGCTGGAGAGGGTGTGGAGAAAAAGGAACTCTGGTACACTGCTGGTGGGGATGTAATTGGTATAGTCACTATGGTAAACAGTATGGAGGTTTCTCTTTTTCTTTTTTTTTTTTTTTTTTTTTAAATGCACTGAACTTTCCATTCTGCTTACCGGAGTCCAGCCTCTCTGTAGATTATTACACGTCTCTCTCCCTTGTTTTGAACCAATGATGGTATGAGCCACTGATTACTGACTGAGGTGTTTCCTAACCTTGAAATTTGTGCTTAAGTGAGCAAAATATGTTTTTATATGTTTGAAGTTATAACTTCAACAGAGATTTTTTTTTAGAGGAGGACATTTTTGCATGGATTTGGATTGCAAAATTATGCACATATCAAGGTACTTTCTTCTCTGTACTCACAACCACCTAGGTTCCACTAATTTCTCCTTAACTTTTTAAATTTATATAAAATGATAAAGAAAATGAGTAGGTGAAAAGATGAATTGAACCTCTGCCTACTTGTCTATTATATTTTTTTTCAGTCTAAGCTCACCAAACATACTGATTTACCCCAAAATAGCCCAGTGGTAGTTCTAAAATTTCCACCTTCTAGGAAGTCCCTCAGTTCCAGACAGATTAGGACCATTGGTCACCCAGAACCCAGAATGTCCTTTTATAAGAGAACTAACAACATTGTATTAGTGCTTTTTGTTTATTTGCCAGTTGTCTCACTTCACTATTTTCTGACAAGCTATTGCATAACAAACAACCACACACAAAAAAACTATTCATACAAAACCGTACATAAAAAACTAAGCATTTATTTCTCATCTAAGTGTCTGCTGCTTAGCTGGCATTCATCTATTTTGTCTGGGCTCACCAGACTTGTCTTTAGGCTTTACGTTAGGTTCAGATACGGGTGCAAGGGGCTACCTGGGCATATTCTTCTTGTGGTGAAAAAAGTGTCAGGGAGCTAGCTCAGCAATGCAGTCAGCTTTAAGTTTTTGCTTATATCATAGGACCAGACCCAGTATTCATGAGATGCAGAAATATACCATTCCTCTAGTCTGAGAATCAGTAAAGTCAAATGACAGCGGGAATAGATACAGAAGTGGGGAAGTATTGGAAACAACAGTGAAAACTTTCACATTGTTTTCCCCAAATTAGCCTCAGCACAGAGACCATGCTCTGTGACTAGGTTATGAACCTGGCTCAGGCCTCTGATAGTCAAATGGCTTTAGGAAAGTTACTTTACATTTTATATCTAAATGTTCTCTTCTTTAAAGTAGAAATAATAATGACATGTCTTTCATAGGATTGTTGAGAGTATTTAATAAGATTACTTGGGTGAAGTGTGTAGTGCTCTGCCTAGCCTAAAGCCTCACACCTCCTGGCATATAACAGGAGGCAAGAAAATGCTTGTTGAATAAGTGACGAGAGATATGATATGAAAATGGGGAATCATAGAGATATGCAAATGACTATTTTAAGTTGTTTAAGTATTTTAAATAGTATTAAATAGTTTTGAGATCAGGAAGGTCAACTGGGAAAGCAAACTAGAGCTTAGGTGCAGTGAAACAAAATGCAGTGGATTCTCAGTTAATCAGCACCCCAGGGATTGGAAGATGCCAGATAAATGTTAGTAGACTCTCCATTAACCAGAACTCAAGTAACTGGCACTTTCAAGCCATCAGCAAAAATCTCAAGCAACCAGTTAATGGAGTGTCTGCTGTGGTGGGTGTTTGCCCCTGGGTAGAATTAAGGCATTTATTTATTCAGCTAATTAGACTCTATAATGAATTATTTCATTTAATAAGGAAAAGTTCTCAATATTGGCCACAAATAGGTATTGTATTATAGTAAATGTTTCTGGTGCAACAGCTGTGGTAGTCAGTTCCACGGGAGCTCAGCTCACCTCGTGAGCACTCGGCCTACCTTCAGTGCACACCATGTGCCTTTTGATTTTCTCTCCGAGGGCCTTTTACAACGTCATAGGAACACACACCAGAAGCAAGGGGAGTGATTGCCCAAGGACCATCCTTAGCCCATGAGGAAAGGAGTCCATGGCTGAATGCTCCAGCCTCTGATACTTCAGAAGGTATTTCATAAGCTGAACTAGAGGTTCCAACAGAATTGAGCCCCAATTGCTGAAAGTATCCTGATAGTAGCTTTTCTTCTTTTTTTCCTCTTTCCACTCCCTCTCCTAATTCCTGAGATGATTCCTAAGTAAACTGACTGCATACTTTCCCAGGTTCTGTGTTCAGGGAAATCCAAGGCATACATATTCTTGACCGTTTTTGAAAACCCCAGTCTGCCATCTCCCACATCTGTTTTGTGTCCCACTTATGATGAACATTCTAATTTGAGAGTCAATGTTTATTCAGTCTATCCTACCTGTCAAGATTTTGTTAAAGCCCGACTGACAGTATTTTGTATTATGGAAACTGTAGGGTTTATTTTTTTCCAAAATACACATCAAATTATAATATTAAAATTATAACATGAAAATGATTTTCAAATTTTAAACGTATCTTGGGAAGCAGATAATTCTCTTCAGGAAGGTGTCTTCACACTGGTTAAGATTATTATCATTTTTTTATTATCACATTTATACCTTCCTGAAAGTGTGATCCCAGGGCACACACATACATAAGAAACTTTAATGTTTTCTGGCAAAGTTTTGACCCTGAGGAATGCATAGCTATAGAAAATACTAAATAAAATAATCTTACTTTTAATGGAATCCTTCCTGCAAGCATATTTCAATAATCTTTCTGTTAAAAGTTCAAAATTCTGTCTAGTTTTTGTTATGGTCTTTGTACAGTAGACTAGTCCATGGAAATGTGATAACTGGAAGCCAATTTGTGATGCATTTTTATTAAATAAACGGAAACTGAGAAAGAAATAATTTTCTTGAGAAATTACCTTGAGAAGGAAATAATTTCCCAAAGCTCCTCAACTGACTATAACTAGAATTTCACTTTCTTAACTCTTTAACTAGATGTCTTCCATATTTTTTCAACTGAGTTTACACCTTAAACATTTCTCTACAGTGTCTACTGTAGACTTTCCTCTTTGTGTTTTGCTTAGTCTCTCACAAACCTATTGGATTTTGAACTGTTTTGATTTCTGTGTCCACCCTCACCTGGCATCTTGAGCTTGATGCCATCGAGCCCCTCCCCAAGTGCTCAGCTTTACCTCCTGAGACTCTAGGCAGTCCCAGTGCCCTAGCACCTGAGCGATAGACACTCGCTACCCTGTTTTTGAGATGCAACAACAAAACACTCTCAGAATAAGAACTTACTCATAAATTCTTACTTATCGATTACCAAAGGAAATGGCAAAGTATGGTGTTTCATTTTTTCCATCTCCAATGTTTTGAGTTGAATTCTAACATGAAAAGCTTCCGTAGATACCAGTCATAACTGTCATTCTTCTTTACTCCTGCCCGTAGACAACAATGTCTCTTCTCTGAGCAGTTTAGAAGAACGAAGTGGTAACCATGTCCCTTAATCTCCTTACCCCCTCACCCTGAAGTCTGTCTGTGTATTGAATGCCTGAGTTCTTCTTTGGTCCTTTATTAACTGAGAGGCCTGATTTCGTTCCCTGCTGCCCGAGGCTCTGATTGGGAAAGTTGGGGTAATTCTAGAACGCTGTATCAGGAAGCACACCATTGATCCACATCGGAGTCATGCTCTCCAATAGCTTCATCAGTAATAGTAGGGATGTTTTGAACTCCATGTACTTGACTCATGCACTTATTGATATCTTGTTTCTAAAATCAGAAACAATCTCAACAAAATCTCTCAAATACCAACATAGAAAATGAAGAAAGAATTTTTAATTCTTAATTTTTTTAGCAAAACAATAAATTCAACAAAGACCATGATCATGGAAAGAATTAATATTATAATGTTCTAATTATTAAATATTAAATTTTGTTAAATATTAAAATTATAATAATAATAATTGACTATTCATAAATGCTTGATTGACCGAGAGTTTGAAGTAACACATTATTCAGAGTGCTAAAGCTATAATTGGGTAAATGTAGTTATGTAAGTGGAATGAGATAAAAATAATCCAGGAACCTCAATATCATAAGCTATTATTTCAGTACTTAAAATTAAAAGATAGCACAGTATGTATTTTGATACCACTGCACTCATTTACCAAAACGTTGGAACCCATTTCGATTCTCACCACATTTCTCAAAAATTCTTTGATTCTAGAAATTGACAAGTACGTTATTTCTCCATATTTTAACACAAACCTTTGATTTGTGCAACTCATGTTGAATTGTAAAACAGCAGACTTACTGATCTTATAACTGTCAGGTTTATTAATCACATGCATTGGTAGAAGTGAAATGAGGGGGGAGTGATTTAGTTTGCAGTTTATCTTAAACTAGGCAGTCTTTCCGAGTGCATTTTAAAGTTCTCAAATTTTTCGTATGTTTGTCTCTTTGTTTTAAAATGGGTATTATTTTATATTATTGATTTAATTTAATATTTTATTTAGAAAATATCTATAATACTTTTCTTTGGGTTTTATCAAACTTCATTTGTTGGTAATTTTTGTAAATATCCCTTGCATACCTAAAAATAATGTATACTTTATTTATTGGATACAAAAGTCTATTAAAAATCTGTTAGATTAATCCCGATACTCTTATTATTCACATTTACTATATTTAGTAATTTGTTTTGGCTTCCTTTACTGGTTTCTGAAAGAAGAGTGTTAAAATTCTTCATTCCATTGTGGCCTTATAAATTTCTACATGTAATTTTGTCAATTTTTGCTTTATATATTTCAATTTTAAATTGGTAAGTGTATATAACTTTGTGATAATTAAATACTCTTGGTGGATTTTATCACAGTTATTAAATTTTACCTTAAATTTTAACTTGTCTGCAATTGTTATAGTTACGTTTCCTTTATTTTCACTGATAACCTGAACAATCACTAGAGACCCTAGAAGGGGGGCCACATCTCGTAATAAGGCTAAATAACCAACAGATGAAAGGCTATTCTAGACATGCCCTAACAAAACTAAACACCAGACCTCAAAAGGATACACCTAATCTGAAATAAATTAACCCTCTACCAGAGCACATCCCAACAAACTTGAAAGGAAAACAGTAAATCCAAGCACTCAAACACTTACAAGTTACAAAGTACTATACCTAATTTAAAAATTACTAGATGTCAAGAATCAGAAAACTGTGACTTGTAATTAGAGAAAATATAAATAAATAGAAGAGACACAGAAATGAAAAAATAGAATAATCAGAAAAGGATTTAAAAATGTGTATTATACATAAAATGCTCAAGGGTTTAAAGAAAAAATATTAACATAGTGAGGACAGAAATGGGAGGCATAAAAAGTATGAAAAAATAATCTAGTTATCAAATATAATGTCTGGAATAAAAATTTACTGGATGGAATGTATGAGGTATGTATGACAATTAAGTTCGTGAACTTGACACCATGTGCTTATGTTGGCAGCACTGTACAGACAATCTAGTAAGCTTTTATAACCTTGGTGTCTCACAGCTGTGTTCATATCACTATGTAGCAGTGTCTTATTGGGTGGCAATCATTATTATTGTTGTGTGTTTTTGTGTGCCATCACAAGAGTGTCAGAGCTTGAATTAGAGCAACGAACAAACATCAAGTTTTTTGGCAAGAGTGGAAGTGAAATCAGGGACATGTTAGTCCAAGTTTATGGGGATAATGCCATGAAGAAAACGGCAGTGTACAAATAGATTAAACAGTTTTCTGATGGGAGAGAAGGCATCACTGATGAAGAGAGGTCAGGGCAGCCAGTAATGAGCAGAACTGATGAAAACATTGCAAAATTTTGTCGAATTGTGCATCAGAATCATCAGCTGATGGTGGGAAGCATAGCAGACCAAGTAAACATTGATAGAGAAATGGTTGGGAACATCTTAACTAAAAATCTTGGCATGAGAAAGTTGTGTGCAAAAAATGGTCCTGAAGGAGTTCACCAATGAACAAAAGCAAAGGAGAGTCGAAGTTTGCCAAGACCTTTTGGAGAGGCAAGACGAAGTTTTGGGCCATGTTATCACTGGTGATGAAACATGGGTATAACAATACGACTTTGACTGAAACAAAGTGTCGAAGTGCACAATGGAAGTCAGCAAATTCTCCATGATCAAAATGTTCTTTCAGTCCAAATCAAGAGTCAAAATGATGTTGCTAAAGTTTTTTTTATATCAGAGGGATTGTTCAATATGAATTTGTACCGACTGGATGAAGAGTTGACCAAGTTTACTATTTGGAAGTGCTACAAAGGCTGAATTAAAAAGTTAGACAAAAACGACCTGAACTTTTTGCCAAAACTCATGGCTCTTGTATTATGACAATCCACCAGCTCCTGTCTGTGAAGGAGTTTTTAGCTAGTAAACAAATAACTGTATTGGAATACCCTCCCTACTCACCTGATCTGGCCCCTAGTGACTTTTTTCTTCACCTGAAGATAAAGGAAATTCAGGACATCTAGGGTAATATGATGGCAGTCTGATGGCCATTCCAGAAAAAGAGTTTCAAACTTGCTTTTCAGGGTAGCCTAGGTGCTGGTGTCAGTGCACAGCTTCCCAAGGGGAGCACTTTGAAGGTGACTGTAGTGATATTCAGTAATGAGGTATGTAGCACTTTTTCTAGGATGAGTTCATGAACTAATGGTCAGAACTTCTGTAACAGAATAGATGTTGTGGAAGTAAAAATTATCATGAAACTATCATGACTGAATAGAGCCTGGAGAGGGAAGATTGAAAACTGTGAGGGGACTTAGTAACCTGGAAGATTTTATCAAATGATTTGGCATATATACAATTGGAATGTTAAGAAAGAAAGAACAGAGAGAGCAAAGGCCAGGAAAAAAACGTTGAAACAATACTGGCATAAAATTTTTTAAGTTTGATGGAGAGTAGAAAACCACATATTCATGAAGCTAAATCCTAAAAGTATTTAGTGAAGAAAAAGAAAAAAGAGAGAGAGAGAGAGAGAGAGGTAAGAATTGCAGCAGACTTTTGATTAAAGCCATGCAAACCAGAAGGTGATGCAATATCACCTCTCTCGTCTTCCTGCTCAGGGCGCACGACCTAAATCGACTGTGTGGAAGCATCACACATCTGCAAAGGGAGAGCCATCTGCAAAATGCCTGATTTGTACTCTTCAAGGATCTTGATGGCATTAAAGCCAATTTTTTTTATAAGACCAATTTAAGAGATAAAAGTGACATGACAACTAAATGCAGTGTTGATCATGAAACATTTCTTTTTTATTTGCTATAAAGGCTTTTCCCAGGCGAAGGAAGCCACCTTTCCCTGATCCAGTGATCTTGCCTCCACCCTCAGACTCTTGCAGGTCCCTGTCAGTCACCAGCACTGTGGGAGCCAGCTCTGCCCAGTTTGCTTTTGGCCACAAACCCCAGGAGTCTCGAGCTTCAGCCTCACTTATGAGCTTGGATTTTTCTCCGGATGGTTATTTATTTTGTTTTTCACCATAACTATGCCCATTGCTTCACTTTTTTTTATGTTTTAAATGTCACTGCGAGGCGTATATTGAAGCCTGAAATTATGGAACCGTTTTGACCAAAAGTTTCATTAGGTGGCTTTACGAAAAGCTGCAATCACTGTTGGACCATCAGCCGGTGACTATTTTACCTATAACCAAGTATGTTCAGAACTGTGGTCTTTTATACTCATTTCTGGTTTTGGAAATCTAGATTTGACTTTATGGGGTATCTTATTAGTTTTAAAATTTTTTTTTAAATTTGGCTTTATAGGTTTATTGGTTCAGTAGTATAATCCATCACCTGGCATATTATATGTATGATTACTGCAGTGACCATGCAACAACTAATGAAAAAAAAAAAAACAAGCTGAAAATAATTCACGTATGCATGATATTTGATTTGAAAAACCAATGCTAATCCATTTGAAACATGCAGCATTCACTCAACAAATACTTTGAGTGTTTGCTGCAATAAAGTGGGGTTTGGGCATGCAGTAATAAATCATACTCACCATAGCTTTCAGGACCTTACAGCCTAATAGGAAAAATAAACCATCAATAAATAACCAAGATAGACACAAACAAAACTGCTCTTAAGAGTTCAAAGAAATGAGAGATGAGTGTCAGCTTGAAGGGATTAATGGAGGCTTCTAGGAAGCAGTGGCTTTTCAGCAATGTGTTGAAAAGGGGGACTTTTGTGACTACCTCAGGAAGGAGTAGGAGTTTAGGCTCGGGGAAGCTTTCGTTAAGGGTAGAGCAACACTGGGAACGAAAATATCCTTATTTCAAACAGATGAGTTACAGTAACTTCTGACCATTTTATGTGTTCTTAATGACCGGGTTCTTTGCTCATCCACAGCTTCCTTTCCCTTCATCGCTATGATTTTCTAACTAGCTTGTGAATTTTAAAATCTGTTTAACTTTAGCATTTCCTTTGCTAGTCCCTGGAGTAACAGTGGTGGTTAAAGGGCTAGTGATGTCCTACAAGCAAATCCCAGTCTCAGGAGGAAAAAGCAACAAATTTTGGTGATCATTTTTAATGTTTAGTAAAATAGAAAATGCTGTTAAAGTGTTTATTGCTTCGTAAGGAGACAATGCAATCGCTTTTGCTTTTATCTCAGCATTTCTTCCTCTATAATTATACTTTATGCCTTTGGCAATGTAGCATGATGGACATGTAAGTGAGGATTCTGCCGAACTGAATACAAATCCTGGCTTTGCTGCTTCCCATTTCCCAGCGATGCCCTCGGTGTCACGTTTCCCCCATTTACAAAAATGGGGTTTTTCCTATAAACCTTTCCTGCTTGTGGAGGCAATGACACAAATGAAAGGCGTCAAGGTGTCTACCTAGTTTACATGGGAGTTAATCACTAAAGGATACTTCTTCCTGGTCACCGCCTTTCTCATGCTCCTCCTTCGGCCTTATGTGCACTCCTTTCCTTCCCCATCACCTTTCTCTCTATTAGATCCAACTTACCATTCAAGACCAATTCTATGTCCCCGGGATCCTTCCCTAAATGCCCTACAGTGATAATTATTTCAACTTTACTTTCTGCTCTAACAATGTGTGGACTGAACTTGCATTTAGCACTTGGAATAGAATCACATTGCTCCGGGCATCCGTTAAAAGAACTCTAAGTGAAGGCACTTGGCAATGCTATTTCATCATCCATAGGAACAGGCAGTGAATGCAAACAAACCGAAGGAGTCCGGGGCTGCTGGTGAATCCCACGGGAAGGATGTGTGAGTGGGTTTCAGAGCTGCCTGTCGTGACTAAGGTATGCTCCACTTGGTCAAGTGGTCAAGCACGTTGCTAGTGATCCTGACATCAAGAATGATACTGAGAATGAATTTAGGCCATGAAGACACACTGGATAAAAAAGCACATGTATGCAGAACTGGACGTCACGGGCACTTGGGACTCCTGAGGGTCACTTTGAAAGTATACAACTTCTCATCTCATGTGCTCCCTTTAAAATCGAATGTTGTAAGATGTGTCGTCTTTGTATTTCATTCCTTCACATTTCTTTATCTCTTTTCTCAGCTACATTGTAACCTCTTGAGGATTAGAATTATACCTCGAGTGTAACACATGTTTAATATTTAACGAAGTTAAAATTGAATTGGAATATATGGTAGTGGAATAAGACAGAAAGAAGTCCTCAGGGAGCCCTGCTCATGGGGAACCCTTTCAACACTAATAGCTAATCCTTTATTTAGGTGCGTTAGATACACGGTTTCCTTTAATCCTCATAAAAGCCCTATTTGATAAAAACAGTAATGACCCCAGCCTTACAGAGGGAGAAACTGAGGCTCAGAGAGAGTTTAAGTAACTTACCCAAGGTCAGGCTTCAGCAAGTGGCAGAGACAAATTTCAAATGTAACTTTGAAACTGAATCCAGTGTCCATAATCCCAAATCTTCAGCCACAATGATCTCCCAGAAGTCCTTTCTCTCCTTCTTTACCTTCCAATGTAGAAAACTAGAGGATTCCTCCTGCACAATGACAGGCTAACCAACAACAATAATTGTTGTTTTACTGTTCATTAAAGCAAACTAATGTAGACATGGACCTACTGAAATGTGAAAAATGAGGCATAATTGCCATCTTCATTAAGCTGGAAAAATAAAAAATCATGTTCTCCATAGGAATAAAGTCACATCTAAAGGTACACTTAGATGTGTGGGCTGTCATTCCTTCTATAGAGGTTTAGGGAAGAACCAACCAGGATCTGTTGCATTTATAGAGATAACTCTTTTTTTAATGAAAAATTATCTCCACCTTTAAGATTTCATGACCCACGGAGATTAGCTTGGTCGTGATGGTGGAGTAAAAGCGTGGAGATTTTAGAAACAAATGTTTTTGACAATGACCTCTCTGGCCAAACAAGCAGAGTTTTCACTGTTTCTACACTGCCTGAATAGACACGGAACGTTCCCAGGTGAAGGAGACTGGTGGAGTGCTATGTTCAGAGAAAGACTGAAGGTGAAGAGAGGAAGAGAAGACCAGAATAACCTGGATCTTTTGAAAATAACTTATTCCATGGAGGTTTTTGCCCAGGAAAATGTTGGCTTTGGCTGCCCTCTAGTGGTGGGCAGGGTTCACTGCCCGCAATTCCTTCTACACTAGAATCCGCGGGGATCCAAATTGAAGGGTAAAATGGAAAGATCCAAGCATTTGCTTGGACACGTAGAGCTGGGCGACAAAGGAAAGATGTGCAGACACACTCACACTCACACACACACACACACGCGCGCACACACACACATATGCACACGCACACACGGGCGACAGGCCTGCAGGAGAAGGTAGGAGAGGAGCTTTCTCTGAATGGGAAATGAGAACATAGATGGGAAGATGGAGTCTTCGGGAAGCTAGAGGAAGGTCTGATGGTGGCCTTCACCTTCCTCCTCCCATAATTATTGAAAGTAGCCATGGAAAGGACACATTGTCGCTGATGTCCAGGCTAAATCCACGCGTGGGTAGTTTCCACGGCTGGTGCTGTGCTGGCTCCACACCTCCAGCTGGGGCTCGTGGGCTGGCTTCTTGCTCGGCCCCACAAAGGATGAGGAGGAGAATGGGGACTGGCGCCTGCCACCTTGCACCACGCCCCTTCCCAGAGGAACTTTGTGGGCCCCTCCTGCTGCTTTTTCCATCCGGCATTACCCAGCAGAAGCTGGGAGCACACACCCCATGGTGGGCCTCTGTGGTCATTCATCCCAGGTTTCCCCAAATCGTATTTCACAGATGACTAAACTGATGTTTCATCAGCACTTAGAAGATAACTAAGTAACACCAGCTGGGGCTTCTGTTTTTATTTTTGTGTTTTGGTCCACAGTTAATTTACAGCCACTGTCTGGTTTTTGCCCTTGTGCTGATTTTTCTAATGAAACCTTATGTTGTTACCCCATCCCTTTGGGCCCCACTTACCACATCTGTGAAATGGTGGCGGCAGTGGAGGGTGGTTGATGGATATTCTAGGCTCCTTTTATCTTTGATACCCTTAGGGATATCGTGATTCATCAAAGACATGTGTCAAGGGAACTGAAAAAATACCCTGCGTATACCTGGAACCTATGTACTTCTTCCTAACCCATGTCACCCCCCAAACTCTAACAATTAGAAAACCATACCCTGGGTAATGTGAGAAACTATGGGCATTCTCACAGAGATAAACGGTCAACACAGGAGAGCAGGCAAGTGCAGAGCGCTGACCCTAAGAGTAGGCCGTAAGATCACAGCCCTCAGAATAAAGATCCCACACAAAATCCCCTTGCATACTGTTTTCCAGGTCTGCCGTCTTTGTGTCTCTACATGTAAAAGGAAGTGGAGATCGAGAGCAATTATTTGGGTAACGCAAGCAGAAAGAAACGCCACAGCACCCACATAGGCTGCAATTATTTAGACATTTCAAGCAGAAGTGGAGCTGGAGCCCAGATGATCAGGCTAGTGCTTCAGTTCTTCCGAAAAATGCTAATTGCATGACATACTCAAGGTGGTATCACGGAGGACTGACGAGAGAGCAAACTGCTCGCTCGCTGTGGCTGAAAGGAGAACACGAAGTAAAATGTTGCAGTTCCGTTAGAAAAAGATAAAGGCCATGCAATGACGAGCACTCCCAGGGGTCGTGGAGTACAAACGCAGCTTTTATAAATACGCCGGGGAGACAGGGAGACCAGAGGGAATTAAGGCTGCTAATCAGTGAGAACGGGTATGAAATGGATGAGTCCGAAATGGCTGAGAGAGTGAATTCATTCTTTGAATCTAGCTTTAACAGGAAAAATGAAGCAAACAAATTTGGACTATTAGGATATAATGAAAACCTTGCCGAAGAGCTATCGGCAACCATCAGCGGAGGGAATACAGAATGTAGACAAATTTGCACATGTGTAAATCGGCTATACAGGGACCTGAGATGATTAAGGGAATTGGGTGATATAAAGTACCTACTAAACAGCTAGGGAGACAGCAAGTGTTCTTTAAAAGGAAGATATGACAAAATCCTCTTTCTGGAAGTTAGTTTAGTATTATTTCCTGAAAGACCAATCTTACAAATCTGAGGTTCAAGTAGTACACAAAAGATGAACAATATACTATTTATTTATATTTAAACCCTAGCTCCCTTTATGAACAATCCAGGCAAGAGGTAAATACTTAATAATAGTGATAAGGAGAAAAAAGAAGAAGAAAAATAAGGACAAGCAAATAAAACAGAACATGAGTGACCTGGATGTATTATAATTAATAAACATTAAAGTCCAAGAGGCTAAAGCCTTGCTGAACAAGACCAGAGAATTTCACAATATGATGTAATGCAAAGAAAATGCCTTTATTATCTGGGTGACTAACCAATTTGCTTAAACTCTCTGTGTCTCAGTGTTGGCAACCTTTTATAGGTCACAAAACTCCTGATTTTTCTAGAGTTCAAATGAGCACACAATATAAATATAATATCTAAAATTGACCTGGCCCTTAACAAACATTAATTCCCTTATCTTTCCATTAAAAAACACCTACTTTGATAAAATTTGAACATTTTCTACATAGTGCTCCAGATCACTGGAGAAAGGCACTTTAGAAATCAGATGGGCCAAGCACCCCATTTTGTGGTTGTAGAAACTGAAGCTGAGCTGCTTCCTGGCCTCCAAAAGTCATGAAGGTAGTTTCAGCTGGGGCCAGGACACAAGGTCCAGCCAGACTCTTGTTCCAAAATTTCTCTTCTTCCATCATGATGTAGTGTTCTACCACAATGGTACAGAGAGAAAGGAGATCCTAACAGGGAGAGAACTTATTAGAGAACAATTCTTCACTATTTAAAGCCTTCTGAAACATCTAAGACAGGGCAGAGATGGAAAAGATTATTTGGACTCCTGAAAACCCCAGGAATAATTCTCAGTTTTAAGATTATTGGTATATGGACAAAATCTGTTTTGATCATAGAACTTGAGAATTGAGAAGGGCCTTAAAGATTATTTAGCACATGGCCATGACTTCCAGAAGGCCCCCATTAATTGTCTCTGCAAAGGGTTATCCAGTTCCTGATTGATTATCCCACCTATAAGGAAAAGCTTACTACCTGTCGAAACAATCCATTCCATCCTTGGGCAACTCTATTTACACAAAGCTCTCCTTTTTGACTCGTGAAATATTTCTGCTTAGTTAAATGCTTTGACTTCTATTTATTGGTTTTATTTTAGCATCTGTGGTTACCCAACCAATCTAAGCTTTTTCCATACAACTGCCCTTCAGATCTTTGGAGACACTTAGCCAATTGCTTCTAATGTTTCTCCTTAATTTAATTATTTTTAATTCCTCTAATGATTTGATTTCAGTCATCTTTATTATTGTGGTTACTCTCTCAAAGTATGGCCTCCCAAAGTGAATATAGCCTTCCTGGTATAATGTAGTGAGGGCACGTACCAGAACACTCATATTGATGGTCATTTTCATTCTGCTTGGGCTAATATGGCCCAAGATTCCATGAGTTTCCCGAAGCGAGGCTGCAATGGAGCACCATCCTATGAGATGTTGTGTGACAAATGGGGTCTGTGGTCACGTGGGCCTAGGAAAACTGCATACACAGTGGTACCTCGGTACTCATCATTAATTGGTTCCAGGAGGCACGACGAGTACCGAAAATGCTGAGTGCCAAACAAATTTTCCCCATAAGGAATAAAGCAGTGGCACCGTGGTGCTCGTCGTGAATGGGCTCTGGGAGACGCGATGATCCCGGACAAACGACAACAAGCACTGGGACAACATGTTCACGTCTAACTGCATCGACTGCCAAATTCAACGAGTTCCAAAGCGGTCGAGTATCAAGTATGACTGTACAGTCTCCTATTCAATATTACCCATTTGCAAGAGCATATTAAAGACTGAGAAATCCAAATTTGTGTAATTCGAGATGGCGTGTACGTCGCCCGAGAGCCTGCGTGCCTTTCGAGGTCCCCGTACCACTCTGGTATCTGGCGGTTACCGCCGTGAGTCTGAGTCCCTGGGGTTCATCAGCTGTTCTGATCGCCAATGTGATTCGGAGAAGAATTTGGGAAAAAGCTTTCTTCCGTGTCAGAAGCTAAGGCGTTTCAGGAAAGGGGGAGGAGTACACCTGTGGACTGACAACGCCAGTAACCAGAGCACCCCGACTTAGCACTCTGAATAGCTGCCGCTCCACCATGCAGTTCTGGCCACGGTGCCATCTTCTAAACTTGGACAATGCAATGAAAGGAGGCAGTGCCCTTAGAGCATAGCATCAGCCTTGGGGGTTTCGATCTGAAGAAGGAGGGAGTGAATGTCCAAGGACGATCGGTGAACGGGTCCTATTTTCACCAACTCTCATTCCAGCAGGTGGTCTCCTGTCAGCCCTCACAAACCTGCACTGAGGGCTGGTCCACGGCTCTAGGTGTCCCCATTATGCTGGCAGCCAGCGACCATCTCAAGGTGTCACAGGCAAACCCCTTGAATGATCCACCCCTGACCCACTCTTCATTTTCTTCCTTTTGCTAGATTTGCCAGCCAAAAATAGATGTTTGGTGTTGTTACTGTTGTTAGTTTCTGGGATCCATGTCTTCCTTCTATTTCTAGGATTTCTCCAGAATTAAAAACAACAACAACAACAAAAACAAAAACAGCAGTTTGGAGTGAGCCATTACTGCTATTTTGCTATTTAGCTGCAATTAAATATCTCTAATTCTGTTTCCTTGTTTAAAATGGAAGTAATATGAATATCTACCTTGTGGAGTATTAAGAAGATCAAATGAGTCATCTGGAGCCAATTGGAACAGTATAAAAGCTCCACAAAATTTTGCTATTACTATTCTTTTTAGTATTATCATTAAATATGAAACATTGAACAGAACAAATCCAAAGACAACATTGCATAAAAGATCTCCTTCTACATTTATATCACTCTATTGTCACTCACTGAGGATATTTATTAAATTACATATATTTATTTACTAAGCCACTTGATTGTATATTATTCAGTCATATCTTGCCATCTTGTCCACAAGCATCTCATGCAAGGTGCTGTCAGTGCTGTGTTAAAATTCAGAAACATTACTCCGCCACAGGGCTCTGCTGTTTTACCGGGATAGATGAGTTCATTCCTCGTTCTTCTGTCTGCGAGGGATTAACAGTTCAGCAATAACAAACAGCATTTCTAAAATTTATAATATATATGGGGACTTCCCAGAAAAAAATCCAGCCACAAATGCCTCTATTTTTCATATTATAATGGCTGGATGCTTTCTGAAAAGACCTCATATAGACACGTGAACCCACAGATGCTGCATTAAGAAAACTAAGGTAAAATCAAGTTGTTTCATTTATTTTGTTCATCACCTTGTAACACACACCAGCACATGCACATGTGTTTCACCTAAACATCTGAACTTAGGATATACAAAATGTTTCCTTGTAGAGAGTGGAGAAATGAATGCTAGCTACTTCTTTTAGCCAATATACTGCACAGATCAAACAGCTGGCAAACTCAGCCACCAGAAAATAGAATTCTTTATTAAAATGAAGTTTTAAAGAAATTTAGTTAATCTAATATGTATAGAGTTCCAATTTCAAGTCTTTGGGAGACAACGACGCTATCAGGTTTTTGCCCTCAAGAATTTCTTTGTTGAAAGAAAAGTTCTATAAGCCTGTGTATGTCATTCTAAAAGCAAGAACCACTTGTTTTACAGTTTTGTAGATGTAATAATGTTCATACTTATTTGAATGAACATTATTTCAAATGAATAATGAATGAATAATGAGATTATTCTAGATAATCTGGGTGAGTCTGATTCAATCACTTGAAAGACTGTAAGAACAGAGGTTTCCTAGGAGAAGAAATTCTGTGTATGGACTACAGCATCAGTTTAGGCTAGGGGGTTCCAGTCTTCCCTTCCTAAAGGCCTTGCTCACAATTTTCTGAAATCCTTGAAATCCTCAGAAGTTAGATAAGCCAATTCCTTGCAATAAGTCCCTTAATGTACATATATTTTTCTTACTGGTTGAACCCTAACAGATACAGGGGTTAATTCTGGATTCCTGGTGGTGAAGAGCAAGGCCTTAGAGGATGAATGGAATTTAACAGGCTACTGAACAGTAGGAAGACCTGGAAGTTCTCATATTTCTGAGCTCCATTATTGTCTTTCCACACCTTTAACGATCTTTCATGACCCTACTTCCTCTTATACACACGATTATTTTAATATGTTACTTACCATAATGCTAAGATTTACCATTTTTGAATACCTATTAAGTGCTATGATTGTGTATGTTTTTTCTAATTATTGCAACAATGATTATCCTTATTTTATTTTATTTTGAAGAATACTTTTATTTTTTTCACTTATGCAAAACACAAGTGCTGACTTGATACATATTCACATATAACTTTTTCTCTCACGTTTACAACTCAACAGATGGGAACTGCTTTAGTTGCTATTTGGAGCAAACCATATTAGTATTTTAAAAGTTTATTTCAACTCATTTCTTCTTTTATACCCTAAAACATCTTCATTCTGTTGTTTGATGAGATAGATCCCCATGAAGACAGAGGTGCCCAAGGTCAATCCAACTTGCAGCCAGTCGGGTTTGTCATGTACTGGTTCTCAAACACAGAACTTTGACCGTGCTGAAGAGCAACTTGGGAGTCTGGTCAAGGGCAGTAATCTAGACAAGGGTTTCCACAATGCCAAGGGCACCATCTTGCGGGGCAAGGCTCCTATCCTTGTTTTTTTGAATGAGAAAATTGAGTCTCAGATAAAGTACAGTTGCAAGCTTCATTTCATGTCTTTGTAGTTTTGTCAGCTCTATTTGCACTAGAGCAGCACATCCTGATAACAGTAAGAGACAATGACGATGAGCCTGAGGGGAAAGACAGAAAATCTAAAAACGGCTACAAAACACTGTTGAAAATGAATGCTCATAATACTGTCTCTGAGTAGTGAAAAAAGAGTGTTAAGATCAGTATTTTTTATTTAAGAAAGAAAATACTTAGTATTTGTCAGGGTTGTCTGGAGAACAGATTTGTTATGAGGAATTGGCTCACGCACATGCTTACATCTAGGAAGTCCTACAATTGCATTTGAGAGCTAGAGACGCAGGAAAGCTGGTGATAAAACTCAGTCTCTGAGTCCAAAGTCCTGAGAACCAGGAGAGTTACTGGTTTCTGAGTTCAGTGGAAGACCAGTGTTTAGCTTCAGCGGTCAAGCAGAGAGGAAATTCGTCCTCCCTCTGCAGTTTAATTTTATTCAGGCCCTCAATGCAGGGGTGATGCCTGCCCACATTGAGGGGGGCGATCTGCTTTACTCAGTTCGCTAATTCAAATGCTAATCTCGTCTAGAACAGTACATGATCCTTTCCCATAAGCGGTCCTTTCAAGGAAGGTGACAATTTCATGAGGTTCTGGGATGAAAGCAATAGCTTGTGAGCTGAAGACAATTGACCACCTTTTGATGGTTTTGCGCAGGGCATCACAGATACCTGGAAAGAGGAGCAGAGTAGAGCAAGGAGCCTGGGGCTTGGAGCTTGGGTTCTTTAGAGTCAAAAAAGTTGCCTGATTCTCTTGCCTGACTGGAGTGAAATTAAGTAAATATATATATATATTTTTTTTACCTTTTGTACGTGGCTCTGCTGTTACCCACAATGCATGTTACTGTTTCTGTATTTATGATTGGCCTGAAGCCTTTGCTCAGAGACAGAGTTCAGCCCTCCTAGCACCCCAGCCTGGCCTGTCAGGGTCTGTCAGCTGCATGGTTTCTCAGCTGCCTCAGGCACTGTCTCAGCACTCCAGGCCGTCTCTGTGAATCCTGAAGTAGAGCTTCTGTCTTCCCTGCCTGTGAGTTCCACATCCAGCAATGAGCTTCCATCCAGCCTGCCACAGGAAGGTATTGCCTTTTCTTCTTCTCATTTCATACTGTTCACCCCATCCAGTTCCTCAGAAGCCATTATCAACCCACATAGAATCATTTGGGAGCTCTGGAGAAGGAAGGGAGTGGGGTGGGGTGTGCCTTCCTTCTATCTTCCAGGCAGCATTCAGGGATTGTCTCTTCATTTGCAAGCTCTGCAAATAAGGTCCGTGCTCATTTTTTTATCTTGGGATGCCCAAATATTTTGGGAGACCCATTGAGTTTGATATAAAGGGATTTCACCTGTAATAGAACATACCTGTTTCTCTTTTTTTTGCCAAAGGGAGCAGAATAAAATAACTTTCCCATTGCAGAGTCACAGGCAAGACACGGGGGCGGGCCCTTGAGGATGCTGAGGTCAGTGAGTGCACCTGCAGCCTCCTGGACACTGACCAAATAAGTAATTTATAGCGTTTGACAAAGGCATTGGCTGGAATGAGAATATTCTTTGCAATGGAGTGGATAAAGACCTGTTTCTTAAAATCTGATCTTTGGACTACTTCACATGATACTGAGGATAAAAGGCATGTTATAAAAAGGGGCTATCCTAGAGCAAGTTGTTGTGGGACAAGAAGAAAGTGACCTGAGCTTACGAGGATTACAAGGATTTGGATAGTGCGGGATGAGACCTTTTGGCTGCACTAGAAAGGAGATGGCTAGAACCTAAGAAAGATTGTTCAAGCACTCCCAAAGTAAGAGAAAGAGAACTTTTCTATCAGAACCCCAGTGGATATTATTTACATTTTTCTTAAATATAATTAAGCATAAAATAATAGATATAGCTTTATTTTTCTCATAGTGTAGGTTGATATTTTCAGTTAATACCTTTCCTATCTTCATAAACACTCACGGCCTGGGACAGATCTTACCTGTTATTGCTCACAAGATTAATTCATTTCTTCGTTCATTTCTTTATCCAGTAAATATTTATTTAAAAACTGTATGCTTGACACTCTCGTAAACACTTGCTATATATCAGTGAACAAAACATTAAAATAAAGATGTCTTCACTCATGGCAAAGCTAGGTTCGTTATGTTCTATAGAGAAAGCTACTGTGACAAAGCCTATTTCTGCTAAGATGTAAAAATTAAGAGAGAAAGGATTGAGAGAGAGAGAGAGAGAGAGAGAGATTATACATGAATGATACGGGAAAGTTTCTTCATCTTATCCTAAAATTGTGCTTACATGAGATAGTCCAGGTTTCTAGAGCTACTCCATTGATGCAAGCAGATGTTAGATATTAAGTGGGGATAGAAGACTAGGTATTCAGTCTTATCTGCTGTCCATTCCAATGATTATGGTGGATTTAATGAGGAACATGTGAGGTTCATTGGGCATAATTGTGTATCATGTCCAGCATGAGTTAATTTTTTGGAAAATGCAGAAGAGTAGAAAGAAGATTGGGCAGTAGAAGAGAGAAGGCAATGGGTTGGTGAAGAAGAAGAAAGTTTGAAATAAGGTGATCAAGGGTCCAAAAGTAATAAGCTGCAAAGCATATATTAGCGTGATGCTTTTCATATTTCAGGCTAGAATATGGTAATGATGTTTTGTTTTGTTTTTTTCTTCCCTCCCCTTTCAAGCCCTCAATTAGGCCTTAAGAAAGGAGTCAGTACACCTTTAAAACTTTCAGCTTAATCACCTGTAGCGAATGCTCACTTAATGATTGTCTTTTTGTACCAAACAAGAAGTAACAATGCTTTTAAGCAGAAGAAATGGAATGAGAAAGAAATTGCCTAATCAGCCCTGCTCATGCAGTGCTTTGTGAGAAAGATTATTGAATTTTTAGTCTCTTCAGAATTTTAATGAAGCTCCATTTTGTGGAAAATCCAGCCTTTTGTCAATAGAGTTCAATAACGCGACCACCCATGTAATAAGATGTACCAGTTGAAATCTTTCACGGAGGCGTGCTAGAAGTACCCTGGAAATATGGAAGCACTTTCTGTGTCTGCCACTAAGGATAAAGCTCTGGAGAGCATGGTTTAAATGCTATGATGTAAATAGTGTATCTCCTAGTTAATAATATTTGTAAGGACACAATATGTTAACCATTATTATTATGTATCAGATACTCTGCTAAGAGTTATACATACAGTCACTCTTCTTATCCCCACAACCACTCAAAGAGATACTTCCTCTCATTTTCTCCACTTTGCAGATGAGAAAAGTGAGGTTTGGGGCAGTAGATTGAGTGACCTCACAGGCATCAGTGTCCTAGTTCTTGAAATCTGTGACTAGGTTACTTTACATAACAAAAGGGACTTCACAAATGCAGTTCAGGATATTGAGATGAAAGGATCACCTGGATTATCCAGACAGGTTTGCTGTAATCACGAGAGATCTCCTAGGAGGGAAGCAGCAGAGTGGAGAGACACAGCATAGATGTGATTATGGAAGCAAAGGCTGGAGTGAGGCAGGAAAGGACCATGATCCAGGTGGCCTCTAGAAGAAGGAAGAGGTAGGAAATGGATTCTCCCTGAGACCTTCTGGAACAAGCCAGCCCTACTAACATATGACCTTAGCTGAGTGAGACTGATTTCAGACTTCCGGCCTCCAGAACAGTAAAAAAAACAATTGGTGTTGTTTCAAGCCACCCAATTTGTGGTTATTTGTTATAGTGAAAAGAGGAAACTAATGTACTTAGTAAGCGTGGGTAATTCCCCACAAGGAAACTCAGGGCAGAGTTTCACAACCTGAACACTACTGGCATTTTGTGGGGTTTCATTGCTGTGAGTTCTGTCCTGTGCATTGTCGGATGGTTAGCAGTGATCTTGGCCCCTCTGCACTAGAGGCTAACATACCCTTCCATTTGTATCAAAAAAAGAAACAAATGCTTCCAAGTATTGCAAGATGGCTCAGAAGGAAAGGGGGAAATTGTCCCCACCATTAATCCAGTGGGGATAGCATTAGCATTCAAGCTCGGGTCCTCTAGATCAAGACAGACTTCTTTTAATTACTATTGTCTACTGCTTCATCATATAATAGCTAGGTTGCAAATGTAATTGTTAATTATTTGCAAGAACTTATTCCTGAGAGAACATAAGTCCCAATGAATTGGGAACTTAACATTAGGAATGTAAGTGCCAATATATTGCTAGAATCCTAGTTTCAAATCCTTGTAAATCCTGCATCAGTTATTTTGGGGTGGGTTTAAGACGTGAGGTACTTATTAGGGATGAACACCTGGGAAAGGAAGAGGGAGGTTCATTAGTGGGCAGAGAGAGGGAAGCCAAACTACAATGTAGCCTGACAAATCCTCACCCAACACAGGGTAGCATCCTAGAAAGAATACTATCCATTAAGGAGGCCCCACATCGGACCAAGATAGCCACCAGACCTTTATGCCAATGCTTCACTCAATTACCAGATATGAGCTGCCTGGGAAGAGCAATACCTTGGACAAGGTGTCTCTCTGAAGCTGAAGTGGACACCAAAGGAGGTGGCTACTTTTCTCTTAACTAACTGGCAATTCCTTCCTTGGAGGGAAATCCAGGCAACACATCTCCATAGCTACCAACATCCATCCACTTCTGATGGATGTTCAGGTCCGCTTCTCCATATGTGTTTTGGAAGCAGATCTCCTAGGATCCTGGTAGCTTCTAGAAGAACTCTTAGAAGAGGGAGCCAAGTAGGACAAGCTTCCACCACTGCATTTGACTGCGAGTCTACAAATGTAACTTGTTATTCCCTTCCTTCATGCTCCATTCTACATCCCCCCATCTTTTTTTTTTTTTTTTTGTAATGAAAACTATTAAGTGTATTTATTGTACAAGAAAAAAAATCTCTTTTTTATTGTTAGACTTATTGGGGCGACATTGATTAATAAGAATTACATAGGTTCAAGGTGCAATTCTACAGTTCACCATCTATTTGTTGCATTATGTGTTCACCACCCAGTGTGAGTTCTTCTTCCATCACCATATTTTGACTCCTGCCTCCTCTCCTACCCACTCCCTCCTTTCCCACCCACTCCCTGCTTGCCCTCAGGTAACCACTAAACTATTGACTGTGTCCATGAGCTTTTGTTTCTTTCTTGCTGTCAGTTTTGTATTTTGCATATGAGTGAAGTCATATGGTTCTTGGTCTCTTCTGTCTGGCTTATTTCGCTTAGCATGATGATCTCCAGGTCCATCCATGTTGTTGTAAATGGCAATATTTCATCTTTTCTTACAGCTGAGTAATATCCCATTGTGTGTATGTACCACAGCTTCTTTATCCAGTCATCTGTCGCAGGGCACTTTGATTGTTTCCATGTCTTGGTCATGGTGAACAGTGCTGCAATGAACATTGGGGTACATAAGTCTTTGCATACTAAGGTTTTTTAATTTGGCGGGTAGATGCCCAGAAGGGGGATTGCTGGGTCACATGGTAACTCCATCCCCAATTTTCTGAGGAACCTCCACACTGCCTTCCACAGTGGTTGTACCAGTTTGCACTCCCACCAGCAGTGTGTGAGGGTCTCTTTGTCTCCACATCCTCTCCAGCACCTGTTATTCCTTGTCTTGTTGATAACAGCCATTCTCACAGGTGTGAGGTGGTATCTCATTGTGGCTTTGATTTACATTTCCCTAATAGCCAATGAAGTTGTATATTGTTCCATCTTTATCTACCATTTCTGCTAAACTTGGTGGCTTACTGCTGGTGGCATGACCCAAATTCTCATCCCTGAGGTCCTCAAATCCCTTGTCACCATACCTTCCGAAGGCCTATGTTATTGTACCTGACCGATTACAGTAACAATTGGGCAAGTAATTACCGCGATGCACTCAAGTGGATCACCTGATCTCCAGAGTATAATTGCAAATTACTTCTTCCTAATGATCAGGGTCAGTTGTCCATGCCATGATGGCTGCTCTATTTCTTACCTGCTGGTCCCTGAATTTAAGGAGCCCAGAGAGCCCAGATGTCAGTCATACTTACAATCCAATGGGACCCTAGCAAAAATGTGTTCCATTTAAGGACCAGCACTTTTAAGCCACGAGAATGAAAAGATAAACTCTTTCCATGGGTAGTTGAAAGTAACTCTAAGAGAGACAATTTCTGCTACCATCTTTTGGTCTCTAGACCCATTTATTTTACCTATGTGCACTTAGCACTATATTATAATCTTTGATACAATGCATATACTTTTTCCTAGACAATGCCTCTCTATCCTCCCTGAGTGCTGCTTCTCTTTAGATGTGCTTTCAGCTGGCCACTCTATCAGTCTGACACCTCCCAGACGGTGAACACTTCATGGTCATACCTTTCCTAGAGCAGCTGTGGTAACTGAGCAAGGTGAAGTTATAAACTGGGTTTCATGATTTTTATTCCCTAAATCTGGCAACTCTACATCTTAGGCATTTCAAAATAAATCTCACTTCTACAGCTCTCCCCATGGGCCATCCGACACACCTGGCAGTGCTTATTAAACTTTGTCGTGGCTCTTTGTTCATATCCTTCCTCTGGAATGTACTTCTGCTTTTCTTCCTGATGGATTGTACCCACCTTTTAAACCTCAGTTTGGTGTATTCTCTTCCCTTCCCACGACACCAGGTTGTCATTTAGTTTTTACTGACTTATATTTCCTTTAACTAAAACACTTCCACTATTCTCTATCTGTCCTCTTTTTGTCTACATTTCAAGATTTATAACAAGATACAGCTGTTCCAAAAAAAAGCCATTTCTGAGATTACTAAATGTTTCCCTTATTTCATCTTTTACAAATGATCTGTGGCAATTATATTTATGTGGTATACATCAGTACTCGGTTTGGGACTGTCTTTTATTTTTTGCCTCTTATTTTTGTTCCCCAAGTTATTCTCACCTATTTGAGGGAGAAACTTCACTATTCCTTGGGATGCATAATGTAGTGCTAAACTCTACAGCTTAAGTTTTCTTCGTTATTAAGATTGACATTTGTTTAAAATCATCCAGAAGTTGTATTCATTTTTGTAAATACTTGTTTTCATTACAGTTAATTTCATATGGTGTTGCCATTTTACAGTGTGACTTCCTAAATGAATATAAGTGCCATTCTTTTGTGTGTGTGTGTGGTGGGGGGGGTCCCTGGCTGGGAATCGAACCCAGGCTGCAGTGTTGAGAGTGCCGAAGCCTTAGCCACTACACCACCAGGGAACTCCTATAAGTGCCATTCCTTAAGAGAAAAAAACACATGGATAAATTAGGACCCTATTATTCAATAGTTGGATATGACTCATTGATTTATTTCAGCATGTTAGTAGTATAATCAAATGATACTTTAGGAAAATCAGTACTGTGGGAGTGTCACAATGGATTAAAGAGTAGAGAAACAGGGGAAAGTCCCAAGATAGAAAGTTGTCATCATGGTCTAGGTTCAAGTTGACAGCAGCCCCAGAGAGATTTCCATAAGACATTTCTAAGACCAGGTGATTTATAGACACAGAGGGTGAAAGATTCCCAATTTTCAAGTCTGGGAAACTGGAAGAATGATAGTATATTCTTGGAAATTGAAAAGAGGAGGAGAAGGAGGAGTTGTTGCTTGAAATAAGAAGTCACTGCTTTACATTAACTCAGCAGTGATGGGTAACTGAGGGTGTGTCCATCTGAATTATTTGTCAAAAGCTTCCGTATTCAAAATGGTTGCACTGGCGTATTTTAACTAATTCAAGAGGCATTTGCCAGAAAGAACTACTTTAAGATTCCTTTCAGACATTGGTAGCATAGTATCCCAATTTTTCACAGAATTATACAAGTCCTAAATGAACTGGAATAGAGAAGCAGTAACTTGTTAATGGTTTTACTGGACAACAAAGAGTTAAACAGCAGTGACAACAACAATAACAAAGAACCCCAAACAAAATGTATATGAGATTTTCAACAAAGTTCAAACAAAAGAATTTGATTGCATTTGCTCACTCACTTTAATGTCTCGGAAAAGCAAAGTGAACCTGAGTGAACCTTCTTTTGCAAGAGCAGATGCTGTCACTCTTCTCATTATATTATTCCAAGTATTACTGTTTGTTTTACAGTAATGAAGAAATATTTGCTAAAAAGATTGTTTTAATAATTCTCTCTTTTTTCTTTTTCCTTTTCCTTTTTGCTCAAAGCTAAGTACAAAAACAATAGAAATAATTTAAATACACTGTTTACATTAGACTACGCTTGATCAAGCTGTCTGGAAGCAAAGTTGCTCAAGTGTCCTTGCACTTGGACCTTGGAAGAATTACTGCATGTGGGTAACTAATCCTTTTGTCCATTTAAAAATTCAGACTGAAATTTAATGCCAATTTTATTAGCAAGGGACGTGAGACAGTGCTTAGTTTCTGTCACAGCATTTCATAAATTTTGTTTTTATTCTAAAATGCTGTTATGTTTGAAATTTCCCAAACATCTCTACTATGAAATTGGGGTCAGACTGTCTGACTTAAATTATGATTTTTGCCAGTTTCTGTGATATTAGGCAAGTCATTTAGCTATAAATCCTGGTTCTCCTCCTCATTAAACTTGGAATACTAATCCACCCACCATTATAAGGTCACTGTGACTATTAAATGAGATCATACGTCCTTAACACAGCAGGGTCTGGCACATGGCAAGCTCCCCAATAAATGCTAGTGATTATTAACTATTTTTTAAATATTTTCATGAAAATATAGCTAACATACAATATTATATTAGTTTTAATTGTACACCACAATTATAAAAAATTTATTACTTAAAGAGTTATAACCATGTTAATTAAGTCCAGCAACCATCAGACACCATTCTATACTATCACAATATTTTTACTATATTCCCTAATGCTCTATACTACATCCCCAAGGTTTATTTGTTTTATACCTGGAAATTTGAACTTCTTATTCCCCTTCACCTTTCCCTCCCTTTTAAACTTTTAATTATAGTTAAATTTCAATATTATTTTATATTAATTTTAGGTATACATTTAAGTGAAACATTTATATAATTTAAGTGATCACCTTGACTAATCTAGTACCCAATTAGCACTATGCGTAGTTATTACCATATCACTGACTATATTCCCTATGCTTTACTTTACATCCTCATTACTGTTTTCTAACTACCAATTTGTATTTCTTAATCCCTTCACGTTTTTTCACGCTGCCCCCAACCCCTCTCATCTATCACCCCAATAAATCTAGTACCCATCCGACATCATACATAGTTATTACAGTATTATTGACCATATTCCTTATGCTGTACCCTACATCCCCACGACTATTGTGTAACAGCCAGTTTGTTCTTAATTCCTTCCCCTTCACTCACCTCCCACACCCTTCCCACTGGCAGCCATCAAATTGTTCTCTGAATCCATGAGTTTTTTCTGTGTATTTATTTTGTTTCGTAGTTTCTATTAATATATATAAGCAAAATCATCTTGCATCTGTCTTTCTCTGTCTGATAAACTCCAATCAGCATAATACAATACCCTCCAGGTCCATCCATGCCACTGCAGATGGCACAAACCCATTTCTTTTCATGGCCAAGCAGTATTTCATTGTATATATGTGTCACCTACTCTTTATCCATTCATTCATTGATGGAAATTCAGGCTGCCTCCACATCTTGGCCATCGCAAATAATGTTGCAATGTATGGATGCATACTCCTTGAAGTAGTTTTTTGGGTTCCTTTAGCTAAATACCCAGAAATGGTATTTCTGGGTCCTTCTTTATCTCTTGTTATAACCTTCGTTTTAAAGTCTATTTTGTCTGGTATAAATACTGCTACCCCAGCTTTTATTTGTTGGTTTGGTTTGGTTTCCATTTTCATATCTTTTTCCCATTCCCTTATTTTCAGTTTGTGTGTGTCTTTGGATCTGAAGTGAGTCTCTTATAGCATATGTAAGGGTCTTGTTTTCTTCCATTCAGCCAGCCTATCTTTTGACTGGGTCATTTATTCTATTTATATTTAAAGTAATTATTGATATATGTGTAGTTATTGCCAGTTTCTTATTCATATTTTTTATCATTTTTTTCTTCATCTTCTTGAAGAAGTTCCTTCAAGATTCCTTGTATTACTGGTTTAGTGGTGATGAACTCCTTCAGCTTTTAATTGTCTGGCTAACTCTTGATCTGTCCTGTGATTCTAAATGATAGCTTTGCTTTATGTGGAGTATCTTGGTTGTAGGTGCTTACTTTTCATCACTCACTATTTCCTGCCAGTCCCTACTGGCCTGCAAAGTTTCTGTTGAGAAATCAACTGACAGTCTTATGGAAGCTCCCATAAAGGTACCTAAACTGCTCTTCTCTCGCTGCTTTTAAGAGTCTCTCCTTGTCTTTAAACTTTGGCATTTTAGTTATAATGTGTCTTGGTGAAGGCTTCTTTGGGTTCATCTTGTTTGGGACTCTGGGCTTGTATGTCTATTTCCTTTCCCAGGTTAGGGAAATTTTTCATCATTATTTCTTCAAATAGTTTTTCAATTCCTTGCTCTCTCTCTTCTTCTGGTGCCCCTTAATACAAATGTTGTTACATTTGTTGTTGTCCCAGAGGCCCTTTATGCTTTTCTCATGTTTTGGATTCTTTATTCTTTTTGCTCTTTTGATTGGATGTTTTCTGCTACCTTATCTTCTAAATTGCTGATTCAGTCTTCTGCTTTATCTAACCTACTGTTGATTCCCTCTAATGTATTCTTTATTTTAGTTATTTATTCTTCATTTATTTTTTATGTTTTCTATCTCCATTTTTATATTTTCTATCTCTTTGTTGAAGTTCTCATTGAGATCATTGAGCACCCTTATAATCAGTGTTTTGAAGTCTGTGTTTGATAGATTGCTTGTCTTCATTTTGTTTAGTTCTTTTCCTAGAGCTTTGATCAGTTCTTTTATTTGGCATGTTTCTTTGTCTCTCCATTTTGGCTGCCTTTCTGTGTTTGTTTCTATATATTAGGTAGGGCTGCTATGTCTCCTGGTCTTAGTAGAGTAGTGTTATGTAGTAGGTGTCCAGTGGGGCTTACTGGGTCAGTCTCCCCGATCACCAGAAACTGGTATCCCAAGTGTGCTCATTGTATGGGCTCTGCATGCCCTCCTGATGCAGTTATACCTTGGTTGCTTCTTGCTCATCAATGGGAGAAATTGACCCTCAGGTTGATTGGTTTTGAGAACTGGCTGTGACTACAGTGGAGGAGCTGTTGTGCAGGGGCTGACTCTCTAGAGCAGGATTTGCTTTAGCAGGGCTCTAGTGCCTGCCCAGTCTGCCCTTTGGGTGTGTTGTCCTTGGAGGAGGTCAGATGATGCTCCTGCTTGGTCCAAATCAGGCCACCATGCATGCCAGCCCCGGGGCCTTCTGGAAGGGCCTCCATTACAGGCCAAGTTCAGCCGCAGTCTGTGCCCTGCCTGGGACTACCTGGCATAAGCCACAAAGCAATCCACAAATGGCTGCCACCTACATTGGTCTTTGGAGGTGGCTTGAGAGGCCAAGCAGTAAACCAAGGCTAGCTGCCACTAGTGCCAGGCTTAGGGCTGCTCAGCCAGAGGTATGGGACATGCCAAAGCCAGATGCTGCTTGTTTGGGTTTTGTGAACCTTTGAGAGATTTTAGGAAATTCTGTAGCATGCACCAAGGTAGCCTGGTTGTACAGAAAACAACTGGAATTGGTTTGGGTGTGCCTGCAAGTTGGGTGGGGCAGAGTCTCAGAGAATCACTTGGGTGGGGTAGGTGAACTTTGTTAGTTGGGTTGATGGAGACTCAGGTCTGATAGCTGCTTGCCTCTGTACACCAGGGGTTGAGGGGGAGCCTCAACAAAAAAATACCCAATGGCTTCCACCAACTTTTTTGCCCAGGAGAAAGCTACTCCTCAAGCTCTTGCCCTGAAGCCAGACAGTTCCTCCTCATATGCCCTTGATGTTTTTCCAGTTTTTGCCCCAGCAGTGGAGAACAGAGCAAGTGAGTCCATCTGTGAGTGAGTCCATGTGTGGGCCCTTTAAGAGGAGAACCTGGGACTGCAGCCTCCCTCATGTCACTCAGCCACACACTCTGCTGGTTTTCACAGCCAGAATATATGGGAACTTCTCTCTCTGACACTGAAAATCTGGGCTGGGGTGCCTGGTGTGGGGCTGGCTTGCTCCTCTGGGGGGATCAGGGTGGGCATCTCTGTTGCCTGGCTATCCCTCCTCATTTTTAATGGTCACATGTGGGTGGGGCCTAGCCTATTTCATGTCTCTGTCCTTACTACCAGTCTCTAGGTGGCTTCTTTTGTATGTCTGTCTTTGTAAGGCCTCAGTTCAACTAGACTTCAGGTGATTCTCAATGATGGTTGTTCTGTAGTTTAGTTATACTTTTGATGTGATCATCAGAGGAAGTAAACACAGCATTTACCTACTCTGCCATCTTGACTAGGATCCTTAACTATTCCTTTGAAGAGATCTGGTTTTGCTTTTTCACCACCAAGCCGAGTCAAAGATAGCCAATTTCATTTGCAGCTTGTAAAAAAGAAAATAAATATCTAGAAATGAAGAAGGGCAGTAAGAGTTTTCCCTAGAGTTTACCATGTTATCTAATAATAAATGACATTTAGTAAAATAAACAGAAGTTTTATAATTCTAGGAATTAATAAATATATTCTGGCCTGAAAACAAAAAAATAAAAACTGTAATACTACTAAGAACATTCTGTAACAGACATCATAATAACTGATAAACTGGGTTTAGAATCCTTGGTTAAATAATATCAGAAATGTTCCATTAAAGGGATGTAAGGGGTGTAAATTTTCATTGCTGTTGAAGAAACTAAACTGGAGAGTCTTTATAGAGAACATGCCACTGACTTTTCCTCTTTGCTGATAAAGATGATAAAAAACAAGTTCCAAGTGGTAATCTTTAAACATGTCTATGCCATGTTGTAAGTAGGTTATTTATGATGTTGAGTTTACATACTCCCATCAATAAATTTTCTTGGCATCAGAATTTCTGGGTCTTGGAGAAAGAGGAAGCAATCTCTAGGTCATGCTGGTCCAATCTCATATTTAAAGAATTTTGTACAGAGCCATTCTAACTGCTCAAAGTGGGAGAAAATAGAAGTAAGTCAGCTGCTGTTTTATTGCTATACAATGATCCTGCATAACAGTTTAGCTAAACAGGGCGCGAAGTCCGATTCTAGTGCTCACTGAACTGGGAGTTTCAGGTAGACTGAATGTAATTACTTTCTTTGGAGGTAGGCCAAGGTGTCTGGATTATGAGCATCTCGTTTTGGGCAATTCATGTTGTGGGACCATTAATGACTAAACGTGCTCAGAGCTCAAATTCTTGATATTTCATAACAGCAAGAAAGAAAGAAACTTAAAGTTATCTTATTTATCACTGTTTCCAAATGGAACAGGGCATAGATCACAGTACCTTTTGTGGTGTTCAAATGATCGGTAGGACTTTTGAGAAATTGGGATGATTAGCGGATGCAGTTGTTAATATTCATTATTTGTCCTTGAAGTATACTCAAAGGAACTTGTAGCAACTTACAGATTTAAACAGTAAAAAATAAGACATTTAGGGATAAAAGAGACTAGAAAGAACAGATGCTTTAGGGCATCAGAGTTAAGTAGATTTTACCATTTTGGGAAGGAATTTGGCTTTTGTTTTTGTGTCTGCTAAACCAAAAATGAATATACATCAAAATTTGTGACTTTCTCTTCTTTTTCTTTTAATAAACCTAGCACATGGTAGGTGCTTACAGTATTGGGGCACGGGAGTGAACAGATACATTTACAGTGACTTTTTTCCTGATTATAGAAATCAAACAAAAACCCATTGGGTGACTCCTTGTATTAAGACCAGAGCAGACAATTCGGTCAGTCACCATAGACATATTTCTACATAAGGGATTAAATTATTGAACTGAGTCAGCATCCCTTAGCCTTTGTGATGTTATTTCCACAATTCCAAAATTCAGATATATCCAGGAATGCCTTAAAACTCTAGAAAAGAAGTCAATATAAATATTTAATTCAACAGATTTATGTCAATTACCATTGTTCTAAAGATGAATAAAACTCAGCTTCTGCTTTGAAGTAGAAACAATCCAGAGTGTAAATTTACAAATGTATCTCACCCCTGAAAATGGGTCTCATGGGTTGTTCCACCTTAGGGCCAAGGAACTAAAACATGATTTAGGTCAAGATATTGTCTTTAGCCCGCCAGAGGTCCAGACCATGTGACCATTAGTCAGGTCTAGGCTACTGTCATTCTGCTGATGACCCTGGGGAAAGCTGAGGTCTCTGAGGGGTATATAGAGAGAGGGGGATATGACTTCTAGAGCTAGGATTTAAAACTAAATTTAATCCAAGTCAAAGGACCCTTAGTTTCATAAGTTAAAGTAAATGTAAAGGGTCAAACATTGTGTTCCAAATTTATTTTAAATTTATTTTCCTCTGAAATATTTTAAGTTATTAAATTTAAAGAGCCAAATACAAAGTATATTTAAAGACTAAAATAATTTAAATAAAGCTGAAATGTTTAATTTTTGAGATTTAATAAAATCTCATTAAATGCTTCTCTAAAAATAAAACCATTCACATATCCAGTGTTCAATATCCATTTAAGTACCAAGGTAAAGAGATAGCATCACATTTATCACATGTTACATCTCAAACATACACACATATATGTGTAAATCAAATGCAATATGAGTTGTTCAACATTTAATATTTCAACATGTTCCTCAGATACAATATACAACTGCTGCAGAAACTGCTTTAATTAGTGGATGCCTTTGGAGCCATTTGTTTCAGTGCAACTTGGAAATGACACTTCATTATGTAAGAATTTACGGCATTAATGCTGTCTTCAAGGAAGTTTTGAGGAGTTAATTAACTTGTCTTTTATCTGGAAGGCCCTGCTGCAGCTCCACTCCTCCCTCCACTGCAAAGGAGTGTTCTTCTTTCCTTCATCTACAGCACAGCCTGCAAACCTTCAGTGCGTTCAAGTGCAGGCGACTTTCCTTTTGAAGACAAGGGCAAGAGCTGGGGAGAGGCGTTTCTCTGAGTCCAGAATATGAGTAGCGTTAATCATGGGAATGTATTAGCTCAGTGCCAAGTGCAGGATCCCCAGTGACAGAGGCCACCAGGGTTTCTTGAGTAAAGGTAGTTGGTATGTTTTGGATATGCAAGAGCCCAAGGCAGGGTCCTTCCTCTTCTCTGGGTCAATGAGTGATCATGACGACTAGATGATGGAGCAATGGGCATTCTAATCAAGACCTGCCTGATTCAAGAGCCTATAGTCTCATTATTCTCCTGTTTTTCTAACGACTTCCTGTGTTATGCCCACAGCCATTTGGGACCTTACTGAGAGTGAGGTGGGGAAAAGGAGAACGTTGGCCTTTGTTGCAAGTGAGAAGGCATATGGGGATATCAAAGCCCTCAGTCTTTTTCTAAGAGCCTCAAAAATAAAGGTCTAGCATGTACAGCTACATTGTACAAATAGGGTTTTCAACTTCCTTTTACTCTGAATTCTTTAAAAAAACAAAAAAGAAAGGCTTCCTACTTTGTCCCTGTAATTTAGCCAAGAATCTACTTCAAAAAACTGGTTTTCATTTACTTCAGTAAAAGGTATTCCTGGAACGAACTTGAGCAAACAGTGTGGAGCTGGTTTTTGACATCTAGGAGACCGTCGTCATCACTCTCCTCAAACAAAGGAAAGCCTCCCCACTAGCTGCGGCATTCTTGTGTATGACGCACAGTTCTGCAAATGAAGACAAGGGGACAAAAAGCCCTTCTGTCCCCCAAGAGGCTAAGAATGAGCTTCAAGTGCAAATGAAGGGGTAGAATTAAAAGTAGGAGTTGGTGGCTCCTCGAAGCAATGCTTTTATTGCTTTCAGAAATTCTTCTCTTCTGTAGTTGCCAAATTTCCAGAAAACAAACAAACAAACAAACAGAGTAAGGATAACAGTATTAATTATATATATTAATTAATTAATACAGTATTGTGAGTGGTTCTGAAGGAGACACAATTTCTGGTGATGTTAATGTCGCAGAACAATTGTAAGAGGTCATTTTTATGGGATGGATGCAGAGTGACCACTGATTCCACGGTGCTCTCCCAGACTTTTTTCTTATACAAAGTATCTCCAGAGTGCCTTTTATTTAACAGGTTCTTTAGTGTAAGTACACGATCAGACTTCAGCTAAGGAAGTAGCAAACATTCTCAAAACACACAAACAAAAATATTCACTTGCATCTCTTTCTGTGCTCTGGGTAGCTTCTCATTTTAATTGGGCTGATCGCTTAAAAGAATAATGTTATTTGAATATATCTCCCAACCTTAGCTTCGACATGCCAGTTTCTGTGCAATTAGCATGACTTCTGTTGTGAACAGTTTGCCTTGCTCTTTATATCTCTGAGTATTCTTGTGGAATACGAAAGTTTTTGCCGTTACCTTCCTTAATGGTGAGTGAGTTCGTGGAATGTTAAAGTAGGAAGCAACTTCCCATGTCATCCAGTCTAACACTGTCCCATAACAAATCGAGAGAGAGCGATTAGAGAGGTTAAGTGCCTTTCTCGAATATATGCTGAACTAGGATCACTTAGGGGACAAAAAAAAAAAAAAAAAAAAAGAGTCACATCTAAGACTATAAAGCAAGGGGCAGAAGTCTGGAAACTTCTGCCAGTCTTTTCAGAGCTTCTCTCTTACCCCAGGCTACGTTTTTTCTCCCTATACTAATTGCCCAATGCCTTCACATTATTCTACTTACATGAGATCCACAAAAAACTGTTCCCCACCTTTCCCAGGCATTTTCTTGCTTCAAGACTATTTGCACTCTTGCCAATACACTTACTAAAATTCACCTGTGCTGCCTCCCAGACCTGCCTAAATCTCACCACCTCTGAGCTACTAATCAGGTAAACCAATTTGTAGTACATACAAGCTAATAACTGGCTGAGAGTCTCAATCCTAGGGATTACTTCCTTTTAATAAAAGACCTGTGAAGATCCTTCACACAAAAGGAGCAAATTGCAGCTGGTGAGACTCTCAAGGATAGGGATAAAGATAAGAGACTACAGCCCTGCTAACATGTAGTTTTGCATTTGTATATAACTGTTCATTAAATTATAGATAGTTAATTTGAGGATAGGGATTTAATCATTCATGATTATTGCTTTGTGTTTAGGTAAAAACACCATGTAGATAATAAGGCTACTTAAGCACAGGTGGACCCAACTGTAATTTCAGTTTAAGATTTTATAGCCAAGAAAGGTGAGTTGGGGTAAGCAGATCCCCAGCATGCTCCCTCAGCAAGGTCAGCTGCTGTCTGGGTGAGTCCCACACCGAGGGAATGGACAGGCAACTTGGAAAGAAAGTGTCAGATAAGGTAAGGGCGTGGCAGATACCACTGTTTGCATTACTAAGGAAGTTGACCACTACTTGCCTACGTTGAGGTAGAAGTGACATTAACTATCTACTGTGGCTGCAGTCCTTTAAGAACACATTGCCATTTAACTCTTAATTCTGCCCTTCCCACCACCAAGTAACCCTTTTAGCTTGTTATTGGTAGTAACTGTTCTGCTTTAGTCCCATTTCAAAGAGGATACCACTTTGCACTATAAAGATACAAAATTCATTCAAGATGTATGTATCCCTTATGATAAAACTTTCATATTCTTAACCCATATTATGGCATCTATCTCTCTCCTGTTTACAACTGGGTGTTTTGATTTTCTTTCAAGTGTTAGAACTCACCTCTTATAAACACAAACATCAGTGAGTAGAATCAGTCCTGCTTCTTCTATGGACCTCAATGTAAATTGAGGTGTCTTTTGCTCAAATGAAAAGGGAAAATTCTCTAGTGGCTTCTGCCATTTTCTATAGTCAAAGTTATCATTTGGTTCTGATTCTACGCGTTTGAAGAAGATCTCAGGTTTTAAGAAAAGTCATTAAAGAGAGACCCCCATCCCAAAATGAAAGCACCTTTTAGGACTGTATTATTCACTAATCAAGGGCTTCGTGCTAAAGCCTCCTTTGTATTTGCATTTGCCTTGTGAGCTATGTGAGGGTGGGCAATACACAACTTCGATGAAATTGCAAATGTCAGTATACTCGTTTATCTTTTCTTAAGAGAAACATTGACAGAATAAATTTCTCCAGAGAATAGGTATTGCTAGATAACTATTCATCTCAGTATGACTATTTATTTCCCTTCAATAATAGAAAAAATACAGGCTTTTAAGAACTCCTGAGAGAGGAGTTTGTAATCTTCAACCCACTTGACAATATAGGAAGAATATGCTGCATTTCAAGTTGCCTGCCTTGGGAGAAACAATCCTCAAGACCCTAAAAGGTTGCACACATTTATTGAGTGTTAACTTAATGAAAGACGCCAAAATTAGTTGCTTGGTATACCAAACCTCATTCAGATTGGTATTGTCATTCTTCTCAGATGACAGTATTGAGACTCAGAGATCTGACATGATGGGTTGAATAAATGGTGGAGCTGGGAGGCACATCAGAATGGACTCTAAGACCCACATATTTTCCATCAGACCACACTGCCATCTTTGTATGTCTCCCTTTGCCACATAAACAGGAAGAAAATTAATTATTTGGTAAATGAGTATACAAAGGACTACTGAACTAGAGTCAGTGTAAAGGAAGGCTGTATCAGGAGGTCCAGCTGTGTGAAGACGAAGTGTGTGTTGCTCACAGCTCTGGCCCGTGGGGAGACTGGCACTCAGTAAGCTTGTGACAGCCATCTCCCACCTTGCCACAGGTATCCACCTAGAAGTACCTACAGTGTCCTCTTGCAACCCCCACCACCAACCCACACTCCCTCCTCTCCCTTCTGATCATTGCTCTTTATGCAAACTATAATTGTAAGGGATTGACTAGTATTGTCCAGCTCGAAGGGAAAATTAGAGAACAGTTACAACCTGCAAGTTAAGGCAAGTTAAGGCAGAGCCAACACTGTAAGAGCAATCTATTCTCCACGCAGCAGGCAGAAAACAATCCTCAAATATGAATCAGATTGCATTTCCTCTTGCTAAAATCCTTCCAGTGGCTTCCCACCTCTCTTCAAATAAACCCAATTCCTTTTGGTAGCCGGTAAGGCCCTTTATGGTATTTTCCCTGTCGACCCTTCAGCTTCAACGTCTGTCCCTTTTGCTGTTTCCTTGGAAACAGAATTGCTAGGACTATTTTCCTAAAGTCACATCCGTCCCCTGTTAGTTCCTCAGACTCACTAAACTCTTCACCTTCCTGGATCTTCTCACATGACTTTCTCTCTGTCTGGTGCCTTTACGTAACTGGCTCCCGATCACATCCTTTGGATTTTGAATTAAAATTTTCTCAGAGTGGCCATCCCTGACCAAGCTCTTTAATGAAAACCTCCCAGTAAAGTTTGTTTCTCTCTCTGCACCTTGCTCATCGGCCCCCGTGGCAGGGATCACCATTTGTAATTATGTATCTTTTAATAATGCTTCCCACCAGTGTCTAAACTTTCACCAGTGTACATTCACTGCCAGGCTCATTGCCCAGCACATATTAAGTGATCATTAAATATTTATTGAATGAACTTCGGTGTTCTGGCTACAACCCAGTGCTCTTTCCATGATACTTTATATCTTGCCTTTCCTCACCTCTAACCCCTGTGTCCTGCTGTGGTCCCTTCCCTATTATTTGTTTATGAATTTACTGCTTTAGCAGACATTGATTTACTAGATAAACAAAGTTTTCTGATTTACAATTTAAAAATGGCCACGGCTAACTTCTTTCAAATGTCATCACTTGTATTCTCAAGAAGGCCACCTTTGAAAAGGATGTTAATGAACTTCTAGGTTCTGTGGCGTCTATTGGAGAGTCATTTTTCATCTCTCAGTTACACAGATGTTCACTCTGCCTGCTCTCAGGCCCTGGGTTTGGTGCAGTAGGAATTTGCACAAGTTGTCTCCATGTGACCTCACGCAGAATAATGCCGTGTAGCCCAAGCGGGCATGCAATAGCTCCCAGTAAAATCCGAGCTTTAAAATCTATGAGAGGCGTACGTGGCCTCTGCAGGGCTGGATCGAGTGGTGGGAGCCGGGTTAGAAACTGATGTTTTTTTTTTCAACTCCTTTCCATGCAAACCGACAGACACTGAGTACAGAGGAACCAAAGCTGCTCAGAGTAACTGGCAGCCCGGCAGGAACACAGCTGAGTTTATGGAAGAGCAGGTAGATCTCCTTAGGGTTCATCACTGGGGGATCTGCAGCAGGGCGGAGCCACAGGAATACAAGTTCCAGGAGCAGTGAGAGGAACGGCCTGTATTTGGTCTACATGGAAGACCTACCCCCTTGAATCAAGGACTTAATATTAGTATAAAGGAAGGTAGGTCTTGCTGCTGCAGTTTCTCTTAATTTCATGCTAACAGGGAGTGTGGAGCTCTCTGTTAGGCGAGGATCATGCTAAACACGAAGTGAGAGGAGGAAAATCCAAACTCCAGGAGGTTATTTCGCCCATCCAGCTGGGCTGGTATTTCACACATACCTGACTGGCAGTTAAAGTAAGAACCCAGTGACAGTGCTTTATAACACTGGATCTGTTTTATGCTTATTTCACCCATGCCATGAGAAAAAAATAAGTGTAGTTCTAGGATGAACTTTGTTGTTGTCTTTATTCAATCTATAATTTAAGAAATGACTTCATAAAGTCTGAGGGAAAAACTATATTTATTTGGGTGGGTGGGGGTGCTGTAGCCTTTATCTGGCACATTGAACATTTCCAGGTTGACTAATAATTTAGCAGTGAATATAAAAAAGTGAAAATAATTAAAAAAAAATAAATTTGGAATAGAGAAAGTCTTTCTTAGCACAATGATAAAGCCAGAAACCATGAAGAAAAAAAAATTTGAGAGATCACACAAGAATTTTCATAGAATAAAGACTGATTGTCAAAATTAAAAATACAGATTACAAACTGGGAAAGTTATTTACAATACACAAAAATGTTTCCTATTCTTAGTAATATAATAAATGTAAAATTAGTAATCCACATATGCAGTAATAACTTTGACATTGTAATAAGCTTATATTAACTCATTAACTCACATGCTCATGAGTTATGTGCTCTTAGCCTCATTTGACAGATGGGAAAACTGAGGCACAGAGAAGTCGAAATGCTTATTAGCTTACAAAGGGTAGAAATGGGATGTAAGGAATGTTTACAGATTTAAAAAAAAAAAAGAAAAGAAAGAAAAGAAAAGCAAACACCCCAACTAGAAAAATGAGAGCTCTAGAAAAAGACAACAGAAATGAACAAAAGACTGCGGTACCTATGTCGTTATTATAGGACATTTTCAATAAACACCTTGATGGATTTCATAGTCTTAAAAACAAACAAACATAAAAAAGCCCCAAAACTCTGTGTTTGGCCTAATTGAAAAATTTAGGTGTAAGACAGAGATTGCCTTGTATGACAGCTAACCAAAATTTAATGATTTGTGGCGAGATTGTAGAATCTGGAACTCTGAGAAGGGCAGAAACAGGGAAAAGAAGGGCTCGCAATGTGAGAAGAGGCTTGAGCAAGCGCTGAGCAGGTGTGGGTCAGCTGAGAAAGTCTCCCCTAGGTGGACCTGGCAAGTGCCTTGGGGGCAATAAGGTCTGATAGTTATTTTGAATTTATTGGCTATTCTATGTTGTAAGCTTCTTTACCTCCAAATACACTTAAGCGTTTACAACTCAAAACAGGCATTAGTCAGCCCTGCATTTGGAACTGAAAAAGAGAAATGGTGTCTGGTTTTGGGGACAGTGGTATTGAATAGGACTGTAAACAGCCATGGGCATGAGGCCATGAGCATAACCAACCCCACCATGGGTGAGGCTGACCAGATGTACCATTTTAAACAGGATAGAAAACAATGGTACTGTCCAGTTTAAAATGGTACACATGGTCAGCCTACCATGTGCCAAATTCTCAGCAATTATGATTCATAGGATGTGGGGAGAAAGATTAGCCAACAGAAAGACTCTCAGAAGTGTGGAGGCTGGAAGATCCAGTTGGCTCCCATTGGGGCTATGTAGGTAAGGCATACACGGAGCTAATTCTTAGAAAAATATAGGCAGCAATCTGCACAGAAAAAGCTACTCAGCATCCCTGATTATCAAAGAAATACAACATTAAAAATGAGGAATTATTGAGGATTAAACTGGAGATTTAAAAAAATATTGACAATAAACTTGGATGCAGTCTTCCTGAAGGCTGGTTCAGAAATGGGATGTGAGGTCATGATACTCCAATCTTCGGTCCAGCTGGAGTCCCTGGGCTGGTTGACCTGGCTGAGAATACCGTCCCCTCTTTACCCTCACATTATCCGAATGCTGTCATTTCCTCCCTGTGCCCTGGTTGAAAGAACGACAGGAAGCACTAGGTTAGTGGCTAGAGTAGTACAACTCTACCAGAGCAGCTTGGCGATACCGAACAACAGTTTAAGCACACCTATGATTTGACTTGGCATCTGTATTTCTCGAAACCCAGAGAAATTTATTGGAAAATGCACAAAGATATGAGTGCAAGATGTTTATTACAGAATCGAAAGTAAAAACACTAAAAATGTAAGAACTGCATTCACTCATTTTTTCCTATTGATAGACATTTGTATGGGAGCTGTACAATGTAATAGCAAACATCCTTTCAAAAAGATGGAGGCGATCTATGTACTACATACATATGAAAACCAGCAATGTAGTAACACAAAGTGCAGTATTGCACTAATAGCATGAGAGTTATTGAAAGTTAAAATGTAAGCATTGGAGGTTCATATTGGTGCCTACTCTAGATTTTTCCTGTCTGGATGCGTCACAGGTAACACACACACAAAAGGTAAGCGACAACTTACTGTCATCCTCAGAGAGATTACATAGCACATCAGGGCTGCAAATGTAGCGTTGCTGGTTTGAAAAGAGGAATTCTGGGGAGAAGCATGCCTCACTCTTTCCAACTTAATTAAAGAAATCTTCAGAATTAGCTCTGAGAATTGCTAAACCAGCATCTTCCAAGAATCCTATTCATCTCCCAGCATTTCCCCCTTTCATAGGATTAAAGAACTAATATAGTAAAACTGTTGAACAGTTTTTTATCAGGCTTAGCTTGTGGATGTGCCAACGTTTGAGTGTATATATTACAGATATGTAACTAACAGGTTTGGCTTCTCTCTTCTTCTGCCAAAACCCAAAACATTGACAACAAAGACATAAAAGGTGATGAAAACAAAGACGTAAGTTATTTTGAGTCTGAGAAGGCAGCCAGTCCTCTGGTGGAAGAAATGGACATGTCTCATCACACCCTAAGCTATTGGTGAAACTTCCTTTGCAAATTTATGGAGCTTCTTCTATGTACAAAGCATTCCTGAAAGCTTCAGAAAATACATGAATAAATATATAAATATGAGGTACAGAGGCTTATAGTCTATAGCCGAGGAGAACAGATATGACATACAAGTAAAAAAGTTAGACATTAACTCGTGCAAAAACAGTGGGTTCTTTGTTTCTGTATTATCCCCTAGATAAAACCCCTTCAAACAAGTTACAAAGGCAGCGTGTGTCTGCTGGAGGAGGGAGCAGGGACACAAACTTGGCAATTGAGTTGTAGCAGATTCTTTTGACTTTACACCCTTCAGGCTGATCAATCTGGTTTGGGTAAATATTCAAGTAATTCTAGATCCTTCAACAGTGGCTGCTTCCTGATAGACACTAGCAGCCATAAATTCACAGACCAGCCTGCCACCAGAGTGAGGGCTTAGGGCTTGATCAAGCACACCCCGATTTTGTTTGTGCCAGTGGAACCAGCAATTTTATATTGTTCTATCTGTAGTCTAATGAACTGAAGCACTTCATTCATTCCATCAAAGCAAAGGACAAAACAGGTAAAATTCTGGAAAAAATTCATGTTTAGCAAATCTTGATTTAGGCATGTATTTTACACCAGCCTGATTCTGAGTAGGTGAACAAAATAGGACACCTTATAACATCTCTATGTCCTCCTGATTTATGTCCTAACATGTAACTTCATTACGGTATTTGGGAATAATAAGGAGTTGACTGCATCATGATTATTGTTAAATGATTAAAATGTGAGAAATTACCCACTCTCTTATTAACTTACAATTTGGTATTAAGTTACACACGACACCCTCTTTCTGCTCTGAGTTTTTATTTTTCATTTTCTGGTGTAATTTCCACTCATGGTTTCTAAACAGTACTCCCAATGTGACCATCCTGAGACTATTAACCTACGAGTGTCCACATTGAGGGTAAAGCCACTGGGGGCCTCTCCAGGGAGTGACTGAAATTGGATTTTAAGAAAATGTACATGCCCCTTAAAATTGTATGCAATGTGTAGTATGTTTTCTGGGGATGGGTCCATAGCTTTCACATTTTCTAAAATTCCTGTAACAAAAATAGATCAAAACAAAGCAAACATACAAACAAAAAGCTGCCACCTAAACACAATTAGAACTTGCCATAAAGAAGATTTCATCACACAATTATGGGGGAAATGTAGTAAATAATGTCTAACTGAATTAGAATGAATTTATATATATTTATATATATATATATATATATATATTTATATGAGGTTTGACAATTAAGTTTGCAATCTTGCCACCATGCACTTACGTTGGCAGCACTGTACAAACAACTCGGTAAGGTGTCATAACCTTGGTATATGTGTGTCTCACAGCTGTGTTTGTGTCAATGTGCGGAGGTGTCTTGCTGAGTGGCATTCATTACTGTTGCATGATTTTATGTGCCATTGCAAGAATGTTGGAGCTTTAATTAGAGCAATGAACAAACATTAATTTCTTGTTGAACTTGGCAAGAGTGGAAGTGAAATCAGAGATATGTTAGTCCAAATTTATAGGAATAATGCCATGAAGAAAACGGCAGTGTGCAAATAGATTTAACATCTTTCTGAGAGGAGTGAAAGCATCACTGACGAAGAGAGGTCAGGGCAGCCAGTAACGAGCAGAACTGATGAAAACATTGCAAAAATTCATTGAATTGTGTCTCAAAATCATCAGCTGACTGTGAGAAGCACAGCAGACCAAGTTAACATCGATAGAGAAACAGTTTAGAAAATCTTAACTGAAAAATCTCAGCATGCAAAAGGTGTCCCAAAGGAGCTCACTGATGAACAACAGCAAAGGAGAATTGAAGTTTGCCAGGACATTTTGGAGAGGCAAGGGGATGTTATGGGCCATGTTATCCCAGGTGATGAAACATGGGTGCACCAATGTGACCCTGAAACAAAGCGTCAACATGCACAATGGAAGTCAACCAATTCTCCATGACCAAAAATGTTCTGTCAGTCCAAATCAGTAGTAAAAATGATGTTGCTAACCTTTTTTATGTAAGAGGGATTATTCATTATGAATTTGTACCAACTGGATAAACAGTGAACCAAATTTACTATTTGGAAGTGCTGAAAAGGCTGAGTGAAAAAAGATGAAAATGACCTGAACTTTCCATCAACAACTCATGGCTCTTGTGTCACCACAATGCACCAGCTCACACAGCACCGCCTGTGAGGAAGTTTGTAGCCAGCACACAAATAACTGTATTGGAACACCCTCCCTACTCACCTGGTCTGGCCCCCAGTGATTTTTTTCTTTACCTGAAGATAAAGGAAATATTGAAAGGGAGACATTTTGATGGCATTAAGGACATCAAGCATCACATGAAGATAGCTTTGATGGCCATTCCAGAAAAAGAGTGCCAAAATTGCTTTGAAGGGTGGACTAGGCACTGGTGTCAGTACACAGCTTCCCAAGGGGAGTGCTTCAGAGGTGATCAGTGATATTCAGCAATGCTGTATATAGTACTTTTTCTACAATGAATTTGCAAATTTAATTATCAGACCACATACACACACACACACACAGAGAGAGAGAGAGAGAGAGAGAGCGCCAAAAAACATATAGACATTTTTTAGAAAGGAAAAAACTGTACTAAAATTTTAATACTCCATATATACCAATAAGAAAGATGAATACAAGTCACATTTGAGTTCTGCAATTGTAGGAGGTGCTCAAAGTGGTTACCATCAGCATCCAGACACGTCTGATTATGGTGAACTACTGCTTGAACAATGTTGACCGAAGTGTCCACTCGTATTGCTGTGCATGCCCTTTCAATTTCTTCCCAAAGTACCACCAGTGTAGCCAGTTTTGTATAGTACACCCACCTTTTAAGTTCCTTCATAGGTACAATCACACAGTGTTAAGTCAGAAGAATGTGGGAGACACTTAGACAATGTTCTCAAATTTCAAACACCACTTCAAAATGATCTTGAGCTCCTTGAAGAACAACCGTGCTTCCGCCATTTTCTTTTACTGTCCTGCCTGTCACAGGGTGATGCTAACATTCATTTGGTTAAACGCCATCATTTGAATGAATGTCATACTACACATTGCTACCACAATTCAATTCAACTTCAAAGAGTAATACATAGATAACATCTCTTAAAATGTGTATACTTTTTTTAGCATTCCCAGCGCGCACGCACACACACACACACACACATTTATATTCTATCTTTTCCTGAATTCTTTACACCTAAACACCAAGGTTAGCTATCTTTGCTCTTTAGAGGTTAAGTCACTAGGGCTTAGTAGAAGAAAAGCTAGAATAAAATGAACTGCCTCACTCCTTAGATCTGCTGTACAAATTTAATATCTGTTAGAACCCTCAGGGCCTACAGTGGAGCAGTACATAAGTACAAAAATATAATACTGAAGAGCACTGCCTCATATGCTATTATAGTCACATATATACAACCTTTTTTCTGTCTTTAAGAGGGAAACAACATATGACCATTTAAGGTGCACTTAATTTGCATAGAGAAATGAGAATTTTAAGATGTTTCCATGAGAAGCTGAAAATAGAGATTAGTCTACTTTCTCCATTACAGCTAGTGTCAAAATGACAAAATGAATAAATTCTCTTTTTCAAAAGTATCCTGTCTTAGGAATCGAAAACGTATTTGCAGGAACATTTTTCAAAACCAGTTTAATTTAGATTATTTTTTATTAAGGAAGCTATAAACCCTTTGGAACATCAGAACAATGCATCACAATTACTTTCAAATGGCTCTTTATCTGTACAATCAGACAGATTTTTCTCACTGCAACCACCTTGTTTGCTTACTCCTGTTTTCAACCCCTGCCTTGCATCACAACAACTGCCATGGGCTTGCGAGATCCATCGCTGTAGCACTTGTGCCACCTTTTCTCCTTGTCCTACTATTATTATCAAGGCTTGCATTTGCACCAGCTGTCACCTAGTCCCTTGTCATAAGTTCCCCATTGGATATCTCTGCCCATGCTCTCTTTTTGTAAAAATTTTTTCAGACTACAATTTGGTTAACATTCCTGAAGCCCAAAAGAAATCATGTCCCCCAAATAGCTAATGGTTTCTCCATGAGAGAATAGAATTCGTCCTTGGCTTGGCATTCAATGCTTCACCGCACTTCTAACTCAGATTTCAACCAACACTTTCAACTTTATATTTTTAGGGTAGGTCTATGATGTCCAGGGATATAAATCTTTCGCCATACCTAAACCTTACCTAAGCTGAAAAACTGTCTTTGTTCAGCTCAGTAAAAAGCAATATCTTCCCTCTCTTAACTCAAATAGAAAATGTTCCATAAAGGATTATTGCTTATTTTTCTGGTACAGAGAAGTCATTGATCAGCCTTGAGTTTGGAGTTTCTTAAGTCCATGGTGAGGTAACAATCTTTAAAGCCAGACTATGGAAATAGAAAGCAGGGTTTTTCTAAATTCCAGCAACCTTGTGGGCATATCAAGAACCAAATATGAAGCACAATTTATCAAAATTAAAAGTTTTGGGGTTTCAAATGACACTATATTAAAAAAGTGGAAACACAACTCTTGAATTGGGAGGAAATATTTGAAAATCATATATCTGATAAGGGACCTGTATATAGAATATATAAAGAACATACAACCCAGCAATAAAAGGACAACCCAATTAAAAAATGACCAAGTCTTTGAATAACATTTTTCTAAAGAAGACAATAGGTGGCCAAAAAGCACTTGGGAAGATGGTCGACATCATTAGGCTGTAGGGAAATAGGGAAATGCAAATCTAAACCACAGTGCGATACTACTTCATACACAGTAGGATAGCTATAAGCAAAAGACATAAATAAGAACTGTTGGCAAGAATGTGGACTATTAGAAATCTATATACTGCTTGTTGGAATGTAAAACGGTTCAGCCAGTTTAGAAAATAGTCTGGCAGTTCCTCAAAAGATTAAATACACACACACACACACACACACACACACACACACACACACACGCGCGCGCGCGCGGTTGAACTCAGACTTACCATGTAACCCAGAATACCACCGAGGTATAAACTCAAGAGAATTGAAAACCAATGTCTACACTAAAATCAATATATGAATGTCCACAACAGCATTATCCATAACAGCCAAAGAGTGGGAAGAATTCACATCTCCATTGTCTGAAGAGTAGGTAAAGTGGTATATAATGGAATATTATTCAGTAATAAAAAAGAATGAAATATTGATATGTGCTACAATGTGGATGAACCTTGAAAACATGCTAAGGGAAAGAAGTAAGATACAAAGGCCATATGTTATATAGTAATTCCATTTCTATAAAATGCCCAGAGTGGACAAATCCATAGAAACCAAAAGGAGACCCAGGGTTGTCAGGGGCTGAGGGAAGGAGGGAAATGGGGAACAACTGCTAATGGCTATGGAATTTCATTTTTGGGTGGTGACAGTTTTCTGAAATTAGATAGTGGTGATAGTTGCACAACTCCATGAATATATTTATAATCCCTAAATTGTATATTTTAAAAGACTGAATTTTATGGTATGTGAAGTCTATGTCCATAAAACTTTTATTTTAAAAAAATCCTATTGGAAACAAAGTGTGATTTAAAAAAAAAATCAATCGTGGAGGGATCAGATGACTGAATTTTATTAAAATAGTAAGATAGAGCAAAGGAAGAAAATAATATCAGCATTTTTTTCTCTAATTTGGAGAGAAAAATGAAGTTTAAACAATAAGCAGGAATCAGAGAAAGAAGGAAAAAATAAGAGTAAAGGGGAAAAGCCTAGGTCCCTCTGTAGCCCACTCAGGCAAAACAATAGACATTTTGATAATAATTAAAAAACCTCAAATAACTTGAGAAAATATTTGAGACCTTTGGGCCGATTTGCTTTGCTGCCATCTCTCACAAGGCAGTTTCTCCACTTCAAATGTCTTGACCTTTTATTTCCTGCAATAATTGACCTTAGAAACCTATACATTTAGGTATTTCTACTTTCTGGACTTGCATGATGAACCTCACTCGAACTTCAAAATTTCCTCCACTTTCTAAGATGTGTCTGAGTCCCTGAGCTTTTGCACAGCCTTTGCCTTGTCACCACCCAGGCCCTGACAAAGAAGTATGGCACATAGAACAGAGTAAGAATGTGAAAAAGAAAATGAAAGTACTCAAAAGGACCTCTCACCTGGAACCCCAGCAGTTTATCAGCTACCATGTTTGCATATTGAACTGTTCTGTTATCTTCTTTGATCCTCAGTAGGGGACTTGGGGAGAATCTTTGAAAGGACACTAGGAAAAGACTGTCTGAAAGAGGATTTATGGTCCTGGGGGGACAGTCAGCAGATCCCAGGGGGGCTGTCTCCCTGCTCTCTCAAACTGGAGACAGGAAACAGACCCTCAAGTCTCTAGATGAGGACACAAATGGGGTCATTGGTTCCAAGGTGAGGACAGTATGAGGCCAGTACAACCAAAATCATCAGCAAAGCCTGAAAAATAATGTGAATGATTGTCAGTGTCCCAGTAGACAAAATTATCTTAATGGTAGAACAAGCAACGCAATCACCTCTCTCTCCTGCTACTGCAGATTTTTTATATGATATATGTGTACATGTATATGTATGCATATACCTATTTATACAAATGTGGAGGCAATCCAGAAAAACACTGAAACATAAGAAGGTACCACCACCAACCCTAACTTTGTAAAGAATTCCTTTAAGATAGAAACCAAATGACAAAGAGAAAAGCCCGTAAGATTCCGTAACCCAAAAGGCACCCAAGGAGAGGGCAGCCAAAATGGTGGCAATGATTTTGGGTCCTCTTTGTTAACAAACAGGTTGAGACCCCAGGCAGCTGATGCTGTAATAAACAGGTAACTGCATTCACAGCACCTTGGTCTGCTGGGTGAACACCTGGAGACATTCACTGCGTCAGTCTAACACTGAGTGTGGGTGCTGGAGCCAATGTTAAAGTGGGACAAATGCCTGCTGACCACTAGGCATCTCAGGAGGCAGGGTTCTCAGTCTGGTTTACTGATGCTCTCCATAGTAGCCTGTTTTCTACCACCAGGTTGTATCACTCACAATGCCCCAACTGTGACCACCGCTCTCCAGCCACCATATTTGCACATGCAATACCCTTTACCTGAATGTCATCCCACCCCACGGCATTAAATATTACTCAATAAATAAATGGATACATGTAAAGGGCTTGTAACCATGCCTTGAGTACATAAGAAGTGCTCAAGGAATCATTGCTGCTTTTCTATTATTATTATTAATTATTATTATTACCTCCCGGTTAAGTCTCATTTCAGAAATTACTCCAGAAAATTATTTCTTTACCTAACTTATTCAGAGTGGAATCAGGACCTTCCAAAACACTTCCCATTTTCTTTTTGATCTGCCTCTCTGTTTTAATTGTGAAGGGAGGGACTTTTAAGTTATTAATCTCCATATATCCAGCCTCTAGCTTACATACTAGCACATAAAAGGCATTTAGCAATTTTTAGTGACTGAGTGAACAAATAGATATGACTATAAAAGTGACCATTTTCTTCAGCTAATCTGTAAGGTGTGTGCCTGCTAGCAGATCACTGAACATTAATTATTGTACCCCAGTGGCTGAAAATTATTGGCAGCTATGTGAGCAGTGTTACCTTTGACATGCGACAAATATTTTAGGTCTTCAAATTATGTGGCGTGGTGAGCTGTCCTGAATAAGACAAATGGTTTTGCCAAATCTTCATTGCATATCACATTTGGGTGATCATAGCTTCGGAGATGAATAATTGAAAACTTCATCCAGACAGGCTTTTGTTTTGTTTTGTTAGGACAGAACTGGGGGTTATTGTCCTGAAAGCATTGGCATTTGCTCAATCAGTGGCCAGAGGATGTGATAGTTAATGTTATCTGTCAATTTGGCTAGGCCAAACTACGCAGGTATTTGGTCTGACATTATTCTAGATGTTTCTGTGGAGGTATTTTTAGATGAAATTAACATTTAAATTGGTAGACTTTTAAGTAAAGCAAGTTGCCCTTTATAATATAGGTGGGCCCCACCCAATCAGTTGAAGGTCTTAATAGAAAAAAGACTGACCTTTCCCACAGGAAGAGGAATTGTGCCAGCAGACTACCACATCACCTCTTTGCTAGGTCTCCGGTCTCTGCTGCAGGTTTTAGACTTGCCAGTTTTCACAACTGCGTGAGCTAATTCCTTGAAACCTCCTCCCCCCACACCCACTACTGATTCTGTTTTTCTGGAGGACCCTGACTAACACAGTGATATCTGGCTAACCAATGTGATATCGTGGACTAAAGCCTCAATGTGTACCACCTAGCCAATGAGTGGGGGCTTCACCTGGTCAAATTATTGAAGCAAGCAAAGTTTGTCCTCAGTCCCATTCTTCTCACTTTTTTGTCCCCCTCTAACTTATACCATCACCTTCACATAAAGAGCGACGTGTCCTCATGTCCTCTGAGCACCGCATCCTGAGACCATGCAGAAATTTAAAACGCCAGGGGGGCTGCCTTTCTCCTACAGAACAGCTTAGAAACCAACTACTAAATTTATTTCCTAGACATGAATGTGTGTTTAAGAGCCCATTCAGGGAGAATTTCCTCTGTGTTATTTTCCTTAGCACTGTGACAAAAAAATGTATCTCTCTCTTACGGGGTTTCAGCTTTTGGGGGAAGTTAAGGGAGGCGTTTTGGGAATATAAGTGGATCTGGCACCCCTCAAGGCATGCCAGTGTTGTGACTAAACACGCCGGGTTGTGTATTAGTTGTGTCGAGCCTGACAATACGCTGGGTGCATGATGAAGACGTGGGTGATAAAGAAACGGGGTGATCTAAGATGAAGCGCCCTGATTGCTTGTCCCCTCGCGCTCCTTTCCCCTTCTGCTTTGGCTGCTGAGGACACGGGGTTTCCTGTGCCATAAGGGGCTTTGTGGGGAACCTCAAAGCTACTCCCTCTTCTCCATGTGGGCTCCCTCACCTCTATGTCTTCCCAGTTGCCATTCAGCTAAAACAGATGCGTTGAATGGTGGTGTGAGGTCAGATGGCTCTGTGGCAGGGCGGAGCTTTTAAAGCTGTGGCCTTAGCAGCGCGCTGTAATGTCTGTCAACTTTGGGGAAGTTGTGGTGTAAGCTCGGGTCTTGTTACTATCAAATTTGGATGAACATAAGGGAATATGCTATTAAAAGGGAATAATTAACCATGTAGTTTCAATTTTGAAAATTGAAATAAGGCATGTGTTCATGTTGGGGTTTGATATTATTCCTCTTCAGTAGTTTTAGGGACAATAAACATCAGGCTTTGTCACCTATTCGCTTATGCTATGTCAACGGAGGTGGTGAAGGTGTTTTGGAAAAGCCTGACTCCTGCTTCAACAGACACTAAATCCAGCCTGCCTTTTGCCACTCTCTAAGGACTAGCATTCTATACTGTGAGGTGATTTCTGGTCAGGAGCATCATCCTGAATCATTCATCAATGATCATCCAGAAGCTCTGGCTAAATACATCTTTATGCATGATATTGGCATTAGCACTTCATAAAGTACATTTGAGAAATGTGATTCCTGTCCTTTGGAGATACAATCTCAGATGTATTAATTAATATGTCATGGAGGCATATGGAGGCATGGATAGTATAATAGATCTTGGTTGTTTGCTTCACTAGCATCAATTTTACCTTCTACAAATACCTCCGTTTTCTGTGCAGAGGTCTGTCTATTCTTCATCTACTCTTGATCTTTGTGGTCTGGTTCTGGCTCTACCACCAGCTTTAGAGGTGAAACTTGTGACTCAAGGCTAAGCACATCAGCATATCAAGATGACAGAACGTGGTCACCAAAGCTGGTATCATCTTCCAACTCAAGAGGAGAGCCTGACTGGGACAAAAATCAACACATAGAAAGCTGAGCATGGAGATGGAGAAAAGAGAATTCCACTTGTCTTTAGTAACTTTCTTCTGTTAGATTGAACATGGCAGAGGTAATGCTGTTTGACTTTTGAGGCCGAGTCATAGAAAGCAAGTATTTCCCTCAGCTTGCTGTCTCTTATGTCACTAGGTCTGGGGGAAGCCATTATTAATCATGAGGATACTCAAATAGTCCTGTGGGGACACTTATGTGGGGTGAAACAGGTCCCGTAGAACCACCTGGCAAGGTGAGCTACCATGGACCTTGGGAGCAGAACGTATAGCCCTAGTCAGACTTTTAGAAGATGGCAGCTCTAGCCCATATCTTGACTTCAGTCTCATGTGAGACCCTGAGACAGAACAACCCAAATAAGTCACTTCAAAATTTATGACCCCTAGAAACTGTCAGGACAATAAATGCTTATTTTTATTTTAACTCATTATGTTATATGGGATAGTATGTATGTATGTATGTGTGTGTGTGTGTGTGTGTGTATGTACGTGTGTGTGTATGTATTTATTTATTCACAGCTACAAATTACTACCTTTATACCAAAAGAATCCTGACTAACACAGTGAATAGAACCAAACAAAATAAACAAATTTACTATTTCTACCAAGACAAATTACTTACTCCTTTGACTGCCTCCATTTCACTTTGTATGGTCAACAACTCCAGCTCCAACAATGTGAGACTTGAAAAAATTTCCAGGTAGCGACTGACAGTACAGTTTCATATGGAAAATTTAAATGTAAAAAGTAAAACTATAAAAAGAAGAAAGTAATGTTGATGAGGAAGCTTTTAAATATGTCCAGGAACCCATGATTCCATATTGGAAAAGACTTTCAGTGTTGTCTCTGTAAAAATTTATAATGATAAATAAAATAAAATCCATATTTTAAGGTCAAAAGATGATAGAAAATCATTCACAATCTTAGACAAAAGGATAAATATCCCTAATTTTAAAACATTTCAATTAAAACAAACAAATGGGCAATTAATAAAAGAAAATCGAAGAGCTAATAAACCTCTAGTATCACTCATCATCAAGAGAAGAAGAGTTTTTTAAATAAAATACATTTTTATGATTTAAGTTGTTAAAACCTTGGCAGTTCTTACCATCAGCAAAGCTTTGAGAAACTAGATATTTCTATCCTACCTATGGTCCTGTTATCCAATAAATTATCTTTCCTATTTTTTTCTCAATCTAGTTTAAATTGAGTTTCTGTCACTTGCAATAGAATAAGTACAAAACTCTCCAGGTAAGACTTTTTTCTCCCTTCTTACAACTTTCTTAATAGCATTGTTTACCAAAATGAAAAAATGTATATATATATATCTATGTATATATATATCTATATATATGTGTATATATCTATATATAGATCTATATATAGATATATACACACACACACAACATATATATATACACACACACACACACACACACATACATGTATGTATAAAAAGTTTCAATCCAAATATTTTAAATCTGGCTCAAAAAGAGAATAGGGAAAGTCTAATTTCACTTAAGCATAGTTCTCAGGGACCAAGTCCAACCCCTTTCTGCTCTTGCTTGCTTTACAAATGTCTGAGAGCTCAATTTCATTGGGCGTGTGATGCATTTCAAAAAAGAGAACTCTAGGCATACTTTGCTTACAGAAGTCCAAAATAAGAAAAACCAAATATACACGAACATCAAATCTATTTTACTAAATAGATGCCTTGCTTTTTATAAAGGGTTTGTGTGTGTGTGTGTGATTTATTTAGATAACAATTTCCTCCAGTGAGCCTCGGACATTTTTCAATTCACAAGAAACTTTCCAGAAACACCCATATTTACCTGGCTAGGCAGTGATCACATGATGCAGAAATTCAACCCCATACTTGACTATTGAAATTCACCTGCAAGAACAGCAGCAGGACCCAGAATGAAACTGAACAGGTGGGGCAAACTTTCAGCTAGCCTCTGAGTAAAATGAATGTTTTTAGCAATACTTGGTACTCTTACTAGCTTTAGCTGATTTATTTTATTTTTGACTTGGTATAATTTCTGTCTTCTGGGGAGCAATTTTGTTCTTTAATGTTTGTATATCATTGCAATCAGAAAACTTTGCAGAAAGCATGTGTTAAAGCAAACAGTCTGATTGTATTGCTTGGTTGATTGAGTTCTCTCTCTGTAGAGTCGTAAATGCAGATATCTCAAGGGCTAGAAAAATATCAACCTGTAGACTCCCTAAAATTGTGGAGAACTTTGAATCTCTGCTTGGGTTGCATAAATCCTCTAATCATTATGCTAAGACATAAGGTTACCTGCTCTCCTAGACTATTTGATTATTGTGTTTTTAATATTTCAATGAGGTATTTTGGTTTGGGAATACTACTGGAATAATAGAAAAGTTTTTGGAAAAGCATAAATAGCTGGTATATTCTAAGCAAAGGAAAGAGCTTCTTAGTGAGGTAAAACGTGACACTACAGCACGTTATTTCTGCTTACATAAGCAATAGGTGACTATAGTTCAAGTTATTGGCTCATAGAGCTATAGTTTTCCCCTCAAATCCTGAGGATGATGAGAGATGGAGAATATAATCTCAGCTAAGGTATATGCCAATGATTTTCACATGGAGCCATATGGGACCTAGGTTATTATGAAGTTAATAAAGGAGATTTCAATTAGAGAAGACAACTGAAACAACTAGGAAAAGCAAGACATACATTGCCATTACTTGAAAAGGCCAAGGGTAGGCCTTCATGCATGCCTGGCTGAATTTAGGAGTTCAAGCCATGACAAGGAAGCTGATCTTTCTTGCTTTAATGATTAATTTCATGTGCCAACTTGACTGAGTCACAGGGTGCCCAGATAGTTGGTCAAGCATTATTCTGGGTGTGTCTGTGAGGGTATTCTTGAATGAGATTAACATTTGGATTGACAGACTGAGTAGAGCATATTGTCCTGCCTAATGTAGGTGGGCCTCATCTAATGAATTGCAGGCCTGACTAGAACATAAATTTTGACCATCTCATGAGTAAGAGGGAACTCCTCCTGCCTGACTGTTTTAGCTAGAATATTAGTCTTTTCCTGATTTTGAACTTCAACTGAAAAATAGGCTGTTCTTGGGTATTAAGCCTATCAGCTTTTGGTCTGGAACTTACACTGTCAACTCCCCCAGGTTTTAGGTCTTCAGACTGAGACTGGAACCAAACCATCAGCTCTCCTGGGTCGCCAGCTTGCTGACTGTAGTTTTCAACTTCTCAGCCTCCATAATTGCATGAGCCAATCTCTAATAATGAATATATATGCATATACTGTATTTTGCCACGTATAATGCCCATCCACGTTTTTTTGGGCCCAAACTTTCAGTGAAAAAAATCTTTCGTTTTAAATTTTTAATTCAAATTTTTATTTGTTTATATTTAGGTCCTTGGTTTTTGTATTATAAAGGAATTTTAGCATTTATTTTTAACATACTATGGCACAAGAAATTTATGTAACACTTTTAACTCATAAGTATAAATAAAAGAATCAAAAACATTTATATAGGTAAGGAATTAGTACTACCCATGTATAATGCACACTCTTATTTTTCCCTCACAAATGTGGACCAAAAAAGTGTGCATTATACACAACAAAACATGGTACATAGACAGATAAAGTATATGGAATCTACCTATTTATCTATCTCTCCAATTAGTTCTGTTTCTCTGAAGAACCTTGACAAATCTCTCTCGCTCTCGCTCTCACTCTTGCTCGCTCGCTCTCTCATTCTCCCTCCCTCCATCCTTCTCTCCCTCCCTCCCTCTCTCCCTCCCTCTCTCCCTCTCGCTCTCTCTTTCTCTCTGTTGGCTTCACACTCCTCCATGTATTGGCACTCATTCATGGCAAGAGTGCTGCTAGTAGTGAGTCCAGGTTTTATGTCCCCAGGTTCAAATCCAATGGACAAAAAAGTAAACAAAACAAACAAACCAGCCATGTCACCACTGTGTTTTATTCAGTCTGATTCATACATATGCATAGATCTGAGCTAAGCAGCTTGAACAGGAGAAAGTGATGCCCTGATTGACTGGGCCTGAGCTACATGCCCATCTCTTAGCCAAACGTAGCGTCAGATCCATTCAAAATACTGAATGTGGTGGTTTTATGGGTTACATTGTGCTTCCCCCCCAAAAAAGATAGGTTGAAATCCTAATGTCCTGTACTTCAGAGTGTGAGCATACCTGGAAATAAAGTCACTGTAGATGTAATTCATTAAGCTGAGGTCATGCTGAAGCACGGTGGGTCCTTAATCCAGCATGGCTTGTGTCCTTGTAAGACACTGCTGCAGCTGCGGGCCAGAGAACACCAGAGAATGCCAGTAAACTGGCAGGAACTCAGGAAAGGCAAGCAAGGATTCTCTCCTTCAGGTTGCAGAAGGAGCATGGCCCTGCTGACACCTTGATTTTGGACTTCCAGCCTTCAGAACTGTGAGATAATACATTTCTGTAGTTTAGGGTCCCCGGTTTGTGGTACTCTATTATGGTCACTCCAGAAAACTAATACAGTTGGAGAGGTTGTCTATTAAAGGAATAGAAAGGGATGGGCACCAGAAGAATAATGGAAGTTAAGAAAGGGGAGAACATGAGAACAAATATCTCGGTATAGGCTTTCCAAATCATTTTCGTTGTTCTTGAAAGTAAACAAATATTGTATATTTACCTATGACAATATGACCAGACTAACTAATATTTGAGTTTCAATCAGTCCTTTCCATCTAGTTGTTGTTCATACTTGGGCAGAAACTGCTCGCCAACTACATCCTTTCTTCCTACTTAAATCAGAAAGAAAATTATTACTTGCAACCAAATAGTTCCAAGCATGGAGTCATGGGGTGTGTAGAAAACAATCAAGAATTTTTTTGGTATAAAATAATATAAACTTTTGGTATCTTGTGTAGAAAGAATGAGACTCATTGCCCTCTGGGATTCTGCAGCAGGAGTAACCATGCCACATGGTCAGGGCCTCTTCAATGTTCCAAAATTATCATCCTTGCTGAGTATTCCTTGTAGGTACGGTATGAATGGAGTTAAGGACACGTAACGTTGTTAGTGGAAAGACATACATTTAAGCAAACAATAGAGCAAGTGACATGAAACTAGTATGAATGTAATTGAATGAATGTGAAATCCATTTGTCAAATACTCAATAAGGTAAGCACTTGGGATATTTAACAATTTACTTGGATGATGGTATGCATTTTCTAATTTATTGGATGCGTGCTTCTTTCACAAAGGTAAATTATATGTCATTAATCTTTCTAGGAGGCAGTTGTCCTAGAGTTAATTTAGTGATGATTTTTTTTTGGGGGGGGGGATAATATACCTACTAGAGGAGTAGTATGTAATCAATACAGAAAGGCAATCAGGCAAGGAGTAATATATATTTCCCCTCTTTCCTTTTACAATTAGTGGGATATACTGCAGTTTTGGAATAAAGAGGAGGATTTTTTATTCTTCTCTTTATAGAGATACAACTTACCTTGAATATCAGATAGTCCTGACTAAATTTTTTCACACTGGGGTTTCCTTTATTATTTTGCTGTTCCATCTCTTAGTACCCTGCCCTCCAGCCAAGTTCTTCTGGTACTTTACTGCACCCATCTTTCCCAAGTTTTTCTTCTCATTTTAAAACCACCTCCAAGGGGTTATATTCATGTTATTTTATTGTGCATAACTATTTTTGCATCTCATTTGTTGTAATACTTCTCATCCCTTCTAGCCCTGGGATTAATATTTACATAATAGCAAAAGGAGTATTAACATGTTCTCTAAGAGTTCTTTCTTTGAAAGAAATGCTGCTCTCTTTTTATCAATAGGCTCTAATTATAAGCATCTTTTACATTTTTTTATTTTCACTGCCTCTTGTAAGGGCAAGTCAGCTTCTACCTACAGTGTCCTCTCACAGGTAACAACGACAAATTCTGGACGAAACACAGCCAAGTTCCTGAAAGTAGTAGAGAATTACCATGCACAGACCCTGGAGGAGAGCTGACACTTGGGGAAAGCAAAAGGCACTCAGGAGTTTTAAATCTTACCTTCTCCCCAGCCCCTCCCACCCCTTCCTAGTTCTCTCTTCCTCCTTCTCTCTTTTTACCAGTTTTTAGGTTAATGTGGGTGGCAGACAGAGCCAAGCAGTGAAGGTAAAAGCTTAACCAAAGCACCCCGCAGTCTTCCTGGCCTAAAGACCACAGCAAAGAGTTGGGGAATGTCAACCTTTGCAAAGCAAAAGAGGTGGGAGGGAGGTGGAATCCTGGGAAGAAAAGAGATGGAGAGATGAAGCTGCAAATCGTGCATACGCTTTGCCCAAAGATCTCACTGACACATGGACCATGTACGTGTGTACAGGGCAGATTCCAAGAGAATCAGAGTAGTATAAAAGAACTAAACCAAAATTTGAATTAGCATCCAAAGGACAGTCTTTGCAGGTGAAATCTAACACAGCGTATTGCCTATAAAAACAAAATAAGCAAAACTATCAACTCATTTTAGAGAAACATAAAACCCTGAGCCTCTACAGCATAACTTGCATAATGTATGGGATACAATCCAAAGCTATTTGACATACAAAGATGCCAGAAAATGTGAATGGAGACTGTTGCCAAGATGACTGACTCATATATTAGAAGTAGCTGACAAGTATTCTAAATATTTCTCAAAACTATGCTCAAAAAAGTAAAAAGAAATATGAGTGTGCTCATAATGAATGAAAAGAGAAATAGAAATAGAAATTCAAGAAAAGGACCAAATCAAAACGCTAGAATTTAAAAGTGCAATATTAGAAAATTTTTAAAATTCATGGGATAATTTAATTGCAAAGTGGAAACTTGAACTTAGTAAGTTATCATTTCTCCCCAATGGGCCTGTAGATTGAATGCAATTCCACTCAGAATCCTGGGGTTGGGGCACTTCTTTTTGTAGAAATTAGAATCTAATTCTAAAATTTATATATAAAAGTAGAGGATCTAGATGAGTGAAAAGGCCATTGTGAAATAGAAGAACAAGGTATAGTATAGTACTTACTACAAAGCTATAGTAATCAAGACAGTATGGTATTGCTTTAAGAATAGTCATATAAATCAATGAAACATAATGGAAAACCTAGAAGGAAGCACATACATATGGTCAATTGAATTTTAAAAAGGTACCAGGATGATTCAATGGAGGAAGGATGGGAAAGGGTAGACTTTTCAGAATAAATGCTGAAAAGGTAAGCATCCATATGGAAAGAATGAATCTTTATCCTTACTTTGTACTATACACAAAAATTAACTCAATAAAGATCATAGACATTAACATAGTAGCACAAATTGATCCAGAGAAATAAGAACACAGGTTCACAGAAGCATTTTTATAGCAATGTTCAGAGAAAATTTATTCATTGTAGCCCAAACCTGAAAAGAGTTGAGAAGTTCATCAATAGTAGAATGAATATATAATTTAAAAAATATGACCTACTCATACATGATCATGAAACAAAATACTACTTAGCAAAATAAATACTAATTACACAGCATCACAGATGAATCTCAAAACCATCATGACAAGTAAAAAAAGCCTTACATGAAACTAAACGTCCCATATCATTTCATGTTTATAAAGTTCTAGAATAGGAAAAATCTAATAAAAGGTAGAAAAATCAGGACTGCATTTTCTCTGGATTGATGGTAATGTTTAAAATCTTGATGGAGTTTTGATTAAACAAAGGCATGCCTTTGTTAAATATCAGTAAATATACACTTAAGATTTGTTCATTTCAAAATATGTAAACTTTACATGAAAAGAAAACTACATACAGATACTGAATTCTGGTTAATGGTAAACATATTGAAGCATTTAAGTGGAAGTGTTCTGATGTCTGCTTTCCTTAGAATTGTTTAAAAAAATATAATCTAGAATGGAAAAATGTATGGATCAATGATTACAGAGAGGGTTAGTTAGATAAGTAGGGGCCAAATATACAAGGAATCTAGGTTGGGGGTTTATGGGCATTCACTTGCTGTGATTTGCAATTTATAAGAAATATATATTTGGCCACTCAGATGACCAAAATATATTTCTCACATATATTTGGTCTTAGTTCATGCTTTTTGACTCACAGCTCCCCATAGCCTTGGAATTTCCTGAGCAGTAAGAGCAATAAGAACATCTTTTACTATAATATTTGGTCTCTTGTCCAGTCCCTGAAATTGCTTCAGAGCCATAAAGGTGAAGTATGTGTCTTGCTATTCATAACCACCCCCCTTCCACCACCACTGGATTTATGTTAATGAGGTCACTTTTGGATAGCACCTCAGTCTGGGAGCTGGTTGCCAGTGGAACCAACAACCATGAAAAAAGGATTAGAACTTTTAGTCCCACACCTGGGTTTCCTGGAAGGGGAGCAGGACTGGAGGTTGAGTCAATCACCAATGGCCAGTGATTCAATCAATCATGCCTAGGCAATGAAGGACAGACTTGGGAGACCTGTTGAGTTGAGGAACCAGAGTCCTTATACATGCCACCATGCTGAGCCTCAAACTTGGTGAGGACACAAGCTCCTTCCTTCAGGACCTTGCCCTAGTTGTTTCTTCATCTGATGGTTGATTTGTATCCTTTAATATCCTTTGTAAAAACCTGGTAATCTAGTGAGTAAACGTGTTTTCTAAGTTTGTGAGCCACTCTAACAAATTAATTGAAATCAAGTTGGGGGATCATATTATAAAAACCTCTCTCTGACTTATAGCCAGCTGGTCAGAAATACAGTTAACAAGCTGGGCTTGCAATTGGCATCTGAAGTGCAGGTTAGTCCTCTGGGACTGAGCCCTTAACCTGTGGGATCTGATGCCATCTCTGGGTAGAGAGCGTCAGAATTGTATTGAATTATAGGACATCTGGCCAATGTTAGAGCATTGCTTGTTTGGATGTGTGGGAAGCCCTCCTGCTCATATTGGAATTGGTTCTAGAATCTTTTAATTGCAAACTTTCTTCAACTTTGCTTAATGTATGAAAAATTTTGTGAAAAAATGTCCATTTCTCCACTGATCACTAGGTGAGATAGTCTCTGTTTTGTCTTACACTTTATTTTTGGTGGTGATAATGGTGCTGTAGAATGCCAAAGCAAATGCAATATATTTACAGGTGAGAAAACTTGACCAGAGAGGTAAAGTAAGTTGTCTGCAGTCATGGGATGGAAACTTGTGAGCCAGAACTAGACTCAGTCCTCCTGACCTGTAGGTATTTGAGGACTTCATTGCACTAGCAATGGTAATTTAACAGAGTGGTAATTTAACAGTGACAAAATCAAAGCTAGATGCTAAACTACCCTAAGGGAGCAACTGGAAATTTTTATCAGTGATACAAGGCACATCATCTGTGACACACACACACACACACACACACACACACACACACACACCCCTGCCATTACTGGCACTGAAATGTTTTCAGTCTTGTGAAAAAACATAATTGTGGAAATACATAATTATATTCTAAATGGTGTTAACAACAATAGCCTTTATCAGTATTTCTCAAAAAATTCATAGTGATAGATCAGGTTTGTTTATTTTTTCAATTCATCACTGAGCACTATTTTTAAAAATACAGTCACAGGGAATTACTAGAATAATTAATTTTAATAAAGAAATATAAAACATAAGCCCCAATTTCTTTTATTATTAGCTTCATTTCTGGTAGCTTAGCAATAAGCTAGTTCACCAGAATAGTTAGATCATTGGGTTAGCACCAGACCTGGGGTGACTATTAGAGCATTGGTCTGCAAAGGCTCTGGTCCCACCAGAACAGTTTCCTTGTCCAGAAAGCACCACTTGTTTCAGAACTAAAGAGGTATTCATGCCCAATCACCCTAGAAATGTAAAGAGTGGAATGCCAATCAATTTTCATGGTGTATCTAGCAGTACCCAGCCCCTGGGCAACCCTTGTACACTGCTAGTCCTACCACCTGTGAGTTTTCCCACTAAACCTAATTTTCTCCTGTACCATGTGCCATGAATGTGTATGTGTCCATTACCTTTGTGTGGGCACTTCCAAATTACAAATGCACATGTCCTTTTACTCAGTAATTTTACTTCAGGTGTTTCATTACTCATATACATAGGTAAAATGTCTTTATACAAAAGTATTCATCACAGCATTCTTTGAAATAGCAAAATATCAGAAATAATCTAAATGTCTACAAATAGAAAACTAATTAAATAAATTAGGGCGCATACGTACTATGGAAAATTACCAGCTATAAAGAGAATGAGAAAGCTCTTTATGCATGGATATGGAATAATGTATACAATGAGTTTTAGGTTAACAATCAAGCTGCAAAAACCTGCTGTGTAATATATTGCAACTTGTGTAATAGAAAAGGGTACACGTACGCACACACACATTCATTGTTCCAATTCTGTGCTCTGAAAGGAGGCACATTAAACTAAAAACATTAGTTACTTTTGGGAAGAGCCAGTGGTTGCCTATGAATAAGGACAAGATGGAGAAAGTGTACCATTTACCCTTTTGGGCCTTTTAAATTTTGAACGGTGTAAATGTATGACATCTGTAAAAGATGACACTAAGTAAAATTAAGTTAATGTTCAGGAAGTCACACAGGTCATTGCAGAAGCTAGGGACAATCAGTGGGGAAAGTTGGGATGGAATGCCAGGACTGCAGGGGATAGCAGGAGCTGATCCAGGTCATTCCTAAGGCCTCTGTCAGTGACAAGATCCTGTTGCTCAGTGATGCCCGGGGGCAGCTAGACAGAAACCATAGCAGCTAGGTATGCATGCTACTCCCTGTGTGCCAGTCCTCTTTTTTTTTTATTTTGAGTAAGTACCCCTGACTATTATTGCATGTTAATTTTGATGGGCTCTTTTCTCTTAAAATTGTGGAGTAAAGAGTAAATATCTAAGAGTGACTACCTAATGTTAAGATGAATGACTTTCAATTTTCAAGAACATTCAGCTTAAATTACATTTTCCTCCCCACTCAGAAGGAAGAAATCTGACAGCCATCTTTAGAAAACAACTTGAGATATTTAAAGGAGCAGAATGCCATGTGCCCCATGCAACTACAATTACAGTGAAATCATTCTCTCCAAAGTGGCGGAAAATCGCTGTGATGAGCCCAGATTTCCAGAATCCTAGACCATTCCTACAAAGGGTACAGAGGATTTTTCACTCTGCAGGGAACTTGGGAGATGCCAGATAAAGGAATCACTTTCTGTTCACTCAAGTTCTGCCTGCAGTTTTCAACTGGACCTAGTACTTCCCATTCCCCTCCTAAAGTGCTGCTAAGGAGCTCGGGATGGCTACAAACTTGTCCTTCAGAAGGGAGCTAGGACTTTACATCCAAAAGATGAGTGTCAGTAGTAGGAAAATTTGTAATATTCTGTACAGACAAACGTCAACCAATAAGCTCTTGGGGACAAGGGAAACTATAACTGTTGGTGAAAAAAATAGTAATAGCTACTACTTATAGAGTGCTAACTATTGTAGGCAGAGTACTAAGCGATTTGCCTACATAACTTTTATTTAGCCCTCACAAAACCCTATAACATAGTATAATCATGATTCCATCTTTCCAGGAGAGATGGTTTACAACAGCCATGTCACCTGCCCCAGTTCACACAGCTTGTGGGTGATACAGCTGGCATTTCAATCAAGGTCTTACTCCACAAGTGCAACTTTAATAAGTATGTTATACTAAAAAGAACACCATTTAGCTGTAAACATTACAACAAACAAGTGAGACTCCTCAGAGTATGAGGAGAAAGTAAAACAAACAAAGGAAACAAACAAACAAACACTATATCCTTTAAAACATCTGTATGGACCATGGATATCTAACCTTTTGGTTTCCCTGGGCCACACTGGAAGAAGAATTGTCTTGGGCCACACATAAAATACACTAACTCTAATGATAGCTGATGAGTTAAATAAAAGGTTGCAAAGAAATCTCATAATGTTTTAAGAATTTGTGTTGGGCCACATTCAAAGCCATCCTGGGCCGCAGGTTGGACATGTCTGCCATAAACTATTTCTTCCCTGGGCCTTCACTAACACCTTGGGCAAGTCTTGTGACTCCTAGTTAATAATAATAATAAAAAAAATTATCTCCTACCTCTAAATGCAGTAACAATCTCATTTCAAAATTCAAACGGTCAGTCCATGGTAATAATCAAGATTCCAAGGTTCATTTTAGGCAAAAGCTCCTGCTTCACTCGACTAAAATAAGTTGCCTCTGACTAGTGCAATCTGTGAGTAGCTTCGGAGGGAGAAGCAAAGAAATAGTGAGAGGAAGAAGACATTAGGGACAGGAAAAGTTTGTCATGGCGAGTACAGTCAGTCACGATCTCACTTTGGGAGCTTGGCAGATGCCCAAAGCTGACTCACTATCCCTTGGAGGAGCCTTCATGTATTTTTCAAGGCTTTCCTCACTGGGAGCCTCCAGCTACATTTGTGGGGTTAAGGTGATGCTTCTCCTCTAGGTGTCTGCTTGTAATTCCTCCTGAGACCATGGATTTCTAGTGATCTATTCTGCTGGAGTCCCATCTCCCCATTAGACAGCCCTCTTGGGTTCAAGGCTAGGTCCCAGCTGGAGCCCTGCAATTAATCCTCGGGGAACAAGGAGTTGAGTGCTGCTATTTATCGAGGCATGCGGTTTCCCATGTTTGGATTTTTATTGAAATGGGCGTGGTAGCTGTCCATGTATCTCAACAGACTTCTATGGACAAAGGTCAATCAAGCTCTCTGAGCAGTGTCCTTCATTCCTACTTACTTGGCTTGAGGTGAGGGGTTAAGGACACCTTTCTCTTCTCTGATGGTAGTAAGGTGTGTGTTGTGCTTTCCAGAGCATTCCAATACCTCTTTTAAAAGAAATTTTCTCCAAAAACAGTCCTCTTTCTTGGGCTGTCCAACCTTTTAAATATCTCTGAGGCAGTTATTACACTACAGGTTTCCAAAGCAAGTTTCCAGAATATTTCTTTTGCAAGTCTTGCGTACATGGCCTGGCTTCTCATTTTAGACTGTGGAGGTATCTGGTGCCTGTCATTTTATTCCTGGTTTGGGGGGTTTTAGCTGAAACTGAGACACAAAAGCCCCATTTAAACATGCTCTTGTAAAATGCTTTTCTGTTTTGGTTAAATGGTTCTTATAAGGGATAGAAAGTTTAAAAATGAATAGCTGTCCTGTGCTCTCCAAACATCTAGCTATGGGTTTCTATTTTTATGATAAAATTTCTTCAGGCGGAACAAGAAGTTGAAATGGGACAGTTCAAATTCTGAATCTGTAGGCATATTTAGTTTTTAACCTGAAATTATCCTTCCATATTTGAAAATAAGCTTATCCTCTACCATTTTCATTCCAAAACTGGGAGCTTCTGAACCCTCAATTAAGCCTAGCTAACGTAATTATCTTAGCTAAGTGTTTCTTTCTCATTCAGCTTATAGTTCATTTATCCCTTCCTGGGGTATAACTCATTATGATAGAGCTCTATATACCAATATACTTGTTTGTCTGGAAGTCATTTAATGTCTTTGAAAGATTGAATTATCATAGTTTATCTGATTTCCATATAAACAGAAAGAAAGAACTCAATTCAAGCCCAATAAAACAATCTCGTCTTGGTCTTCATCCTCTTTGACTGCCCGACATCAATTGCACATTAAACTCCCACCCACATCTCATCCGTTGAGCTATCTCTGACTATTCCAGCGTTGGACTGACTTTTTGTAAATTTTCTCTTCCCTTGACTTCTGGCTGGTTCTCATTCTATTTCCTTGACTTTCTATTTACTTCTTTGAATCCTCATCTGAATGAGTGAGCTTGGCAATCATTTTTTCCTTTCCCTTAGCCATTGCATCCATACCCAGGTGTAATGGCCATCCACATAAAGCTAATTCCCTTAGTGTCATCTGTACTTTCTTCTTTGTTCCTTGCACCTGCTAGTGTATTTACTTTTGTTGTGGCTCTTACTACATCAAAGCATAATCATTTGCCTGTAGGCCTGTCTCTGCATTTTGACTATTAGATCATTGAAAATAAGGATATAGTTTTTTACCCACTTAGTCAGTCCGAGGGATATAGTAGATGTTCAACAAATTTAAATAAATAAGTAAAATTTTTCTGTTTTTATCTTGTTTGCTGGATCACATCTGCATGTTTGTTTAGTCCCTCAAACTAAACATGTATAGAAAAAATGGAATGTTTTTTACTCCCAATCCTTCCTTCTGATTTCCCAACTTCAGTCTCATAGGAGTCAGCTTTGATTCTTCCGTCTGCCTTATCTACCTCATCTAAGTAGTCATCAATTGCTGTCTATTCTACCTGGGCAACACTTAGCATTTGACCCTTCTTTCACTTCCAACTTCCAAATCTTCATTACTCTTAATCCGGAAACTTACATTAACATTCAGTTACTGTGAATTAAATACTCAGTTGTACCTCACTGAAAACATAATTTTGAAGTCAGGCAGATCTAGGTTCATATCTTGAGTCACCTGTTAGAGGAGTAATGTGCTTAACATTTTTGAACCTAAGTGTCCCCATGTATGATTTGTATTACAATAATTGGTTACCTCCTCCACTAGATATAAACTCTTTAGAATCAGAATTATGTCTTAGTTGACTTTTATTCTCATGAATCAACCATAGTTCCTGTCATATAGCCACTACTCATTGATGCTATTTGCTAAATAAATAAAAGAATGAGAGTGATCTTATTTACCTCATCATGTTAAAGTAAGAGATGAATTAAATATGATAAAACATGTCAGGAAGCCTGAACAGATATGTGGAGGGGCCCATGTTAAGAATATATAAGACTTCCAACTGACAATACAGATGAGCTGTCAACCAGCAGCCAGTAGCAGCCAGTTACGTGAGTGATGCCATTTTGGACTTCTTATTTATCCTGGTATTCCACCCAACACCATGGATAATAGAAGAACCACACAGTCAATTCACAAAATTTTGATACATTTCCCAGCCTTCCTTGAAACTACACATAGGCAAGTAACTAATTTCTGTCCAACTAGATATAAATAGAAGTGTCACGTGCAGCTCTAGGTAATGTTCTTAAAAGTAGGGCTGAGAACTTTTACAGATTGTTCTCCTGCTCTTGAATTATGGACATCATGGTGCCTAAGTCACTTGCATCCATAAGGTAGAAGCTACCTATTGAAGATGGTAAAGCAATAACATATAAGAAGTCTGGGTCTCTTAATAATCATGGGTCTACTACTAAATGAGCTCTGTCTGACATGCTTAGCTCTAGAATCATTTATATCTGAGAACAATAAATGTGAGGCCACTGTTATCAGAGCACCTTTCTCACTCACAGCTGAAACTCATCTTCCCTAACACCATCTCTAAAATGGAGTGAGTGTCAAGCAGTCCCCCAAGTTTGGGGGTATTCATATGTGAATAAGACTCTAATTTCAGTTGAAGTTTAAACCTTTGCTTTTCCATGTCTGGATCAGCCCAACTTAACATGTGGAGAGAAAAATGACCACTTTCATAAATAAAAAGATTTGAGTTCACTTTCAATTTTTTATTTGCTTTCCATTTAATCTAGTAGAACCAGCTTTTGTATGACTTTTTGACAATAGTATCACTTCTCTAATACCCATTTCAAGTGAAAAAATCACTGAAATGTGACATGCAATTTCAGAGAAAAAGAGAGGAAAAAAAAAGAGATGCATTTTCTTCAAAGAAAGAATAGCAAGGTGCTAATTTTGAGCAGTTTTCTTACCTATTTTTTCCTTTGCCTACATTTCTTCACCTATTTCATTTCCTAAGCCCCTACATGGGGATGTGAAGGGAAAATATTGAGGTATTTTAACTGATACCAGGTTGTTAATATTTCCAAGATGACCTCATCTGGCAGACAGAGCCTCTTTCTGGTCTAAGGCAGCCATAACTAGGTTCCTTGATGCCTGTGACACACATCTGTGGACCTATAATGCATAGTACATTGAACATCCACTATGAGAAATGCTTAGCATGCAAACACCCAAATATTCATGTTCAAATTAGGGGTTAGCGATGCTCCTTTGTATGTTAATTTCCAATTTGGTGAAGGAGAGTGGGGTATCAAGGGAACGTCATAGCTAGCAAAAGCAAAAGCAACAAGATATACTCTGCTATTTTAAGAAAAATAATACCTCTTCAGCCAGTTGAAAGGCCAAGAGGGAGATTAAATTACTAGTTGCCTTTATTAATTAAGGCACATTTTTAGGAGTCAAATTCTCTGTCAACCTTTTTATGTCCCTTAAGAATGATTCCACTTGTGCTTACGTCTTAACTGCCACTCTTCTTCCCATTACAACTCATTCATTATATCCCTTGAGCCTTGATGAAAGACTTGCCTTTTACAATAGATAGAAGGGATTCAAAAATCAACTCACCACCACCACGTGGCCACACATACTTTGTAGAGAGAGATGGAACAGAAAATCAGGACTGTGGTTCTGATGAACAGAAGGGGCTGTGCTGAAGCATGGAATTCTCATCCTGGATAATTGCTACTCAGATGGCACTGCCCAGGCCCCCTGCACTTTGTAGATTCTTTGTAAAGATGAGTGATTGACTTCTTTGTGAATATGAGTGATCGATCCATCAGTGTGACTTCGAGCAACCTTGGATGGTTTGAGGGGGAAAAAAAGGACAGACAACATTAGCTCATATCTGCTCTGAGGTGGACATAATCACTGGATATGCAATAATTATCAAGATAGGGCCCCTGCCTTGAAAGACATATTCTGATGGGAAACACAGACATGGTATTATTTAAGAGAAACTTGGTTTGTAAAAAAGAAACCAACTTGAAAGTGGGAAATTTAAAGGAAAGATGCATTTTAAAATTTCATATATGTCAAATAATTTAGCAATAGCACTTCTGGCATTTATCCTAGAAATAAAAATTTTGTTCATTGTTCATAGCAGGCTTAATTATAATAGCCCAAATCTGTGAACAACCAGATGTCCTTCAGTGAGTAAATAAATAAACATACATTCACACAATGGAGTAGTACACAGCCGTGAAAAGAAATGAGTACAACAATCTGGATAGATTTCAGGAGCATTATGAGAGAGAGAAAAAAGCCAGCTTCAAAATATTGCATAACTTATTATTCTATAGGGGGCAATTCTCGCAACCAGAGAAAACCCTTACAGAAAAAACAAAACAAACCCAAAACATTTGATGTTAAGCTTGAGGAATCAATGGAAATGCACGTATGGAGAAGGGAACAGGCCTCCCTGTAATAGCCCTGCATGGTAAAAATCAAGAGCTCAGAACCTTTGTTCCATAAACAGGTGCCCACTACATTAACCCCAGCATAGAGCAGCTGAAAGGCCCTGCAAAGGAGCAGGTGAGGGCTCCAGTGTGTAGGTGACAGTTCAATGAAGTTAATTATTCAAAGATAAAAGATAGATTGCACCTACTTCCTTACACTGATCCCAATAGAAATTTTCATTTCCAAATGCTTTCGTGTCTAAAGTGTCATGGATTTTTTAACCTAAAAGTCATCACCTGACTCATTTTTTATCACTATGGGCCTTCACCCACGGAGGATTATATTACTGAAGCTACGACAGCGGGGGAGCTCAGGGACTCTCAAGACTTGATACCACAAAGGGAATGACTGAGAGTGTTTGTCCTTCAATGGTTTAAATATACCACTTTTTTCTTTTATTTGTGTGCTTGTATTTAACCATTGCTCCACAATTTACAATATATATCTTAAACTTAACCTCAGTCTACTTTCAAAACCATAATACCACTTCACATATAACATACGAAACATGACAAAATGTTTCCAGTTCCTTCTACCCATCATTTGGACTAGTGTTGTAAAATATTTTAGTTCTACATGTTATCAATCCTAGCTTTCACTATCATTTTTGTTTGTAAGAATCAGTAACTTGTTAAGAAAGTTGAACATGAGATTTAAAAAGCTTTTCATATTGGCCACATGTCTGTCATTTTGATTACTTTTTATTTATTTATGTTTTTAGATCCAGGTTCCTATCTGGAATCATTTTCTTTCCACCTGAAAAAACTTTTTTATCATTTCTTAACATCCATGGCTGCTGGCAACAAAATTATCTCAGTCTTTGTTTGTTTGAATATGTATTTATCATGACGCATTTAGAATACTAATTGGATAGTTTTTCTCCTATCAGCTTTAAGGTGGTTTTTCATTTTCTTTTGGCATGTCTCATTTCTTTTGACAGGTCTGTAGTAATTCTTTCCTTCATTCCTCTGTGCCATGTCTTTCTGCCTTGTCAGATTTAAATTTTTATCATTGTTTTTAGGGGTTTATTTCTGATGTGCCTTGATCTGATTCAGTGCGTGTGTGTTTATGATGTCTATGTGTATATCCTGCTTGGGGTTCATTGAGTTCCTTGCATTTCATGAAATTTAGAATATTTGGGGGCATTTTTTTTCACATCCCCCACAGACTTTCCACCTTTGCTCTGGGACTTTATATACACATATGCTAGACCACTTGATATTGTCTCATCAGTCACTGAGATTGTATTTATTGTTAAATCTTTTCTTTCTGTGTTTCACTTTGGATTGCTTCTATTGCAATGTCGTCAAATTCACTGATTTATGTCAAAGTCTAATCTGTTGTTAAAACCATACACTGAATTTTTCACTTTAGATATTTTGTTTTTCTTTTTTAAAATTTTTACTTGGAACTTGATATCTTTTCTTTTCCTTCAGATTATTTTCATATTCTTTGTTTAGCTCTTGAACATAGTGAGTATATTCATAATAGCAGTTGTAAAGCCTTTTTCTGTTAACTATTATTTCTGTCATTTCTTGGTCTATTTCTATTGATTAATTTTATGTCGGGTTCTTGGTCACATTTTCATTCATTTTTTTATGACTACTAATGTTTGGCTAGAGTACTAGACACTAAATTTTATGTTATTTAGGATCTAATTTCTTCTTCTTTTTTTTCCTCCTACAAAGAGTGTTGAAAAAAAATTTGGCTGGCTTCAAAGTTAATTGCAGAGTAGCTTCAGCATTTCTTAAGCTTTATCATTAATAGTTTATTGTGGCCTTTACAATAGAGCTAGTTCTACCTGACTATTGAATGTTATACTGTGTATGACCAAAATTCAAATGATCCTTGGCCTTGTTTGAGCTCTGGGTATTGTTCTGATTATAGCTCCTTGAGAATTCTTTGTCTGACTTTATGAATTTTCACTTAACGATGTGTAAAAATGTCAGACAATTAATTTCTCCAACTCATCCTAGAAAAAGTGCTACATACCTTATTGCTGAATATCACTACAGTCATCTTCGAAGTACTCTTCTTGGGAAGCTGTGCACCAACACCAGTACCTAGTCCACCCTTCAAAGGAATTTTGGAACTCTTTTTCTGGAATGGCCATCAGAGCTGTCATTGTGCCCAAAATCTTACAATTAAGTTCACGGACTTGCCACCGTGCACTTACGTTGGCAGCACCGTACAGACAACTCAGTAAGGTCTCATAACCTTGCCAAATATCTAGGGACATGAATGGAAAAACTTCTTTAATAGGTAAAGTGCCAAATATCTAGGAACACACATGGAAAAGCTTCTTTAACTAGGTAAGGTGTCATAACGGAGTTGTTTGTGCAGTGCTGCCAACGTAAGCAGATGGTAGCAAGTTCGCGAACTTAATTGTCAGATTTTGGAAAAAACAGCAGCTCTGATGGCCATTCCAGAAAAAAGAGTTCCAAAATTGCTTTGAAGCATAGACTAGGCACTGGCATCGATGCACAGCTTCCCAAGGGGAGTCCTTCGAAGGTGACCATAGTGATATTCAGCAGTGAGGTCTGTAGCACTTTTTCTAGGTTTAATACATGAACTTAATTGTCTGACCACATAGCTTAGTATTCAATACCAGGTTCAAAGGCATGCTATGCAGATTTCTGAGGCTTTGTCTCTGTGCAGTTCTCTTCTCTCTGGTACTGTGCCCACCATTCCAGCTGTCCAACTTCCCTGTCTCCTCAATACAATAAAAGCACTGTGCTCTGTTTGAGCTCCATCGCCCTCCATAAAAATCTGGATTGTGATTTTACACAGAAAACCTGATTTGTTTTCCTTCTCTCAGAAATCACAGTCCTGGGCTGCCTGTTTGCCACTGCCTGAAAAATAGATGTTTCATATATTTTGCTTAATTTTCCAGTTGTTTACATCAGAGAACAAATCCTATAACAATAGTCCCTTGGGGTTGGGAAGCCACAGTCTCCACGTGTTCCTTTGGAAACTTTGCCTTCGGTACATGCAATGAACTAGATAGCTCTCCTTTTTCCTTTATGGTGTAAAACATGTAATTGTTACAATTCCTTAAGTTTCTGAGAGACACAGCAATATTTATCTTATTTCAAGTTATCCTTGGGTATTAGATGGTCACAACTACTTAAAAGGGGCTCTGGCACTTGCAACTAAACCAAAACCAAACCAAACAAAAAAGCTTTCCTTTTGCAATTCCCTTTGAAACCTGCTTTTTATGGGGCCTAATGCAAAGCACATTTATTTGGTTTAGTTTTTGGGTGGTTGGTATTTTTTCTTCATTCCCAGTAGCTTGCCAAATCAATCTATGCCCAGTAGTGGCACAGCAGTTAGTGTAATGCTACCCATTGTGGCATACTTACATAATTTATGTTTAATTTTAAAATTCAGTGAATAGGTGCCACAAAGAGTAGGCATTTTTGTAAATCACCAATATAAATAATGAATGTCTGTTCCAATGAGGGTTCCAGGTTTGGAATTTTAGTCTGAAAAAAAATGGACAGGAAGAGAAAGTAGAAAGAGGAAGGAAAGTAACAATTAATTCAGCAAAATATTTTTCTTCTTGTTTTGGTCAGGGTGCTGCTTCACAAAATTATTCCCAGTGGGCATTGACAAACCTGTGCAGTCTTCTAGGTAGGTGCATACCCTCAGAAGTTACTGTATTTTCCTGTGTATAAGACGCCCCTATGTTTGAGACAACCCTTACTTTTCTAACCCAACATTAAGAAACAGTATCAACCAGTTACTCCCTTGTATAAGACGACCCCCCAATTTTTGCTCTAACAATTTTAGACAAAATATCATCTTATACATGGAAAAAAATATGGTAATCTTCCAGTGTCTTTTTATCTAACAGTAGAAGTTTTCCCTGGTTTTCTTCCTCTCTTCAGTCTTACAAGGTAATTTCAAAGTATCTATTCTTTAAATATATGAGGATATAGATCAAACGTAAGTTGATAGATTTCCATGTGAAAAATCACTGATAAATAGCAAGCAATGGCAGAGTGTGAAATGGGGCATGGGCAGGAGGAGGCTTGAGGAGAAAGTGGAATAGCTCAGTGGGAGGCCATCAAGGTCAATTCAGTTAGACACTAAATTATTTAATGGGTTTATTGATGATTTGCAAGAGGATTTACCAGTGCTTGAAATGAAATCTTCTTTGCTTGCAAAATTAAAAAAAAAAATTGAAGAGGGAGAAAGAACTCATACTACATCTATAAAGTATAGGAAAAACTTGAAAGCAGAAACATGGAGAGACACAAAGCAGACAGCATCAAATTATAAATGAGTCTGTGAAGCAGCAGCCAATTTAAAAAACAAGGTTCTATATGCTTTTTGTAATAATGTGTGATGAATATGTCAACAAGAATTGAACTGTGTGTGTGTGTGTGTGTGTGTGTGTGTGTGTGTGTGTATTTCAGTTCTTCAAATTTAAATGTAGAGATTGCAGGCAATTCCTTCTTTAAAAAGCAAATGGTTATATAATTAGACGAAAACTTTGCATGACTATTTATGTTGCCCTAGACATCCCCATAGTCATCCAGATGGCAGGAATTTGTCTTCCTTCTTTCTGTTGAACTTGGGCAAGGCCATGAGACCTGCTGGCCTACTCTAGCACATACTACAATAGCTCTCTTACCTTGACCTCGCACTAGTCTAATATAAAATTTGTTTTGAAACATCTAGTCTTTATGGTTCTTAAATAGAACATGTATTAGCACAATTCACTGGACAAATTGAATTACAATTTCCCCCGGGGCCAGCTCTGTTTTTCTGCTGCTTTTCTGCTGCCCGGAGAGGGCAATCAAGATTTATCTGTTGGTTTGAATTCCAAATCTCTCATGATAAACTTGGAAAGAAGAGTCTCTAGTTCTAAAAAAAAATGATAATATTAATTCTACTGGTTATCTATTTAATCTTAATATTTTCTATGGCATCATACTTATTTCTTAGACTTAGATTTATGGTAGGCAGTAAAAACTCTGAAAATACTTCAATGTAAACTTAAAGATCTTTAGGGACCAGGTGTGTAATGAGGTAAGCATTTGGGCCTGTGATGAAACAAATGTGAGGTTTGTGGAAAACCTACAAAATGTAATTCTCGTATCCAGTCCTATGAAATAAAAATAGTGTATTAATTGCATTTTACAGATGGGGGGAACTGAGGCACAGAGAGATTAAGTAATTTACTCAAGGTCACAAAGCTAGCTGTGATTAGAGCTAAATTTAATCTGGGCTGCCTGGCATCAGAATCTATGCTCTAGGTATCAGTAGTATTGTTTGGCTCCCCAAACATCAGGAGGCCTACAGCATAGAATGTTGAAGGAAGATAAAATAACTGCAATTGATTAAATAATGGCCCTAGGCAAGGAAATAAGAATGAGACTTTAATACCAAAGTTCATCCCTTTTCTTGATCAGGAAATGTTTATACCCTTCCCATTACATGAGGAGTCCATCCCCAGGTGAGGCCAGGTCAGGACCTGCAAAAGTAATTTTCCAATGAGATCGCGAGACAGGAGTGCAGTGGTGTAGGACCAAGGGTCCTTGGAGAGTCCAAAAGGTGTATGTGATACATTAAGGATGCTCGAAAACAGGCCAGAGGAACTCATGGAGACGAGGACCACTGATTCTGTCAAATAGCCCCAGAATCCATCACAGAGCTTAGGACATATTTCAACAGGAAGTGCCCATGTGAAACACTGAAATTGAAATGGAGACACACACAAGGAAGTCATTCATTTAGGAATGATTCTTGAGACAGGAGAAAGACTAACAAATCATTTCGAATTCCTGAAATCTAGCAGTTGACGAAAATACCTACTAAGAATGAATCATGTTAGTTAATATCTTCATTAGGAATAATGGAGTATACTACTTGGGTAGTTCATGTACCTTCATCATTGCCAATATATGATCTATAAGAAAAGTCATGAGGGAGTCCCAGTGTACCTGCTCCCCTCAATTTTCAAGCTCCTTTTTTTTTCTGTTTTATGACCTTGAAGTGCTCCCCTCTTCCCACCATGGGCTCTAGAGTGTCCCTTACATTTAGGAGAGCAGAGGCAGGTGCCTAGACATACACCTGGCTTGACTTTTCTCTTGCCATACAGACTAGAGGGGAAAAAATATGATACAAGAATCCTGTGCATGAGTGATTGGGTCAGCCCTGTCCTAGATAACAGAGGCTTTGTAATCTACAAACCTGCTCTAAGGATACTTTACAATCCCAATTTCAAGATTTTGAAAGAAAGTTTTGTTAGTACATTTCAATCATCATAAGCACCTTTGATGAAAGATAGTATATCACAGGAATTCTGAAAAGTGTTTTCCACCTCTGCAGATTGGCCTAGGGATGCTTTGTAGGCTAGACACAAAAATATCTTTCTGCCTTTTGTCCTTTTCCCCCACACTCTTTCGTGGAGCTGATGACAGACTGGGGCAGGTTGATATACCTGTCAGCCAATGGGAAAAAGACAGAAAAAACATTTCTAGGTATTTTCTAGAACTCCATGCTACACCACATGATTCTTGAGGTTTAACTGAAGGGTGTGTGTGTGTGTGTGTGTGTGTGTGTGTGTGTGTGTAACTGCTAATGGGTTTCCATAACTGAAATTTGGGGTTGGCAACCATAGAATGGGAAATGGCTTTCACAGCTGAGTAGCTTTTAAATTTTTCTCAACAAAATATGTACTGGTGTTAGTAGGGCTCTGATGGTAATCATGGCTGGCTACATTATGTACTACCTTGGCTGGCACTTCCCCTACGTGGTTTCCAAGTGTTTGTGTGTAAGGTTTCTGTACCGTAAGAACATGTAAGCATCAGGATAAAGGGGTTGGTCTCCAGTTAGTACAATACAAATGCTCTGATGACTGGGTGCTTTGATGAAGTGGAGCGGCATGCCGAATTGTCACAGCACCTGGGCTGCATGCTTTGAGCCTCTGAAATGATTCTCTATTCTAATAGGGAGTGGACTAGACTGAAAAAATGCCAAGTTGCTTGGAAATAAAAATATCTCTTTGGTAGGAGGGGATTTTCAAGCCTCACTTCTCTGTGATTCTCAGGTAATTGCCCATGAATAGAACTGACCATGTCCCCAGGTTTTTCCTTTTGCCCTGTGTCCAAGCAACATGTTTTGTTGTTTGCTTATTTTTTTAACTTGGTAAACTGCCTGTAGCAGACCTGTGCTTCAGACTTGTTTTCTTCTATTTCTTGCATTAAGATAGCTTGATTGTTCTTCTTTTCAGTTGAATGAAATACCTCTTTTATCAATAAACCCTTCTATACCATAGAGTCACGTCCTCTATTTCTATGACAACATCTTCATATAAGGGATAATTTCTTTTATCCTGACTGTGGCTAGTGTTACTTGGTCTGTGGAAGGGTTTTATTGTTAGTTTCCTAAACTCTTTTTTATCCCAGATCCAATCTTACTCTCTCCTTCCTAACTCCAGTTATCACCTCTATTTGATTAATTGCATAGCTGTGGAATCAATTCACAACTACCATGTCCTCTGCCTAACCATGGGCCTGACCTTTTCATGTTTGATTGTTTATTTATTCAAAAAGTGTGGTGTGTGTGTGTGTGTGTGTGTGTGGTTGTGACTGCTAGTCAAAAGAAGCAGGGCACAGTTTTTTTCCTCAAAGAACCAGTTGTCTAATAAAGTAGAAAAATGTGAACAAATTATGTCTCCAGAAAGCACATTTGAGTTACAGGTCAACCTAGGAAAAGTAAGTGCTTAAAGATAATTCATTATCTATATATATATATATATATATATATATATATATATATATGTGTGTGTGTGTGTGTGTGTGTTTTGAAAGTGCTAAAATAATTATATACAATGTGTAATTATCTAAATTATGTGAATTATTGAGAGCTTTTATTTATGGACAGCACTAGGTACATTAATTCAACAAAACTGCTTATTTTAGTATACTTCTTTGCTAGCCATTAAGACCTTGAAGATACCAAGATGATGCTGTCCGTACTCTACTTCAGAAAGGTCACAGTTTAGTGGCCAAGAGAAGGAATCAAACATTATATTAGAGTGGGAGAAATGTAAAATAGGAGTCCCAGGAAGGGATGGGTACCCTCAGGTGGGCATTCAACCTACTTAAGAGGTGGTAAGGTTCTCAAGGAAGGCTTTCTTTCTTCAGGACTGAACTTTATCCAAATGGAAAAAGAGAAAGGCATTCCCAACAGTGGAATGAGTCTACAGGGCTATCCAAAAAAAAAAAAAAAATCCAGCCATAAATGTCTCTATTTTTCGTTACATGGCTGAATACTTTCTGGACAGCCCTCGTATGTAAAAAGTCAAAAACAGAAAGGCAGCATGACTCTTTCTCCATCGCAATAAATAGGAACTAATACTATTACTCAGTAGAGTATTTTTTAGAACCAGGTTTTACTTTCAAAGCACCTGTAGTGCATGATAAAATTTAATCTGCATTTTGATTAGAAAAAGAAAAGATATGTATTGTTTTATCATCGAGAGGAAGCAAGAATAATCCACTGTCAGGAAGAGCTGTGTCTACCGTGGCGCTCTACTGCCATATTGCCTCTGGGAGACAGGTGCCAGGGGTATTGGGTCTTTCTTCTGAGAGGACAGCTTCACCTTGTGCTGTGTCAGGGCTGGCCTTGGTCTACACACACACACACACACACACACACACACACACTCACTCACAGCAGCTCTCCCCTTCATTATTCACAAATGATAATTTAGATGTTCTCTGGAGCTTTGCCATTCAGGAACAGTCTTCTTAAAACAATCTTAACAATTAACTCAGTGGTCTCAGCTAGAAGCTAAAATGCATGCATATGGCCCAAGGATAGTTTCTCAAGAGGATTCCTTGGAATCAGTTTAGGTGAACCTATAAGATGTGAGTGCTCCTCAAGAGCTGTCTCAACTGTACTGATAATTATCTCCCTATCCAAAAAAGTAGACATATCTAAGGATGAAGGCAAACGTGAGAATATTCTTGACATCAAGGAAGACCTGAGGAGTACAAGCTTAATGTAGGACATAACTAGCAATTAATATCCTTGTCAATCTCTAGGCCCTTTCTTTGATCTGCTCTATGAACACGGGTAGTAGAGCATGTAAGTATTGTAAGCATTTGCTACCTGAGGAAACTTAATTGAATTTCACATGTTTAGTTTCACAATGGAGAAACCTGAAGGACAGGTAGGCAGGTAGAATGGCCTGAGACCACTCAGTTTTCAAGCTTTGGAATTGGAAATGCATTTTGAGCATCCTCTCTCGTTTCTTACTTCAGCTATTAGGATGTACACTCTGCTGCACTGAGATTAATTGAGTCACTACTGGAAATACTTTGATTTTCCTTTGCTAATTGAAAAAAAAATTCCAATTCCCAAGTTTCTCTGCAGGCTCCAGGTAGACATTATTTTGGAAATCAACATAGAAGAGAGAAAATTGCTTTTATTTATTGTGTTTTTTCTTTTTATATATTTAATTAAGGACAATGCTGACTGACAGAACCATGAACAGATTTTTAGTGTTTGATAGTCTATCAAGTCTTATTTTTCCAGCATATTATTGACTTATATTTTGTACAATTATTCCAGTGTCAATCTAAAAATTACATGATCTTTCTTCCCTTAAAGATAGTCACAATACTCACAGTTCTGGTGCATTTTGTCATCCTGGCCTTCAATATTTTTTAAAAGGTAAATATTAAATTATGTTTAGGTATTTATAAAAGGCCTGAGCTTATACTGTTTTTGCCAGATCAAGTTTACCTGCATTTTGAAGAATTCGCTGCACTAAAACAATGTTTTCCTTCTCTTTCAAATTCTTCTAAATGTCACAATTACTAATAATTTTGCCCTTTCTTTTAGAGATAATTGTCTGTGGGTTTTTTGTTAGAAAGAATAAATTGAATATGTTTTAGTTAATATAATAAATATCCTATAACCTCCACTTTTATTCATAGATACTTCAATCTTTTGGGTAATAATTTCGGTCAATGTCAGTCTCTTTTCTTCTAAAGTCATGTGAAAACTCAAGAACAGCTTATTCTTAGCATGTATTTTAAAAGCTCCAAATACTCAGAATGAAGAATATTCATGGATCTTTAATAACAATTATTCTATTTGATGATGGTTTGATGCAATGGTTTGATGAGTGATTCATGGACACCTTGATGAGCTACCTAAAAACTCCAGATGAGTAGTGGGAAGCTGAGTACATTCACCTTGACAAAGTTGTGAAGCCTGTTACATTGGCCCTCGTGTTTCAAAGACTCCAGGGATTCTACATCATTCAGTTAGATCCCTTTTCCACGCTTGTCCCTTGCCCTAGTCTTTCCCCCGTCCCTTAAAGTCTTAAAATAGAATAAGAGATTCTCTTAGAAGAAGGACTAAATTAATGACTTGCTAAAGATCATTTATTTGCAAGAAACAGAAAAACCAAAAATTTACTGGCTCAAACAAGGATTGAACTATAAGACATTTTCCTGGACAACTATTTCTACGTTTATGTTCCAGGTAGCCATGCTACTAATCAGTCCTTGAATTGCTATGGTGATGGAAGCCTGAAACAGAGAAAGAATTATAAAATATTTTGATGATGGAGAAAGTATTCCAAGACATTTATAAATTTTGCAAAATCTACAACTAGGATTTTGGTAGAAGTCCACAAGCGCAATCATCATAGCATCAACATGTCTCCAACAGTTTGGACACCAGGATTCTAGGGGGCCATGGTTGTAGAAAAGGGAGTCCTGGACGAGCAACAAAGGCAAACTACTTCTTTCATTTTTATTCAATTTCCCATTTCCTGGACTTCAGAAATCTCTGGTTACATTGCTAATGGCATGATATGGTGTACGGATCAGAATGGCTCAAGGTAAGAGTATAATCTGCACAGAGAGAGAAAGGTGATATAGTATGAGGGACCATGTGTGGCCATAGCTAGGGGTCAAAGCCAAATATGAGGGCAGAAAGGCATTGTTAGTCATCAGAGCAAGGGCCTGGAGTGCTCAAGAAAATGATCATTCCAACACAGGCACTCCTCACTTAACTACTGGGTTCCATTCCTACAACTAGGTTGTTAAGCGAATTCGTTGATAAGTGAGGAGCTTAAATGTGGATGTCTTATGGTATATTGTGGCACCATAGGATATGTATTTTTCAATAGATATCATGTGACACCACACTTATAAAGGAAATATGTAGTCTTGTGTGATTGTGATTTCTTTGTGTAGTGAACACTAACCCACTGTGGGAATGAGACAAAGACTGAGAAATGGGATTCCTGAGATTCACACAGACTGAGAAAGCGCATTCCCTGCCCTGAAGAACTAGTTGTAAGCCTGAGCAGTCATTAAATAGGTAGGTCATGAAGTGAAAAGTGGCTATGACATGGTAGGAAAAAGAATTCCAGTTCTTATGAGGTAATAGAGTTCAGGGTATAGGCCAAGAACATGCCAGCCTGAAGACTTCTGCACTTGAAAGCTGGCCACATTATGTGGTAAATTCATTATTTAAAGAAAATGCAAGTTTCCAATCATTTAGCTTCTTTTGTGGAGGACTTGGTTGAAGTTATAGAGTTATCTTATTATGACATGATAAAAAACAAATGCACTTAAAGGCTTGATTTGAGCTGTGAATATGGAAAATAACAGTTAATAAGAAAGAAATGTTATTAAAAGTGGCTAACATCGAGTGCTCCACGTTCTTTGAAGGCAGCATCTTGGTGACATTTCATAAGACATGCACTAATGTCATGTATGTAGCTTTACACCTGAAGAATCAAGATAGGACCAGATCATTGATGTCTTCAAATACAAAGTCATTATTAATGTATTTTAGGCCTCTGATTTTTCTAGATATGACCATTCGGAATATAATTTACTGCAAACTATATTCACTGCTTAATCACCATGAACAGTCTTTATTTAATTAAAATGGGCTATTTCAGCTGTAAAATGCCAACCTATAATGCCCCAAATAGCAAGGAGGTTCTGGTTTCCAAGACATTAGCTGACTTTAATATATACAATTAGGTTAAGAGATATGTTTTTTAGAGTATATAGAACCTTACAGAATTCACTCTTCATTAAGAAATCCACGTGCCATTCCCCAGCAGAACCACCTCAACCTTAGGGGCACTACAGAAAGCTGAGTGAACAGATCAATTTGATTTGGGTTCATGAAATTTTTACAGAGTTTCTCAACTTCACTCCATAAGTATTCTGTCAGTGGAGTTGAAACTCTCAGGTTTGACTTATGAAGAGATAAACTCAAAAAGTAGCAACTAAAGAATCTTCCTTGCCTGGCGCCTCTGTTATGAGTAAAAATGACAACAACAAACCCACTCAAACTCTTCCACTCCCTGTGTTTAAGTCCTTGTTGACAATAAGGACTCTGTTATTAAGACAGGTAAAACCTGCAGGGCTCATGAAAGGAATAAGGTAAAGCAGATGCAGTATTTTAAAAATAAAATTTTATTCTAGCTGAGTAATGATCCTCAGTATTTTATTTTTCTGATGGGAAATTTACTCCATTTTCCTGCTTCATTAACTAATATTGAATGTGATGGTGCCTGATTAAAACATTGTCCTTTGATTCTCAGCTCAACATGAGGTTTTAATGAGATAGTCTTGATACTTCAATAATTAAGCTTCTTCAAATTTATCTAAAGTATCCGCCCAGTACATAATTTTACATCACAGTAATTATAGGAATTCACTTGATCATTGAATAAATATTTGTGGAATACTACTGTGTATGTTTGAGACACTGCCAGAGACTTGGGATACCATAATATTCAAGACAGACATGTGCTCTGCTGTATTCATTCGCTAGGGCTGCTGTAATTAAGTATCACAAACTGGTGAGTTAAACAACAGACTCGATTGTCTTATCGTTCTGGAGGTTAGCCGTCTAAAACAAAGATATGGACTGTGTTGATTACTTCAGAGGGCTGTGAGGGAAGGGTCTGGTCCAGGCCTCTTTTCTTGGCTTGTAAATGGCTATCCTCTCCTTGTATTTCTTTCTACCACCTTTCCTGTATGTGTGTTGTGTCCAAATTGCTCTTTTTATAAGGACACTGGTCATATTGATTTAGAGACATACTCTACTCCAGTACAACTTCATTTTAACTAATTACATCTGCAATGACCTTATTTCCAGATAAAGCTATATTCAGAATTACTGGGAATTAGAACTTCAACATATAAATTTCGGGGAATACAACGCAACCCCTAACACCTGACCTATGGGCTTTCATGCTAATAGAAGTGGGTGACATTTAAGTAACAAATTACAAGAAAGTATAATGAATATTATGTTGAAGCATGGGTCAGATAGTCGGTGAGCACACAATTATGTGTAAGGAGCCCAGATTTTATCCAGTGTAGTGAAAATCCATTTTAGAAAGATCACTTTTTTGTGATCTAAAGATCACTGCTTTTTAGAAAGATATTCTGGCTTCCCTATGAAAAATATAATGCAGGGGAAACCAGACAAGAATTGAAAGTAGTCTGGTCTAGCATAGTAGTGAGAATGGGAGAAATGAGTGAGTTCAAGAAATAGAGCAGACGTAGTAAAACTTAGCATTAGTGGATGAGAAAATTGAAAGGAAAAGTGAGGTTAAAGATGACTTTCATGCTTCTGTCTTGAAAAATTGAGTTTTTTATATAGCAATGTAATTTTCTAAAAAGGGAAATATAAAGAAAGAAGAGGAAATGCTGATGTGTCCGTTGCTGGCAATGTTAGTATTTAAGTATCTCCAGAATATTCAATGGGTCTGTTAGTAGACACAATGGTTAGTTTTATGGATCTTGACCTCCGGCAAGAGAAATGAACTTGAGATACAGATTAGGGTAATCTCAGAATGTGGGTCAAAATTTTGGCAGCAAATAGATGGCATCCTGGAGCGAGATCACTTGAGAAGACTTTAATGAGCTATTTCCAAAGTTGTTGGCTGGATTCAGGGAATGCAGCAAGAGTGGGGAAGGTCTTTGAAACAAGCAACAAATGAAAGCTACTACCACCCCCAGGCTTGAGGAATAAAATGAGATGAGAAGTTACTGGAAATCTGCCAAGACCTACAGGTATAGGAGAGGGGTTGCCTGTTAGGCTTGCTGTCTTAGAGGCATGCAACCACTGCTAACCCAGAGCCTGGCAGGGAAGAAGCCAGGAAAATGATATTCTCTTACCTTTCTCCCAGGATCAAATTTCCTGCCGTTATCTCTGTTGACAAAAAACAAACAAACCAACAAAACAACAACAATCAATGAACCAATAATGCAGTTCACAGAGATCAGCTTCTTGGGGCACAGAGCAGGATGAAAAGGGGTGGACAATGGACCTGGAGGAATAAATAGGGACAACAGCACAGCATCATTTAGATCAAGCTTGTCCAACCTGTGGTCACTGGGCCACATGCAGCCCAGCACAGCTTTGAATGCAGCCCAACACAAATTCGTAAACTTTCTTAAAACATTCTGAAAATTAATTATACATGGACCTTTTTTTTTTTTCTTTTTTTAGCTCATCAGCTATCATTAGTGTGAGTATATTTTATATGTGACCCAAGACAATACCTCTTCTTCCAATGTGGCCCAGGGAAGCCAAAAGGTTGGGCATCCCTGATTTAGATGATTAGGAACTGGAATTTTGATAGGGACTCATCCAGGAAGAGATTGAGATGAAAAGAAGGCCTGAGACCTTCTTTGTCAAACATCTAATTTTGAGGTACTAGTTTCCAGTTTCCTACATTTTAGCAGAGAAATCACAAAAATATAATTTAGAAAAGCCAAAAAATGTAACATTCAATGCAACAAAGGAACAGTGTTCCAAGAAGGAGAGCAGCCAACAATGTTAAATCTGTGGTGAGGCAAAATAAAGATGGAAAGGGTTTACGATGGTGAGTGTTTATGGCGGCCGTGTGGGAGCTCGGTGGGTAGCACTGACACGGTGGGAATAGCAGCCGTACTGCACTGACTTGTACAAGGAGCGTGTGAGGACATGGAGAGAACAAATGTAGCTAATTTATTCTTGCACAGGGAGTAGGAAATACAAAAGCACATTGTTCCCTTTATTTTTTTAAAGGATTAGACAGACTAACATGTGTTACATATCCCATCAATTCAGTTGATGTGGTCTTGCTCGTTTTCCTTCGAGACTGACCCAGCTGGTGTTAGAAGGACGATGTTGTCATTGTCGCTGAGGTAGCTGTGGTCTCTCCAGGGCCGGTTCTTAAACAGAGTGGAGAGTCAGAAGCTCAATGGATAGCCACCAATTAGAAGGCTGGTATCTGGTTCTCTTCACTTCTCTGGGAATGGACATTGCAGGTGGCCTTTTAGGGAAGGTCCAGTGGACTTCTAAGTCTCTTTGTTTAATTCTGTTGAGATTATCACAGTGTTCACTAATGCCAATTTGATGATTAAAAGAAGACTTTTCAGCACCCTGTTGCTTTCTCTCAGCAAGGCATGTTATTATCCTGCCAATCTGGGGATTTCAACATGAATCTCTAACATGATAGACTTTCTCAGAAGACCAGATATTGGAAGAGAAAACCACTGGGCTGTTCTACTTTATCACATCCTTATGTTACTATGACATATGGTGTGAAGCAAATATTAGTGCATGGAAATACAAAGCATCAGGATGCATCTGAGTTATTCTTCCCCAGTCACGTTTGATCTGTGAATGCCGGAAACACTCCATTTCAGAGCCATATTCATCACGCAGAGTAAATCATGCATTTGGGGGCCATAAAATCAGATGCTTTAGAATGCACGAGTTTACCAACTATTGCATATTTTTCCAAAGAAAGGTTTGAATTATCCGATCAACAAAAAGAGTAGCTGCTTTTGAATGTGGCCAAGAGAAGCTCAGGTGATGAATTCATTACACTAGATTGATATTAAGCAATAATGTGATTTCCTCTTCAGTGCCAGAAATCAATTCCTACAGAAATAGCTCTTTGGGGCATTTTTGTTGGTTTGTTTTGTTTGTTTTGTTTTGTTTTTATAATACAGTTATTCCTGAAATTTGAAATCTGCAAATCATATTTTTGGAGGTCAAATAATATTTTCCACTAGATTTCCATTGTATTTTCAGAGGTATGTTTGCATAGAAATGCACTTGGCTCTAAAACCTGCTGGAACTTACATTTAAAATAATTGCTAAGGTGAGAGGATATCAAGATAGAAATTCAAGAGTAAGTATGAGAGAAGCAATGAGTAAATGCTAAATCTAATGTTAGAGGTAAAGGGAAAGTTCAGGACCAAAGTGAAGGTTGCTTTAGTTTCAGAAGGTTAAACAGACAAAGTCAAGAGTCCTGAGCATCCAAGTTAGGAATCAGCAAAAGCAGTGAAGTCACAGCAGTAGAAATGTCTTAAGGAGGAAGTCCCAATGTCCACCTTTGCTGTCTTAGTGCTCCTTAACTTGCCCTTTGACTCACACTACAAGAACACACATAGTAGAGGTTGGGTCAAAATTTTGAAATTTATACAGAAACATTGCTCTGAAAATTAAAGTTAAATGAATACTTTCCTAAACCCTCTATTGCCTGTCAATGCAAGAAATAGAACAGGGACTACTTACAGTTTAATTTTTAGAAACTACTTTAACCATGTTTCCTTAAGTACCGTAAGACCTTTGTAATTTTATGCATTTATTATACAGTCACACCTTGGTACTCAATGCTTTGGAACTCATCAGACTTGGTACTTGATGCATTTTGCCGTGAAAATTCTGTCCTGGTCCTTGTCATTTCTTTGGTACTCAAAGCGCAAGCTAGAACTTGTTTGCGATTGCCTCGTGACTCGCTCCCCTTTCCAGCCGAAATAAGGGCTTACACACTAGTCATGCAGTAGCTCTTGCCCTGTGCACTTCCTCTTGTGGTCTTACCTTAGCTTCTGTGGTCATTTTGTGTATTTTTGGTTTGGGAACACATTACATTTATTTACGTTATTCCTTATGAGAAAATTTCTTTGATATTCATCGTTTTTGGTACTCATTGCACCTCCCAGAACCAATTAATGATGAGTACAGAGGTATCCCTGCTTTCTCTTTCTTGCCATTTCCTGCTCCCTTCCCCCACTGCTACCCCCAACAAGGCCACATACAAGATATGGTATTATGCTTTCTTTTGACAATCCTGATTATGTACATACAGCTCGTCTAGAAATCACCTGTTGGCTTTCTAAAATAATCAATTCATCTTTTAATCTAGCTGTTTGATGTCAGTGTCTTTTTAAAATATAGTGACCTCACATTTGCAAGGAAGTACTGGATGAGATAGCCTGGGCTTTCTTAGGGACAATAAAACCGTTTACTTATTTGTTTATTTTTGGTAAGATCTGCTCTCCTAACAAGGAAGACTGTATGCAGTCATTCCTCTTGCTTTTCCCTCGGTCCCTCTCAACCTTATGTCCTCAAGGTCTGTGATACATATTCAAGTCTTGGTTCAAGATTTACGTCTTTTGCAATGAATCTGCCTCAACTCCTCCTGGAAGACATATGCTACCCTTCCTTCCTATGTGTTCCCACAGCATATTTTTATAAAAACATTAAAGCAACATATCCCATTGTATTTTAATTTTATTTCTACCCTCCACAAACCACAATCTTATTTAAATTAAAGCTCTATCTTATTCATTTTATTATCTCCAACACTTGCATAGCACAAAGCATGTAACAACACAATGTTAACCAGGAGATACAGAAATAGAAAAAAGAAATAGGCATTGACAATAATACAAAGTGAAAGATAATACTTATTGAAGGCTTACTATGGTCCAAAGTTTGTCTCGGTCAATTTACATGTTAAAATTATTAGGAATATGTATGGTTGCAAGGAACAGCATTCCCAAAACAATGAATTTAAAATGACAGGAGTTTACTTTTCCCTCACAATTAAGAAATTCAGAGATAAATAGATCTGAGTGTGATATGTCATTCTTTGGTAGCAGTAACCCAGGCTATCTTGTGATTCTCCATGGTTAACTTCTACTCTTCTGCCCTTATAAATTAACGCCCAAAGTCTAACTATCAGGGAAAGAGAAGGAGGCATACTCCTTTTCACCATACTTCTTTTCCCGTTTCTTCTCAGAAGTTGCACAGGGCACTTTTGCTTGCATCTTATTGGCTGGAACTAGTTACATTAGCATTCTTAACCGAAAACCACAGTGGGGAATAAGATATTTATTCTGGACATCCAAGTGCCCAAATAAAAATTGGGGATTCCATTAGGAAGGAAGGAAGGAAGATTTGACAGTATGCGATAATTAGTGGTCTTTGTCATATGTGCATTATCAAATTTATGCTGGTGTCAGTGCATATCTTCCTAAGGGGAGTGCTTTGAAGGTGACTGTAGTGATATTCAGCAATGAGGTATGTAGCACTTTTTCTAGGATGAGTTCACAAAATTAATTATTCGACCTCATATATAATATGATATGATGCTGCACAGTGATAAGGTTTATGAAGAAAAGTTAATCAGGGTAAGAGAATAGTATATAATGCAATTAATTTATAGGGTGATGCTGAAAGGACTTTGAAGAGGTGACTTTCGGATGGAGCCATAGGAGCATCTGGGAGAGGACGTTTCCAGGAAAATGAACAAAAGCACCTTCCATTGGACATTAGGGAGTTAGTGAAATGCTGGTGAATGAGGAAATGAAATCAGAGAGAGGCAGAGCCGGGCTACATAAGGTTGTAGACAATGAGAGAAATCTGGGCTTTAATTTGAGTTTGATGGGGGGCCTCTGGAGTTGAGCTGGTGAGTGGAATGATTAGATTCAGGTCTTAAATTATTTTAGTTGCTGCATAAATAATAGCCTCAAAAGGTAGGAGGCCAGTGTGATAGGAGACAGAGTGAAAGCAAAGAAAGCAAAAAGAGACTATTTAGAGAATTTAGGAGAGAAATGATGGCAACTTTGATCAGATAGTTACAATCATGGTTGTGATAAGTGATCAGAGGCAGGTTGAGGGATCAGATTGTGATGAGAGTGAAAGACATCAAGGATGACTTGTAGGTTTTTATGATTAATTTTATGTGTTAACTTAGCAAGACCATGGCACTCAGTTGGAATTAGTTTTCTTATCTGATTATATTTAAAGGCAATGATGACTTTTTCCATTAATATGCATAGTCCATGGTGTGATGTGGTGATAGAAATTGGCAAAATATCACCATCGGATACTCCTACTCAAATACTTATGACAGGCAAGTTTCTGATTAACCATGTATTTGATACCTTATAACATTTTTGTCAAAATAATGAGTATGGGATGGACTAGTTGCTCCTAATCGTACTGGACAAAGTGGGAAAATAAAAGGATGAGCTCAGGGATTTGAATTCCCAGCTCATGTGCTGCATAAATGACTAAAGGTTTCTAGATCTGTCCTGTAGCCAAAGTGCCAAGACTGCTGAAAACCTAACCCAGAAGTTTCATCCTGCAAATGAGTGAATTACAATACAAATTAAATTTCCAACCTCACAGGGTATCTGTCTGCTGTTCAAGTGAGGGAGGTGATTGGGAGGGAATGGGATCCTGAAAATTCAAATGGGGACATATGGGAAAATCCTGATGAAGCCACAGACACAGTGAACCCTTAAATTCTGATGGGTCTTCTTTGCCAGTAGAAGCAGCTGCTCCAGCCCTATCTGAGGAGATTAACCCTACTTTGCTAAACAAATTGTAATGGCCTCCCCTGAGTTAGTTGCCTTACAAGAGACTGCTGATTCTTCTTAGGACCCACCCCTACCATTCCTCTGTGCTTCCAAACCTATCATGAGACTCAAGCTCCTATAGGTCCCTACAGGTAAGGTGCAAAGTGTGACCCATGAAGTGATATAGTACACTCCACAAGAACTATATAATTTTTCCAGTTTTTATAGACACAACTCGGGTATATATGTGGGAGTAAATATTAAAGTTGTGGCATAATGGTGGAAGGAACTTAAAATTGGGTCAGGCAGTATTTATTGATATGGGCCCCCTAAGCAGAGATCCAGATTTAATGTTGCAGCTTAGGGGGTTAAAAAAGAGCTCTAGTTGTTTTTGGTTGACTGGCTGAAAGGCAAACCAACAGGTGGCATACACTAAATAAATTGAAATGCCAGAACTGCCTTGATATATTATAGAGGAGGAGATTCAAAGGCTTAGGAAGATTTGAATGTTAGAGTGAATTTATTAGTTAAGATGTGCTCAGCTACCCTCGGCCATACCTTTAACCATGACTGTGAGAAATAAATTTGTGATGGGAGCTCTAACATTCTTAAACTGGAGGCTCTGTGATCACTCTTCTTTGTAGGCCAGAAATTATAGTGGGAACTGCTGTCACTAAATTGAAAAATCTAAGTGCAATGAAAGTAATTAGATCCCAGGGTGTCTGGGGTCAAGTGGTGCCATTTAGTCATCCAAGGCAAGGTGGGCATGGTTACCATGATAGGCAGATCAAAGCAGCAATCAGAATAGTATGATTTGCAGGCCTAAAGCACTGACTAGTTGATCATGGTATTTGTAGGAGAGAAAAAGATGGTAAGTCTACTCAATTCTTGATTTGTATAAGCACAGAGTTCTAGGTCAAAGGGACAAAAGTGCAACTTGAATCATAAAAGCAGAGAGTCATAGATCCATAGGTCTGACCAGGTTATGGCCTTTATTTGGAGATTAAATATGGTTTAAGGAGATGTGTATAGATGCCAAGTTGACAAGAGGTGGACCACAATGGGTAAAATGTATGTCAGCTTTGCTAGTTGTTGCCATGAAGACATTTTAAAATGTGATTAACATTTAAATCAGTAGACATTGAGTAAAGCAAATGACGCTTCATAGTGTGAATGAGGCTCATCCAATCAGTTAAAGGCCTTAAGAGAAAAAACTAAGGTTCTCTAAGAAATATGAAATTCTGCCTCCGTATTGTTTGGACTCAAGCAGGAACATTGACTCTTGCCTGAGTCTCTGTTGGCCTTCCTTGCAGATTCCAAATTTGCCAACCCTCATTATTGCAGGAGCTAATTATTTAAAAGACATTTCTCTTTCTGTATGTTTACATACTCTCTTGGTTCTGCTGTGTGGAGAACCCTCACTAATATAGTTTTGATCTGAGCAACTGAGTATATGGTTGTAACACTGACTAAGATGGGACAAAGAAATGGAGAACTGGATTGTGGTGGGGAGAGGGGAGACAGGAAATAGAGTGGAGCATGAGTTTTATTACAGACATCCTAATTTTGAGAATCTTCTTAGACAACCAAGTGGAGATGTTGAGTAAGCAATTGGTAAATGAGTTTGATGTTCAGGGGATAGGTCAGAACTAAAATTTTAAATTTGAGAGTCATCAGCATGTAGTAGATGTTTACAACATTGTGACAAATGAGCTCAATTATAGAAAGAATGTTGATAGACAAGAAGGCTGAGGACTGAGCCCTGAAGAAATTAAATATTTGGAGGTGAGGAAGAAGAAAAATCAAGACACAAGTGCAAGAGAACACTGAAGAGTATAGTGACCCAGAAGGTAAAGAAGTTTTCTTAAGAACAGAGAATTCAACCATGTCCAGTGCTTCTGAGAATTGAGAATTGTTTATTGGGTTTGGCATATTGGAAGTCTATGTTGACTTTGAGGAGTGGAATATCAGTAAATGATAGAGACAAAACCTAACTGGTATGGGTTGAAAACATAGCAAGTATAGACAACTTTCTAGGAAGTTTTGCTATAAAGATGAACATAGAAATGGAACAACGCTGCTGGACTTCAGAACTTTAGAATGGAGGCAGTTTGGTAGGGATGCAGAAGGAGGCATCTGTAGTAACCACTAGGTGATGTGGAAACCCAAAAGCAGCCACTTAGAAAACTTTAATTTCAGTTTGTCACTGTTAATAGTCTCAAATTATTGAACATGAATACATGAATATATGGATACTTCCTTAGGTTTTTACCCATAACCAGGCAAGTTCTAGCATAGTGTAGCGTAAGAGGGCCATGACACAGTTTCTTTTTTAATATAGGAGATGTTTCTGCATTTTTGTATGGTGATGCTAGCAATGCAATATAGCGAGAGAAACAATGCAGGGGAGAAAGTGTAATGGCAATAGGAAATCATAGAACGGGCAAGAGAGGATGGGATTGAGTGCATTCATGGGAGATAGCTATTAAATTAGAGCAACGAGAGTTAAATAGGAGCAGGGAGGCTGAGTATATACATAAAAATGCAGACAGATGAGTAGATATGATAGTGGGGAAATACTCTGGTTTTCTTCTGATTGTTTTGAATCATGCCTTTTCAGGGATGGTAGGCAGTATAGTCTTATGGCATTTGCTTCAAAGGACATTGAGTTTGGGGATGGTGAGAGAAGAAATGATTTATACATAATAACAAAGAACAAGGACAGTTATCCTACCACAAGGCCCTGTGCTACATGGGGTGGTGATGGTAAAGAAATGGCTATCACATCAGAGAGCTTTAGGAAACCATTTATTTTCTCTTAGAGAGGGAAGGTGAGAGGATCACTTAGAAAATGTTTCCTTTTGAATGGTAAACCATGAATTCCAAAGCAAAAACAAGAAGAATTTGGTGCTTTGAGGAGGAAAGAGAGCGTGGGTTAGATTCAGGTTTATACAGAATCATAAGGGACTAGGAATTCCTGCCCCGAAGAATATCACATGGATCTTCGTGGTAGGCATGGCAGTCTTTTTGGAGAAGGTGGGCCATTCATTCTAATTTGAACTTCCTTCTTACGATTGATTTTTTTAAGACAATAGGGCTGAGGTGGTAATATTACAGGGGTTGGGATAAGTGGTATTATTAGGCATATGAGAAATTCTCTGGGCCTTCCTTAAATCCTGATGTTTCACATTTAATAAAACAGGCACAGAGAGGTTGAGTGAATCTCCTAAATTTTTTCATCAAGGAAGTGGGAGAGCTAGGATACAAAATCAAGCAACTGGAATCCAGGCAGGGCGTTGTAACTAACTATTGTGCTAGAGACACTCAAAAATGCTTGTTGACTGAATGAATGGATGCAGAGAAATTTGTTCTTTGGGAAAATGTCCTCACTGGGGGTTAAAATGATATCAGTTGCTGAAGATCCAACACTAGTGAGATGCAGATTTAGGTTTATGAGATTCCCAAGTCTGCATCATCATCATCACGTCATATTCTTCTGTCTTGTTCTCTCTCTTGGAAGACTCATCCTAAAAACCCAGACACCATCGTGTGAGGAAGCCCTGTTTGCATGCAAAGAATCAGAGCCCCACGGGCCCTCAGACCCAGCTAGCTGATCTATCATTAGTTGGATAAATTGCACCAACTTGCCAGCCATGAGAATGAGTCATCTTGGATATGGACCCCCCAGACCTAAATTCTACTTCCCAACTGATATCACATGGAGCAGACATAGCCTTCCCTTCTGAGGCTTGTCCAAATTGCATATTCATGAGTGAAAGAAATGACTATTGTGATTTCAAGCCTCAGCATTTAGGAGTTGGTAATGCAATAACATATAACTGGAACATTTAACCACTAAGCTACCTGACCCTTTGCTTCCCCAGCTGTAAAATGAGGATGAGATAATCAGACCAGAGGGTTAGCATATAGATTCATGAAGACTGTGGAAAAGTACCTATTCAGGCACAAATAAAGACTCAAAGTTGGCTCCCCTGCCTCATTTCCTCTGTAGCCTCCCAGTTTACACAAAACAACTAGAGGTGTTTTCTTAAGAAAATAATTTCCTCCCTTTATGGATACAAGACGAAAGGCTGTTCTGTTAGCTGATTCTCATCCCCCAAATAGCAGCTCACTCTGAACTTCTTTCAGGTCTCTGCTTAAATGCCATGTACCTGACGGGGCTCATTTGGGTTCCACCATATATAAAAGCGGCATGTGTACACTCTCCACTCTGTCCCACCTTATCCATTAATATTTATTATTTTTCTTCATGGCATTGATCACTCGAATATTGTATACTTGTCTTGATTATCTCATCTCACACCACTAAAATGGAAGTTCCACCATCACATGGATTTTTCACTGTTTTGTGCGCATCTCTCTAGCACCTGGAACAGTGCTAACACACATCAGGAAGCCTGTACCTATTTGAGTGGGTCAGTGAATGAATTCTTCCTGGTGTAGTCCCACCTCTTGGTTTAATTTACCTCTTTCAGGTGGGATGTGGAAGAACATGTTGAGTGGAACGTCGACTTCAGATTAGAAAGACAGACAGACTCTAAGAAAGGAAAAGGCAGTCAAATGTGCCGATTACTTCCAAAGGGTAATGGCATATTTTGAAATTTGGAGGCTGCTTCATTAAAATTCATTTTGCACGATGTAAAATAAGGAATCGGGAGCCTGACAGAAATGAAACTCAAATAAGCATTCATTTCCTTTATCTTTTTACAAGACAGATCAATTAGTAATTTTATGGTTGAAAAAACTCATTTTTAAATGTTATGTGAAACTTAGTGTAATATCAAATCTGGCCTAACGTCACCTTTATTAAGGAATTGAAAGCCCTTTTACATCTGTTCATTCCACTAAAAAAATACTGAGAAGCAGATATTTTTTCTTTTCTTCTTCTTTTTTTTTTCCATCTAAAGTTTATAACGGAAGAGAAAAATGGGCACAGAAATGATCTTGTTGCATAATTAACTCCCCCAAAAGGAAAGGCAAATGATCAGCACTGAACTGGAACATTTGAGCTGCACTTATTTGTAAACCAAGCCATGGAAACCCTCCCAAACAGGTGTGTTCGAGAGTCCAGATGGCCTCGATGAGGGGACAGGAAGCCAACACCTTCTGCTGCATTTCTGGACACTCTCACAGGCTCGCTGTGTTTGGCTGCATGAGTGCCTCGCTGTGGAGCAGCCAAGGGGACACACAGGTGGTGGCGGATGGGAAACAGGGCTTCTGAGCAAGAGACTGCTGTGCTGCTGGAGAACTGCCTCCCTTTGCACTAAGGGGTTATGAAACTAAGGTCCAAGTCATTTACGGCTCGTAAAGATCCTGGATACTGCTTAGATGGGAGAGCATACATAGGTGTTACTTAATCTCGGTGTCCTAACTCAGGTCATGATATTCTGCCACCTGAAGCTTCCCCTGCGAGTTTGATCAGACCTGGTATTGGCCTTTGCTTTTCAGTCCTGGGGAGGGTTGCTGTGCAGCCATTAAACAGCTGCTGAGCTCCCACTCTACACACAACAGCATATATTCTTTATGAGTTGGATGTTGGGGTGAGGATGTGATACAGGCAAGCCTCCGTGTGGATCTGGTTGCAGTGGCTGTGTTCCTGGCATAATTATAGACAAGGAAACCTTTGGCCTCTTGGATTGCAAATAGAGCCTTGGGAAGATGGAGATGGATATGTTTGGTCCCTTCTAGGGAGTGAGGCAGCAAGGGAGCTTTGCAAGTCACAACCCTGATGATGGAATCTCTAACTGGTGGAAGGAACCCTAAGGGTGATTACTGTGCATAGAGCCACTGAGGAAAGCTCAGGGAGCCATATTCAAAGCACTGGAAAGGAAGCCACAACTTTCTTCTCTCCCTTAAGCCTTCCATCAACATGTACTCCATCTAGCATTCAGGTTCTAGAAGAGGCTTATCCATGGAGGTATAGCTAATTTTAAGAGTGCCCCAATTCTCCAAATACCCACCTTCTCATTCTCTTACAGCACTTGGTTGGGTTAAGACTTTGCATTTTTAGGAAGAATTTTAAAAATAGGGTGTTAATTCAGGAAACTAAGAGCTCCATTTACTAGTCTAGCAATTCTTAAATAGTTCCCTATGACAAATATACCAAAGGAAATTCTCATAGAGGACAGAATCTGGGGTATGTTAAGGGCTGTGCCCAATTCCAGAGGCTCTATTTAGGGTCCTACCCTCGGTCACAATTACAGGGCTTCAGTGGACAAGTGAGAAAGGGAGACATTGTTGTAGGGCTATTGGTCACTGCATTTTGATGTCTATAAAGAGAAATGATTTACTAATGCTAGCTCCTTGACAGGTAAAGTAGGTGAATAGGTGCAGGTCTGTTTGTAAGTCCTTTTCTTTATTCATTCTCTCTCTCTCTCTCTCTCTCTCTCTCTCTCTTTGTGAATCTATAGTTACAGAGAGAAATTTCACTTGCTTATCCAGTATACTTTCTGGTATAGAAGTGTGAGGCAGTTTTTCAAAGTTTCTAAAATAAGACCTTTCAAGCATTTCCCCCACCACACCCCAATAGACCACTTTCATCACTATTTACAATCTACCAACGCCATGCGTGTTACTTAGAATTCTGATGGCATCATGCAACAGAAAATTTCACTATGGCTCCGACAGAGATTTTTCTCATGGAACCAGAACTCCAGAGGTGGTCTGTCCACAGTAGGTGCAGTTGCTGTAGGGGGTCATCAAAAAGCTAGGCTCCTTCTACCTCCTGGTCCACCATGCCTAGCTTACATCTTTTAACTTCATGATTGTAAGATGGCTGCTATACTCAAGACATTGTGTTTTTTTATTCTAGCAAGAAGAGGAATAAATAGCAAAAGGTTCTTACAAGCTGACTTTAGCCCTTTTTGACAGGAAAATAATAATATTCACAAAACCTCTACATGGAGACTCCCCTCCATTTATCCACAACAGGGTCACCTGATCCCCTAGTTGGAAGGGGGCCTGAAGTGATTAAGTGCTTTTAATTGACCTAAATAGTTAACCATTGCTGCCCTGAATGAAATTGGAGCTAATAAGGGATTATGGGTTACAAATTAAGTTCAGGTTATTAATAAGGAAGAAGGGGGAAATAGCTATGATAGGCAAAGAAGCAGTGGATGCCACATACATCGTTAGAACTCAAACTCCATTGGGAATTTTCATTTTTCTTCTTACTATTGACTTAAATGATGTGCAAAAGCAAATTGCCTTGAGTATGAACCAACATCCATGGTCTTCAGGAAAATTTCAGCAGTAACTACTATATGTAGGATTTACAGTCTCGAACATATTGCTGTTCTTCTCTTGTATCAACTTTAGGCAATATTGAAACTTAACTTCTGGACATTTTGTGGGAGTAAAAACTCATATTTAGTCATAGGGATGGGGGAGGAGTCTGTGAATTTAACTAATAAAAGGTAGATTAGGAGAAAAGGCACCGAATTTTTATTAGTATGTATATGTACAGGAGTTTATAGAAAAGAAACGAGATTCAAAGAAATGGTTGGACTCAGGCTTATATATTATTTTAACAAAGGAAAGGAGGTTTGGGCTTCAAAGAATGCTGAATCACGGAGCAGTGACTAGAAAGCATACAGGGGAACTAATGGGAGATAAGGGTTTTTCTAGTAAGTTTGTTCCTACAAACTCATGTTGGTTTTGACTCTCCTCCCCCTTTAAAATGATAATCATTCTTTTTTTTTTTATTTTTTATTTCTGATAAAGTGGAGTCACCTTCACAAAGGGAAATTTATGCTTTGCTTTTATACAGTGAAAGGAAGGCAGAGAACTCTTCCTGCATCTGTTGATTCTCAATTGCAATCAGCTCAAAATAATCCCTGTGTCAAAATGGCACATTTTGGGGTGGCATACCCTGACCCCCTTCAATACCTGTCTGCAGGATCTTCCACATATTACCATTTGTTGAGGTAAGAAGAGTTGACACTTTTATAGTAAAGTTTTATTTAGGTCCTAAAAGTTATGTAGTTGTAAGTCCTTAAGTCAGGGAGGCTCTCTGCGTAGGTGTTAATGACAATCAACCTCACGATTGACTATGGCCCAGCAATATATTATGACACCATGGCTGCGAACAGCTGCACTAGCCAGTAAGATCAATAAAGTGATTGTTACCGTGAGGGTGACAATTTAATCCAGTTGACAGAATGAGACCCAGGACACATCAACACTGATGACTGGGTAAGAGAGGCAGAGAGAAGAGAGAGTGAAATGGCAGCATTGAAGATGGTCACCACGTAGAAGAATACTGGAAAGTAGAGGGTAACCTTGAAATTTAACTTCACCTTATCCCTGAACTGGGAGGCCAAACTGGCTTCTGCAGGCTAGAGTCAGATGCCCTTAATTATTACCCAATTTGCTTTAAACGGAATCCTTTTTGGTTTTGGTTTTGGCTTTTTTCCCATATTTAACTAAGAAGCTTTGGCAAATGTATAGAATTAGGTTTCACTGGGCTCTGCAGCTATAAAATATAGTCTCTCCCTCTGTCTTTGTTTTTGTTTATTTTTTTGTTTTTTTGACTTAGTTTCAGGATTCAGTGGGCGGAATTTTGATAAGATTGGGTCACCTTTATGAGATGCAAACTACAGTCGTTGAGCTGGATTGAAGTGAGGAATCAGATGGACTTGGGAAAATTCCCTCATTTTCACTTCTCCCTGGTCACTCGTGGCCTTGAGGAAGAACTCTTCCAGAAAACACTGTGATTAACCTCATGGAAATAGCCTTAATCTAGGTTCTCAATGGCCCCTCTGAGGTATCCTCAGGCCTGACCTATGCACAGTTCCAGATGGGAAAAATTTTATTCGCTCTACTAAGTGTCTGCTTAAAAGTCAATTCTTCCTCCACTAATATTGAGGAATAGAAGAACTTCTGAACAGTCTGTTAAAAGGCAATTAAGCATCTTAAGATGCTTAACAATTAACACAAGTTAATTGTTTCCAGTAAAATGGCAGAAGGAATCCAAGAAAGAAGGGTGAATTTTTTAATATAGAATCTGGCCAAAACAAGGTTAACTAACTTTCATTTGGTCTTTAATGACCACAATTTTAGGGCCACTGCCTGTTCTACTAAAGTCTCTCTACTATGGTTTTCAACTATCCTGCTTCCATGTTGCTGAATCCCAAGTTATTAAATTGGCTATTTTTGCTGTCCATTTTTCATCAGAACATTTTTTTAAACTTCAAAGCCTCCTTTCTAGTGTTCATTACTCCAGCTGACAAAAGACACCCAATCCCCATTTAGTAATTTTCTTTTTGCCATAATTTGTCTCCTTAGCCTACAGTGCATTTTAACTGAATAAAACATCATTTTCTGTTCAAATTGGGTAAAGAGCTCAGAGCCCTACCTCAGGATGGTTCACCTTATTAAGGGGCCTGTCCAAGACACGTTGACCTTGAGTTTAAAACTCTAAGTTCAGAGATTGTTGAACCTCTTGGGATCCTGAAAATAGGGTTGCAAAGCAAAGGGCATCAAAAACGTTTCAATTTTACTAACAATAAAAAAGTTCCTGCCTTAATTGGGCCATGTTTAACCTGGAAATGGAATGGAATGAGAAGCCAGATTGTTTTATAATTGACAGCTTTGTCTCCGGGCAGATGGCTGCAATCTTCTGGAATGTGCCAAACACAGACTCCAGAATTTTTGAGTTTGTAGTGAAAACAGAAAGGACAAATATTTATTGTAATTACAACATTTGTGCATTGGATATAGTTTCACAGCCTTTTAATCCTCCTTGATTAGAAAATACAGAGTGACTGTTTTTCTTGTCAGTTGAGAAAATACTTGACCAACACTTGGAGAAACATTTCAAGTTTTATTAAATATAAAGCTAGGTCATATGAAAACAGCTTTTGTTTTAGTTTACTGTGTAGTGAATGTATACATCAGCCCATTCAGGAGTTTGAATCAACTTGGTAGATAGCCCCCAATCGATGGTTACAGCACTCAAATTCATGGAGCATCTTAGTTAACTCTGGGTTCGTCTGAGGAAAAGATTCCTCATTACTCCTGGTTTAGTTCTTGTCAAGAAGGTCAGCTGGGATCTCTGGAGGGATTTGCATAATTAGGTTCTCTGTGTAGTGTATGAAAATTACTTACAGGGCAACATGACCCACACCTGATTAATCCCATCAGGTTAAATCCACCTCCATTGTTAGCAAATCTTTAGTCAGCATCTGCATCATTATTACCCTGAAAAGTACAAGCTATTTTCAGAGAATAGCGAGCTGTAATTCAAATGTAAATTTCTTGAACTGAAATCAGGGTTTTCTTTCAGCTTTGGAGTAACGAAAATTTCAGATAGGATAGAGCCCCAGCAAATGTAAATTTAAGACACGCCTCTTCCACTTCATGCTTTGCTGCCTTGGGCAAAGGAGTTAACACTTTTTAGACTACTGCTTGACTTGTCAAATGCTCAATTTAAGATTCTTACTTTGACTAAAATGTCCCATTGGTGATATTTTGCATATGTCTATTGCCAGATAGCACCACAGACTATCAGTGTTCTCTATTTTACTGAGAGTCATTAATGTCTTTAAGTCTAATCAGATTAAATAGCTCATTCCAGAAACCCCAGAACCAATTCATAAAATTATCCTTAAGATTCTGTTCCTCTAGAACTACTGTCAGTACCAAAATATCTTTATTAGAGAAACAGAACCAGTGAGACACACACACACACACACAGAGGTTGAGAGAGAGAGAGAGAAAGAGAGAGAAAATGATTTGTTATGAAGAGTTAGCTCATACTGCAGTGGACTCTCAGTTAACCAGCACCCATGCCCAATAAATGCAGTATTATTTCTTTGATTTTTGCTGGTTGCTTTGAGTTCTGGCTAATAGAGTCCAATGTATTGTGAACTGGCAAAGGCCAAATCTGCAGTGTGGGCTGGCAGGCTCGGGACCCGGAGAGCCAACTGGTTCCTGCTGGGTCCGAGGGCAGTCTGCTTTAGAAGCAGGAAGAGCTGCTGTGGTAGGCGAACTCTGAGGGTTTAGGTTGCTGGAGAATGTCCTTTTGGTCCGAGGAGGTCAGTCTTTTAGTTGTATTCAGGCCCTCATTGATTGGATGAGACTCACCCACACTGGGGAGGGCGACCACTTCACTACCCACTTAAATGTTAATCTCATGGAAGACCAGCACAGAAACGCCCAGTACAGTGTGTGCCCACACAGCTGGGCACCTGTGGTCCAGGCAAGTCTGTTACCATGGACTGGAGATTTTCCCTCGGTTCTTGGTCTCTCGGAGGAAAGAATTCAGTCAAGAGACAGACTTTGTAGAACCATAAGGTAGTTAAAAGGTTATTAGTAAAGAAAAGTACACACAGAAACGTGGAGTGGGCTGACCCAAGAGCAGGAAGCAGCCCCCCCCTTACATTGTTTGGGAGGTTTATATCCTATAGGTGGCAGTCCCCCCACTTCCCTCTTTTGTGATTATTTGGAAGA